>JASPKZ010001982.1:0-600000 GCA_030220185.1 Diploptera punctata
GAGGTGTTCATGCCAATTAGTTTGGTATATTTGAATGGTTTCAGTTATTGCTGGTGTGTGTTGAGAGCTTTGCGGATATCTTAATTATGTTTGTGGTCATAAAGCGTATAACCCGCTGAAGGTCTTAATAACTACATATCTGCAGCTACTATCCTATTTAATTTACTTGTAGGAAGAGTCCGGGTTTCAGAGCCATAAAGTAGACTTAGAAGAGCCATTGTTTTATAATATTTTAGAATTGTATCTGGGCATACTTTTCGAAGAAGAGTGTTTTTTTATTGTTCCTATAAGTTTTTGGAAATTTATCAATTTTAGGTCTATGTCTTTTACATGTGTCGAAGGAAAGGTTGCAGCCAAGATAAGTAAAAATATTTAACTTGTTCTAAGTCATGTTGTGATTAATAACATTTTTTGGTCACATCGGCATTTTCCCTTGAATTTATTTCCGGAAATAGGATCGCAATTAAGAGTGTGCACCTAGTGGATAAATACTGAAGCCACATGCAACTGTACATTATCATCAATATTATAGGTTATTAATTATTTTTTTTAGTAAAATAACTCAGTAATAATCAAGGAATCTGTTCATTATTTTGCTACAATTCAATGTATTTGTTAGAGAAAAATAAGGCTCTGAGCTGTTCAAGAATATAAAAAAGGAGTAGTTTTTTATCAAAAAAGCTAGAACTGATAAAGAGAAATACGATTAAAGAGATAAGTGAAAGGTGGACTGTGATTGGTTGTAAAACAAAATTCATTGAAACGTGATTCATCATTGACTACCATTTGGGGCATGAGATAAATAGTCAATCAAAACGTTTTCAAATTGGAAACTAAACAAAACAATTAGAAATAAGCCTAATATTAGTTAAATAAAATAACTTATTTAGTATTCATTTAAGGTTATAATTATTAGTGTCGGCCCGCGGTAGGCTTAACTTCCTTGCCTCTGGTTCCGAAAGTCGCGGCTTCAAGCCCGGAAGAGGTCGATAATTTTTTTAGGGTGGAATATTTTCAAGGCTTATAAAAGAACCTGATGCCTAAATTAGACCCTCTGAACAAAATTTTAACCTGCCTTCTCCATCCGATTTCATCGCAAAGAATTCCAAAATTTGATGAATAGCAAATATTCTCACTCCATTTTTCACTCACAACCTCCCGAAATGTCTTTAATGAATATCTCAGTTTACCGTTGTCACAAGTGTTGCTATAAGTCTAACGTTTTTGTTTACATATATAGCCTACCTATTATCGATAATTGATTGAGAGAATAGAACATAATTTTTACTTTTAAAATTCTTAAAAAAAGACTATTAAACTCATACATCAAATGGTAGTCATTGACCGATCACGTTTCAATGAATTTGTTTTACTACAACAATGACAATCGTGTTTCACCTCGCTCTTTATCGATTTCTCTTTAACCAGCTCCTGCTTTTGTGATAAAGAAATCTCCTCCTTTTTAATATTCTGAACAAGCTCAGAGCATTATTTTTCTCCAACAAATACATTGAATATAGCAAATAATGTACAGATTCATTGTTTTTACTGAGTTTTTTACTTAAAAAATTAATTAATAACCTATAACATTGATTATAATATACAGTTTGAAGTGTTTCATTATATCTCCACTGGAGTGCATTCTTACAATATTCTGATCCTATTTTGCAATAAATAAATATCAAAATATGATAAAAGTGAATGCACATAACCTCACATTTCTGATATTTTTCAAACATCGCCGTTTACGTTAAATATGTAAATATTTTAAAATACCGATAACTATATTTAAATAATGAGTTTTGAGTAAACAGCTTAATTTCATTTCACAAATGCCATTCTTGATTTCCAAATCATCTAGATAATTTGCAAATCACTCGTGGCATTACTTATGATATAAAGACATTTTTCTTTTTGATGAAACTGCAGATTTGAGAATAATTCTACATATTACAACATTATCATAAGTAATGCCACGAGTGATTTACAGTTTATGTAGAGAATTTTGAAATCAAGAGTGGCATTTGTTAGGACTATTTAACGAATGAAATTAAGCTGTTTACTCGCAAATCATTATTTAAATATAGTTATTTTAAAATATTTATATATTTAATGTAAACGGCGATGTTTGAAAACAAATGAGAAACGATTGGCACGCTTCATTTACTTCTTTTGTTCGTCACTGCAACCAGATCATATTATTTATTGCCAAAGGAACGCAAATTTTGTAAGAATGCACTCTAGTGGAGAAAAAATGAAACACATCAAACTGTATATTAATTCATTTCTGATGTCCTATGATGTAAATACTTACTTACTTACTCACTGGCACTATTGAACCCGTAGGTTCATGGCCGCGCGGACATAAGCTCTCCATTCATCCCTATCCTGAGCTAATGCTTTCCAATCATTCCCTGTATAATCTACTTCCCTCAAATCATAGTTAATGTTGTTCTCCCACCTCATTCTTGGTCTAACAACTGGGCGTTTTCCTTCTGGCTTTCCTAGAAGAAGTTTCCATGCACGTCTTTCATTCCCCATACGCGCAACATGTCCTGCCCATCGCAGTCTACGTTCTTAATGTAAATATGACAATTATATTTTTCTGGGAAAAAATACATTTAAGAAAGTGCAAACAGTGATTTCTTTTTTTGGTGGTATAATCAATTGCTACAAATGTTTTTATATTAACTCCCGCATGCGGTATGTGTTGACATTCATGCACTATATATACAATCTGATAGCCGTATTTCTTAGTGAGTCAGTCACTGCAAAATAATGCTATGACCTATTCAGAATGTTAAAAAGGAGGTGCTTTCTTTATTATGATAAATTTTAGTTGGTAAATTCTAGACGAAACACGACTGTGATTGGTTGTAAATCAAAAATCATTGTAACGTGATTGGTCATTGACTCCCATTTGGGGCATGAGTTAAATAGTCATTATAATATTTCTGTCCATGGCCAGTTCTACAGTTGTGGTCTTGCAATTACTCCGTGCAGTAAGCCAAACGACCTGATTTGTTAAGGACCGTCGTTAAATAGAATACTAACATAATTCAAAATGTCTGTTCAGTTAGTAGGTGTAAAAACGAAACTCAAGATTTGGTATTTGTAATTAACCTAATAATATTTCAGATAAAATCATTACAAATGTAGCACGACTGAAATATTGATGTTACATAGAATTTAAGTCTGACGGAAGTGGAATGAATGGCAGGTTTGGAAGGAGTTGATACTGGATATCGACAAGGAAAATTAGAAGTGAAACCACATCTGGTATGTGATCAAGAAGCAGGAATTTGCAGCTCTCGTTTAATTTATCCGGAAATATTGTGCTGGCTAATTTCCGACAAAAACTTGACATTAAATCTTTATCACAGACCTATATTATGAGAAATTACAACGGAAATGTATTAATTTCATCATATATAAGTCCATTAATTTAACATATTACAACATTCATCTAGAATAGTGCTATGGTATAGATCCAACAACGATTCTTTTATCCAATAAATAGTATTATAATTATTATTATAAAAATCATTTATCATAAGTAATGCCACGAGTGATTTCCAAATTCTCTAGATAAAATTCACGACTCACGGAGTCGTGAATTTATCTAGAGAATTTGGAAATCAAGAGTGGCATTTGTTAGGACTATTTAACGAATACAATTAAGCTGTTTACTCACAAATCATTATTTAACTATAGTTATTTTAAAATATTTATATATTTAATATAAACGGCGATGTTTGAAAACAAATGAGAAACGATAGGTACGCTTCATCATCCTTCTTTTGTTTATCACTGCAACCAGATCATACTATTTATTGCCAAAGGAACGCAATATTGTAAGAATGCTCTCTAGTGGAGAAAAAATGAAACATCAAACTGTACATTAATTCATTTCTGATGTCGTATGATGTAAATATGACAATTACATTTTTCTGGATAATTACCTGCGAAAAAAATACATTTAAGAAAGTGCAAACAGTGGTTTCTTTTTTTGATGGTATAATCAATTGCTACAAATGTTTTTATATTAACTCCCGCATGCGGCATGTGTTGACATGTATGCACTATATATGCAATCTGGTAGCCGTATTTATAAACACAGGCTCAGTCACTGCAAAATAATGGTCAGACCTGTTCAGAATATTAAAAAGGAGGAGCTTTCTTTAATATGGTAAATATAACACTGATAAATATTTCGTGAAACACGACTCTGATTGGTTGTAAAACAGAAATCATTGAAACGTGATTGGTCATTGACTCCCATTTGGGGCATGAGTTAAATAGTCTTGTAAATACAAACCTAAGTGCCCTTCATAAAGAATTTAAAACATTAATATAGCCAGCTCATATTCGATTCCCGATAAGTTCAATTTCACAATTAAAGTTCCTTAGAGATTTTCTCAGTTGTAATTCAGATAATTAGACAGGAAAATTTATTATGTCATACATATCAATACAGGATGTATCAAAATTAATAGCGCAAACTGAAACTGTTGAAAGTATACGGTAGTAGAAACAAAAAAACTCCAGTAAACGTGGGTCTGCAAACACGCCGTGGCCGATGTTTATTATTACAAATATGTTGATATGAGCCGCCACTAATGTCCTGAGTTGTAAACATCATATCGAAATTCATTAAAGAGACAAGTCCTGTTTGTACCCGAATGCATGGACGACACTTTGAACACCTTCTTTAGCAGGTACTAGCGTACAGTATTACTGTATAGTATGTAAATTCATAATTGTTTTCCTTGTTAATTTATGCTATGAGTGAATTTTGAGGCACATGACAATTGAAAGAAAAGTCCACTTATTAGATTAATTTTTACTACGAATTAGGGAACGATGTTTCTTATTTAAGTCAGTGGCGGCTTGTAATCACACATTTGCAATTATCTCATAAATGGCTCATTTGCGGAACCACGTTTACTAGAATGTTTTTGTTTCTATTATCGTATACTTTCATCCGTTTAAGTGCGCGCTATTAATTTTGACTATTTAACTCATGCCCCAAATGACAGTCAATGGCCAATCACATTTCAATGAATTTTGATTTACAACCAATCACAGTCGTTTTTCACCTCGATATAAGAAGATTCATTTTAGCAAGATTGTGTATATAGTGCACAAATGTAATCAGATTCTGCTTGCGAGATATAATAGGAAAACATTCGTAGCAATTGATTATACCATAAAAAAAAAAAAGAAACCACTGTTTGCACTTTCATAAACGTATTATTTCCCAGGAATTAACATTGCAGAAAAATATAATTGACATGTTTACATCATAGGACATCATAAATTAATTAATAACTTGTAATGATGTGTTTCGTTTTTTCTCCACTAGGGTGCATTCTTACAATATTGCGATACTATTTGGCAATAAATATGATCTGTTGTAGGGATGAACAAATGAAACATAATAAACGTTTCTCGTTTGTTTTCAAACATAGCCGTTTACATTAAATACATAAATATTTTAAAATAACTACATTTAAATAATAATTTGTGTGTAAACAGCTTAATTTTATTCCTTAAATAGTCCTAACAAGTGTCATTCTTGATTTCCAAATTATTTAGATTAATTCACTCCTCACTTCGTGAGTCGTGAATTTATCGATAATTTGGAAATCACTCGTGGCATTACTTATGATAAAAATCACTGTGTCATAAGGTCCGCTAGGGGGGTGGGGGGGTTGTTATAGCAAAACATTAATAATACTCGGCCAACAACCTTCAACAACCTTTGAAATTCTGACGATAGACTTTTTTTCCAGCCTGTAAAGTCCCTTTAAAACAAACACTACTGTAGTGAATCTAATTAAATTTTTAAAAATTAAGAGTGTGTAAAACACCTTTCTCTGTCTCTATCACGAAACATACTATACTTCGTGGAATTTGAGAAAATCTAATATATTGACAAATATTGACCGTCAGATTGTATCTGAGATGCGGAAAATCTATGTCATTGTGAAGTCCAGCAACATCAATCTTGTTCGTATTTTCATACGTCTATGTTTCTGTCTATATTCTATAGCCTCCTATGTTATCCATCATCCTGCCATCGCATCACGCATGCGTAACTCCACTCAATATGCAACTAATGTTCATTGTCCAGCCTACGAAATTCACATAATAATGGTAATTGTAAAAAAAATTAATCCCGCAGCTTTTTATATTTTTGTTTTTGTTTTATAAATTCAATTTGTAATCAATTTTTAAATGAGGACCGATTATAAAATAACACATAGCATTCATCTTGAAGATGAGGAAAAATTAAGAAAAGCAAAATCTATTGCTGATTAATTATAAAATATAATCTAGCATTCATCTTGAAGATGAGGAGAAATTAAGAAAAGAAAAATCTATTGCTATAAAATTCTCAATAACTTATTTTTAATGATATCTGTTTTTAGAAAAGGAATAATATTTTCATATTTAAGAATGATAATATTGTTTCACTTTTTTATTGAACCCTCAACAGATTCGCGTACTGTATAATATGAACTTTTTATCCCCTAAATGCAAGTTTTAAACGTTAATTTCTGAACTAATTCCTTGGTTAAGATTCTTTCAAATCTGATTACAGCTCAATCTATTGACTCTATTTTCACAAGTGAACTATCACGTACTGTATAATATGAACTTTTTATCCCCTAAATGCAAGTTTTAAACGTTAATTTCTGAACTAATTCCTTGGTTAAGATTCTTTCAAATTTGATTACAGCTCAATCTATTGACTCTATTTTTCACAATGAACTATCACGTACTGTATAATATATGAACTTTTTATCCCCTAAATGCAAGTTTTAAACGTTAATTTCTGAACTAATTCCTTGGTTAAGATTCTTTCAAATCTGATTACAGCTCAATCTATTGACTCTATTTTCACAAGTGAACTATCACGTACTGTATAATATGAACTTTTTATCCCCTAAATGCAAGTTTTAAACTTTAATTTCTGAACTAATTCCTTGGTTAAGATTCTTTCAAATCTGATTACAAGCTCAATCTATTGACTCTATTTTCACAAGTGAACTATCACGTACTGTATAATATGAAACTTTTTATCCCCTAAAGCAAGTTTTAAACGTTAATTTCTGAACTAATTCCTTGGTTAAGATTCTTTCAAATCTGATTACAGCTCAATCTATTGACTCTATTTTCACAAGTGAACTATCACGTACTGTATAATATGAACTTTTTATCCCCTAAATGCAAGTTTTAAACGTTAATTTCTGAACTAATTCCTTGGTTAAGATTCTTTCAAATCTGATTACAAGCTCAATCTATTGACTCTATTTTCACAAGTGAACTATCACGTACTGTATAATATGAACTTTTTATCCCCAAAATCAAGTTTTAAACGTTAATTTCTGAGCTAATTCCTTGGTTAAGATTCTTTCAAATCTGATTACAGCTCAATCTATTGACTCTATTTTCACAAGTGAACTATCACGTACTGTATAATATGAACTTTTTATCCCCTAAATGCAAGTTTTAAACGTTAATTTCTGAACTAATTCCTTGGTTAAGATTCTTTCAAATCTGATTACAAGCTCAATCTATTGACTCTATTTTCACAAGTGAACTATCACGTACTGTATAATATGAACTTTTTATCCCCTAAATGCAAGTTTTAAACGTTAATTTCTGAACTAATTCCTTGGTTAAGATTCTTTCAAATCTGATTACAGCTCAATCTATTGACTCTATTTTCACAAGTGAACTATCACGTACTGTATAATATGAACTTTTTATCCCCTAAATGCAAGTTTTAAACGTTTAATTTCTGACTAATTCCTTGGTTAAGATTCTTTCAAATCTGATTACAAGCTCAATCTATTGACTCTATTTTCACAAGTGAACTATCACGTACTGTATAATATGAACTTTTTATCCCCTAAATGCAAGTTTTAAACGTTAATTTCTGAACTAATTCCTTGGTTAAGATTCTTTCAAATCTGATTACAGCTCAATCATTGACTCTATTTTCACAAGTGAACTATCACGTACTGTATAATATGAACTTTTTATCCCCTAAATGCAAGTTTTAAACGTTAATTTCTGAACTAATTCCTTGGTTAAGATTCTTTCAAATCTGATTACAGCTCAACTATTGACTCTATTTTCACAAGTGAACTATCACGTACTGTATAATATGCACTTTTTATGCCCTAAATGCAAGTTTTAAACGTTAATTTCTGAACTAATTCCTTGGTTAAGATTCTTTCAAATCTGATTACAGCTCAATCTATTGACTCTATTTTCACAAGTGAACTATCACGTACTGTATAATATGAACTTTTTATCCCCTAAATGCAAGTTTTTAAACGTTAATTTCTGAACTAATTCCTTGGGTTAAGATTCTTTCAAATCTGATTACAAGCTCAATCTATTGACTCTATTTTCACAGTGAACTATCACGTACTGTATAATATGAACTTTTATCCCCTAAATGGCAAGTTTTAAACGTTAATTTCTGAACTAATTCTTGGTTAAGATTCTTTCAAATCTGATTACAGCTCAATCTATTGACTCTATTTTCACAAGTGAACTATCACGTACTGTATAATATGAACTTTTTATCCCCTAAATGCAAGTTTTTTTAAACGTTAATTTCTGAACTAATTCCTTGGTTAAGATTCTTTCAAATCTGATTACAAGCTCAATCTATTGACTCTATTTTCACAAGTGAACTATCACGTACTGTATAATATGAACTTTTTATCCCCTAAATGCAAGTTTTAAACGTTAATTTCTGAACTAATTCCTTGGTTAAGATTCTTTCAATCTGATTACAGCTCAATCTATTGACTCTATTTTCACAGTGAACTATCACGTACTGTATAATATGAACCTTTTATCCCCTAAATGCAAGTTTTAAACGTTAATTTCTGAACTAATTCCTTGGTTAAGATTCTTTCAAATCTGATTACAGCTCAATCTATTGACTCTATTTTCACAAGTGAACTATCACGTACTGTATAATATGCACTTTTTATGCCCTAAATGCAAGTTTTAAACGTTAATTTCTGAACTAATTCCTTGGTTAAGATTCTTTCAAATCTGATTACAGCTCAATCTATTGACTCTATTTTCACAAGTGAACTATCGTACTGTATAATATGAACTTTTTATCCCCTAAATGCAAGTTTTAAACGTTACTTTCTGAACTAATTCCTTGGTTAAGATTCTTTCAAATCTGATTACAAGCTCAATCTATTGACTCTATTTTCACAAGTGAACTATCACGTACTGTATAATATGAACTTTTTATCCCCTAAATGCAAGTTTTAAACGTTAATTTCTGAACTAATTCCTTGGTTAAGATTCTTTCAAATCTGATTACAGCTCAATCTATTGACTCTATTTTCACAAGTGAACTATCACGTACTGTATAATATGAACTTTTTATCCCCTAAATGCAAGTTTTAAACGTTACTTTCTGGGGGCACGCCGTAGCGTAGTGGTTAAGGCACTGAGCTACAAGCCGGAGAGTCGAGGGTTCAAGTCCCGTTGGGGTCAGGATTTTTAAACTGACCCAAACCCTCTGGCGGCACTATGGCCCTGGGGTCGACTCAGCCTCTAACGGAAATGAGTACCAGACGCTTGTTCTGGGGGTAAAGGCGGCCGTTACGCAGGGCTGACAACCCGGCTGACATAAAGTGCCGATTGTCTAGAAAAAGTGGGAGCCTTAACCTCCTACTACCCCAAGGGTCTCCGGGCCTGTTGTGGGATCACTTTACTTTTTACAGCTGAGTTTATATCAACTAATAGTGATATCAGACAGAGTTCACTAAAGTTTTCTGTGATAAAATTTCGGGTCCAAAGTAGATTTGAAGGGACTATAGCGCTTAAAGAGTTTGATGAAATTGAATTCCTCTTTAGATACCAAAACCAAGTAAACATTTGAAGTGTGAATTGCCAAATTTCATTAAAATTGGTTGATTGATTTAAACGTTAGAAGAAAGCGGGCTATAGGTCACCATGGTAACAGCAAGTGTTGAAAACTAGTAGCTATGACTAAGCTGGCGGTCAATATTCAAGTTCGAGGGATGTACAATGTAATATTAGACCCTTTACTAATCTAGGTTGATGAATTATGTGTGTGTGTATATATATATATGGGCGATGTGTGCACATTTTTTAATTATTTGTTTATTTTATTTTATTTTATCTGATGGAGTTAAGACCGTAAGGTATTTTCTTCCACTTCACCAGGGTTAAATTATACATATAATAACAATTATGAATTATCTACATGTTGATTAATGATACATAATAGATATAGGCAGGCTACACAATATAAAGTTGTCAATTAAAATAAATAAAACATTGTAGTATAATAATAATAATAATGATAATAATGATAAATAATCATAATAATAATAATAATAATAATAATAATAATAATAATAATAATAATAATAATGATAATGATAATGATAATAATAATAGTAATAATAATAATTAATAATAATAATAATAATAATAATAATAATAATAAGAATAAGAATAGTAACCTGTAATTTAAGTAATTGGCTTGGTAAAGGAAGTTCAAAATATCCATCCATCCACCCACAGCAATTGTGTCCAAGGGCAGGTCTTTCACTGCAATCATAGCATTTTTCATGCTCAGCTTTACTAGGGAATTACAGGTGTAGTAGTTTCGCGTTGCTTTCCACACCTGCGAAGGATGATGATGATAATGATAAGGATGATGATGGCCGGATGATTTTCGGAGACCTTTCGGCCCCACAGAGTACCAGAGAAGAAAGTGGACAAGTTTCGCGTACATGCCATAAGCGTCGCTAGTGTAGAACAACTAACGTCATCTAAATTTTTTCGATTTTTTTCTGGTACTAATATGAAATTCAGCACTGCCTGGTGGTAAAATTATGAATTATAATTATATAACGCCATGTGGTGAATAATCATGAAATTTAACTTTTATATGAATAAATAACATATTAATTAATCTTAAATTATGGAATTATTTGTACCCAGCCTCTCAGATCTAATGATTTTCTTTCATTCTAACAGAAGGGAAGAATGGAAATAAATAAAACATGTTAATTTATTTTCGTTTATTAAAATTTGAAAACGTGCATTATGAGCTCTTTTAATAAATATGTACAATTGACCTACCCCCTTATTCTCACATACATATTTTATACAATATTTATTAAGAACCTTGCATCTGAAGTCCATTATAAAGTCACATTTTTAAAACGTTTATTAGAAATGGCTGTACACTAACATCACTCTTCCTAACCTAACAAATCTTAGAATTTTATCACATCTAGTAGGTTTTCTTTGAAAATAGATTGACATTAAAAACGTAAACAAACTTGAATTTACTTACAAATTACAGTAAAATAAAATCTATGTAATGATTTTAACTATCGATAATAATATTTAATTTTTACAGTACCGTCTACAGAGAGCGAAAGGATAGCAGTTAAAAAATTTAAATTTACAAAATGGCAATTTCCCATAATCCTGAGTGAACACGCTGTGCACGACGCCGTGTGCCTTGCATTTGTTTTATTTAGTTACATATTCTGTTACTAAGAAACAGCGCTACCATTGTAGCATGCTCATTGTAGTTCATCGTAAACGACCGAAATTTTTTAGATGTCACTGTACTCAGTTTCCCCTCTATTCGAAATTCCTCTATGTTTCGGCCCTAAGATTCCTGACATTTGTCTTACAGTTGAGGAAAAACCCCGAAAAAACCTCACCCAGAGCCTGTCCCAACCGGGAATCGAATCCGGGCCCACTGCGTGACAAGGCAGCACGCTACCTCGAGACTACAGCGGTGGACGTTAAAAATATAAAGGGATAATAAAAGTATACATGAAATAGGTTATATATTATATTGTCTAAGGAAATATGTAATGAGTTTTTTCTTGAACTGTTTTTGAGTCGGGCAGTCCTTGATGTACGGGGGAGGGAATTCCAGAGTCGGGTGGCTGAAACAAGGAAGGGTGGGAATAGTGAGATGTTCGATGTAGAGGAACAGTTAGTTAATTTTCTCTCGATCGTGTGTTTATGTTATGATGGGAAGATAGCGAAGGGAAGCGAGTATATACATGAAGGGGTGATGAGGTGGACAGGATGTTGTATAAGAAGCAGAGGTAATGTATCTTTCGCCTGTCTTCCAATCGGAGTCAAAGCAACATTTTAAATACTGGAGTTATGTGGTCTGATTTACACAGATAGTATATATATATAACGTGCGCAAGCATTGTTTTAGAGTCCAAATAAATTAGAATATATATTTATGAAATTTATATTTATTTTTAATTTAAAATTTTCTCTATTTCTTGGAGTTGATAAATTAATTTGTTTCCTATTCGTTATTAATAATTTATTAGTGGTAAAATGATTCCTGCAAAGGCACAAGGCCTGTTCGAGTTAACAGCGTCGACTGCATACTGCCCCAGCTGCTTTTAAATACCGTGCAAATAGGATTGATCATGACCATGACCAAAGAACCTAACCGAAGGCGGAGTTTCGTGCCAGAAACAATTCTACCTTCAAGCCACAGTTAGTCCAAAAACATTAAAGACTAAAAGTGTATAAAACACTGACTCTTCCAACCCTTTTGTATGGTAGCGAAGTATGGACATTGAAACAGTAGGATACAACTTACAGAGACTTAGATCTGCTGAAATGGGATACTCGTACCTTCGGAGGACTGCAGGATACACACTACTAGATCACAAAAAAAAATGAAGACATCTTACAAGAATTACACATGGAACCTTTAGAAAACAAAATTTCTGATTGTAAGTCAAGATGGATGCAACATGTTCATCTAATGGAAGATGACAGGATACACAAACAAATCTTAAGATATCAACCTGCAGGAAGAAGAAGACCAGGACGTCCACTCAAAAGACTTTTGGGTGGTGTTTCTCTTGAGGCCGAAACAGGTCAACAAATGGCCTAAATTCGTGAATTTACTATCATGTTGACAATGATGAAACAACGTCCCTCTGTTACCAATTCCTGAATATGAAATGCATAGCTCTAAGGTATGATAGTACGTACCTAAGAAGGGTATTTACGCAATGCTTAATAGTTTTAACTGTATGCATTGAACCTGGTACCACTATACTTTCAATAACAAACGACCTGTGGCCCTTCGACGGAATGCCCAATGTGTGCATTGCAACCAGGGGAAACAATAGAAAATATCTTGTTAGCAGACCAATAATGTGGTGGGAGAATAACATTAACAATGTTTTATGGAAGTAGATTATACAGGGTATGATTGGGAAACATTAGCTCAGGATAGAATAGAATAGATTTATTTAGAATATATTTATTTAGCCTGGTGGAGTAAAGGTCACGTGGCCTTCTCTTCCCCTCACCAGGACAAACATATGTTACATATAAATACAAAAAATTACAATAATAGTCATACTAAACAATTAATTATCTGTCAAATATAATAATAATGAAATTAATGTCTAATAATACAATGAAATTAAATACAATTGAAATTAAATTAATGATAGAATGAATACAGAAAGGAATAACAGCTCAAATCTACTATACATAAAAAGAAAAGAAAGAAAAAATACAAAGAAAGCAATAAACTACAATGAATTAATGTATGCTTTTTATACAAGGCATTAGGTAAATATATTAACGAATCTTAAATCCATGTTATTAAATAATGAAAAAACACATTATTAATTTTTAAAAAGTAATAATAGTGAGTTGTTTCTGCTAGTAATTTTATTTTCAATTTGTTTCTGAAAGATGGTAAAGTTTGGCAGTCCCTGACATAGGGTGGAAGGGAATTCCATGTTCTAGCAAGAGAAAGGGATGTATGGAGAGCTTATGATCACATGGCCATTAACCTACGAGTTCATTGTGTCAATGAGTTAGCTAACAATAATAAATTATGTATACAATCGAAATAAATAGTATATAAGTTGATGGTTGCTATGTTCAATAAAGGAATGTTTTAATTCTAGGCTGTAAATTAAAACGTTTATACAGAATGCTACAAAATAGCTACAATATGCAGTACGTGATAAAGCATATTTTCAACCGGTCATTTTAATATAAGATTTTCGTGTCAAAAAAATGTTTCATTGACCGTTAAAGTGTATCAAACCACGATACTGGATTCAAAGGTCATTTGCCTTCATCTTCTCTGAGTTGGAGTTTGACTGAATATGAAGAAACATGTACTTTGAAACCGGTATCGTGAAAACACAGAACTTTATGAATTAAGATGTAAAAATATGTTATTCAATTCATTTATAAATTGAAAATTGCTTCACAGTGTTTTTTTTATTTCCCACTGAAAGTTTGATTAAATTTGTCTACATGTTTTTGTCATTATATCATATAATGTATAATATATAATACCACGTATAAGTATATAATACCACGGATTTATATTTTTAATGAACATTTCAAGTTTTTTTCAAAGCCTGGCATTAAAATTGCAGATTAATTAATGTGTGTTGCTAATATAGTTAAGAATAAATTGAGAAAAATTTATGAAAATATAATTGGAGAAGAGCAGAATGGATTCAGAAAGGGTAGATCTTGTATAGATGGATTCTTCACTCTAAAACTACTATTAGAAAAGCACAAGGAATTCAATATAGAAACTCATATCGCCCTCGTTGACTTCATAAAGGCTTTTGAAAAAGTAGGCAGAAATATATTACTAGAAATTTTAGCTGATGATAACGTTCCACAACAATATATTACTAATATATTCAACATCTATAAAGATAATGAAATCTCTGTTACACAAGATGGCAAATTATCTTCTTGAGAAAGGATCAACACTGGAGTAAGACAGGGATGTGGACTCTCACCGGTGCTTTTCATTATATATATATATATATATATATATATATATATATATATGAGTAAATTAATAAAAGAATGGAGAAAAACACAACGAGGATATATACCCATCAATAGGAACCTCAAACTCGATGCTATTTTTTTTTTGCAGACGATTTAGCTCTTCTGGCACTTTCCGAAAATGATTTGCAACGATCAATTTATAATTTACAAAAAATAGGTGCCAAATTTAATATGGAAATATCAATTAACAAAACTAAAATTATGGCATTTCATGGGAAGGACCCCATACAAAGTAAAATCTGTCTCCAGAATAAAATTTTAGAGAGATATAATCAATTTAAATATCTTGGATATTATCTCTCTATCTGGGATGAAAAGGATAACCCTGAAAAAAGTACTAGTTATAATAAAAGTTTAGGAATTATTAATCAAGTTATGAAACTATCCCTTGTACAAAAAAACACCAGATTACGTTTATATAACACTTTCGCTAGACCAGTGTTGACCTATGGTAGTGAAGCATGGACACTAAAAAGACAACATGAAAGCAGAATAACGGCTAGTGAAATGAGATTCATGCGCAGAACAGCGGGTTACACCAGATGGGATCAGAAAAGGAACACCGATATCTTAAACGCCAATTTTGGAATATATTAAACAGTACCAACTAAATTGGAAACACCATCTTGAAAGAATGAGTTCAAATCGGATCCCCAAAGCTGTTTACAATTATATACCAAGAGGACGAAGATCACTGGGCCGTCCTATGAAACGCTGGAGGGAAAATTTTCTATAGGATCGTAACAGGCCTTGGCCTAATACTTGGAAGGAAGAAGAAGAAGAATATGTTGACTAACCCAAGCCCCAAATGGGAGTCAATGACCAATCACGTTTCAATGAATTTTGTTTTACAACTAAACGCAGTCGTGTTTCGCGTTGCTATTTATCCAATTCTGCTTTCGAAAAATAAAGAAAGTTCCCCCTTTTTAATATTCTGAACAGGTCAGAGCATTATTTTGCACTGACTATCTTTCCAACAAATACGTTGTATACTGGTATAGCAAATAATGAACAGATTCCTTCGATCTACACATTTGATATTTGTGCGTTTAATAATTGTGTTTTTAAATAATGATTTTACTGAGTTGTTTCCTAAAAAAATAATTAATAACCAATAATGTTGGTTATAATATACAGTTTGATGTGTTTCATTTTTTCTCCGCCAGGGCGCATTCTTACAATATTGCGATCTATTTGGCAATAAATAATATGATCAAGTAGCAGTGAATAAACATAACCACATATTTCTGATTTGTTTTCAAACATCACTGTTTACATTAGATATATAGACCAGCCTCATGGGTTAGTGGTCAGCGTTTCTGACTACTGTTCTTGAGATCCCGGGTTCGATTCCCGGTCAAACCATAGGAATCTTTCTTTAAAGAGAATCATTCCTGTGGTTGTCCATGGTCTGGAATTTAGGTTAAGTTTAGGTATAGAACTCTCTTGGCGCTTCATTATCATTTATCACCCATCATATCATCGGGGTAACATAACTCCGCCTTCTTGGTGCCCCAACTTCAGAAGTGGGTTACAATTAAGCCAGTGCCAGAAGAGAACACCAGAAATCTCGAAATGACAAGCTGGGGCAATGAATAAAAAATAAACATCATCATCATCATCAGGTATCATGGCAGCTGCCGCCGTCTTCCGGAAACCAAACGCCATTCCTCTCTGTCCATCCACTGATTTTCCTCCAATCCTCTGATATTCATAGCTCTTGTACAACTTCTTCCATTGGGATCCATTCCATAACAATTTTAGCCAATCTTTGCTCTGGCATTCTTTCGACATGGCTGCTATTTTTTCTTTTCTATAATGTCTATGATGTCCGGCTCCTCTTGTGCATCCATAACTTAACATTATTTCTTTATTTCGTATTCTACCCATTCTAGATTTTCCAACTGATTTCTTAAAACACCCATTTCTGTACTTAAAATTCTTTTCATTTCCCTGGTAGGAATTTGTCAGACTTCAGCACCATATGTTAAAATGCTCTGAATTATGGTTTGGATATATAAGTATTTTAAAATACCGGTAACTATATTTAAATAATGTCCACCGCTGTGGTCTTGAGGTAGCGTGCTGCCTTGTCACACAGCGGGCCGGGGTTCGATCTCCGTTCGGGACAAGTTTCCCGGGTGAGGTTTTTTCGGAATTTTCCCTCGCCTGTAAGACAAATGTCAGGATACTTTAGGACCCAAACGGTCCCCGAACGTCATCTGGCCATCATTATCATCAATATCATATTCACCTCATTAGATTAAGTTTAGGTTTAAGGCCTCTCCTGACGCATCATTACGCATCGTCATCACCCATCATATCATTGGGGCAGCGTAACCCCGCCTTCAAGGCGCCCCAACCTCAGAAATGGGTTACAATACGCCAATGCCAGGAAAGAATACCTGAAATGTCGAATGACAAACAGGTAGCATTGAACAAAAAAATATTTAAATAATGATTTTTGAGTAATCAACTTAATTTTATTCGTTAAATAGTCCTAACAAATACCACTTTTGATTTCCACATTTTCTAACAAATTCTCTCGTCACTTAGTGACTCGTGAAATTGTCGATATTTTGAAAGTCACTCGTGGCTTTACTTATGAGTATTCTATTTGGAAAGTCACTCGTGGCTTTACTTATGAGTATTCTATTTGGAAAGTCACTCGTGGCTTTACTTATGAGTATTCTATTTGGAAAGTCACTCGTGGCTTTACTTATGAGTATTCTATTTGGAAAGTCACTCGTGGCTTTACTTATGAGTATTCTATTTGGAAAGTCACTCGTGGCTTTACTTATGAGTATTCTATTTGGAAAGTCACTCGTGGCTTTACTTATGAGTATTCTATTTGGAAAGTCACTCGTGGCTTTACTTATGAGTATTCTATTTGGAAAGTCACTCGTGGCTTTACTTATGAGTATTCTATTTGGAAAGTCACTCGTGGCTTTACTTATGAGTATTCTATTTGGAAAGTCACTCGTGGCTTTACTTATGAGTATTCTATTTGGAAAGTCACTCGTGGCTTTACTTATGAGTATTCTATTTGGAAAGTCACTCGTGGCTTTACTTATGAGTATTCTATTTGGAAAGTCACTCGTGGCTTTACTTATGAGTATTCTATTTGGAAAGTCTTAACTTGAAAGTTATTGAAGTGGTTTTTGTTTGACACAGTTGGATAAATTCATATGCAAGTGACATTAAACAATAAACCACTAACTGATAAACTTATTGATATTCTTATTAATAATAAGTGTATTATCATAATACACGTAGAATTATTTTGACTATTTAACTCATGCCCCAAATGGGAGTCAATTACCAATCACGTTTCAATGATTTATGTTTTACAGCCAATCAGAGTCGTGTTTCACGAAATATTTATCAGTGTTAAATTTACCATATTAAAGAAAGCTCCTCCTTTTTAATATTCTGAACAGGTCTGACCATTATTTTGCAGTGACTGAGCCTGTAAAGAAATACCAGATTGTATATATAGTGCATGGATGTCAATACATAGCGCTTGCAGGAGTTAATATAAAAACATTTGTAGCAATTGATTATACCACCAAAAAAATAAACCACTGTTTGCACTTTCTTAAATGTATTTTTCCCAGGTAACAATCCAGAAAAATATAATTGTCATATTTATATCATACGACATCAGAAATGAATTAATATACAGTTTTGTGTGTTTCATTTTTTCTCCACTAGAGAGCATTCTTACAACATTGCGTTCCTTTGGCAATAAATAGTATGATCTGATTGCAGTGATAAACAAAAGAAGCAGTAGAAGCGTACCTATCGTTTCTCATTTGTTTTCAAACATCGCCGTTTACATTAAATATATAAATATTTTAAAATAACTATGTTTAAATAATGATTTGTGAGTAAACAGCTTAATTTTATTCGTTAAATAATCCTAACAAATGCCACTCATGATTTCCAAATTCTCTAGATAAATTCACTCCCCACTTCGTGAGTCGTGAATTTATCGATAATTTGGAAATCGCTCGTGGCATTACTTATGATTATTATTTCTCTACTATGTCAGATTGCAATGTATGTAATTTACGGACGAAATAAGTAATGGCTTACTTTTGTATACATCACTCTACTTCGCTAGAAACTTTTCATTGTTACAAGAAGTTAGAGAGGCGTTTTTCTCATTTTCCTTACATTTCGTACAATTGGCTGCACTCTACGATATTGAACACTTCTCCATATTGTGTGAGTAATGGAGACTGAGTGCTGCTGTCAGCAACAT
Organism: Diploptera punctata; assembly: GCA_030220185.1. NCBI lineage: Eukaryota > Metazoa > Arthropoda > Insecta > Blattodea > Blaberidae > Diploptera > Diploptera punctata. The sequence continues at coordinate 19,199 of JASPKZ010001982.1, forward strand.
CTACTGGGCTTGAATAAAACTACTCAGTATCCGGAAATCAGATCAAATACTTTAGTCTTGGAAGTTCAAGATTCGGATTCTTAGATATGTAAACAATTTATTCCAAAATATCATCATAATAATCATCTTAAAATCATATAAAATTTTGACAGTTCCATCTCTATAATACGGATCATATGCATGGACAACGAAGAAAGCTTTCAAACAAAAAATGCAATGTTCAGATATGAAATTCTTTAGACCAGTATCAGGCTACAGATTATAAACTGTAGATTATATAAAAGACTAGTTAATACCCGGTTGCGCTGCTACACCTAAATAAATTGTGTGTTTATGCATTTAATTGAATAAGTAAAGTGATCCCACAACAGACCCGGAGGTCCTTGGGGTAGTAGGAGGTTAAGGCTCCCACTTTTTCTAGACAATCGGCACTTCATGTCAGCCGGGTTGTCAGCCCTGCGTGACGGCCGCCTTTACCCCAGAACAAGCGTCCGGTACTCATTTCCGTTAGAGGCTGAGTTGACCCCAGGGCCATAGTGCCGCCAGAGGGTTTGGGTCAGTTTAAAAATCCTGACCCCAACGGGACTTGAACCCTCGACCCTCCGGCTTGTAGCTCAGTGCCTTAACCACTACGCTACGGCGTGCCCCAATTGAATAAGTAAAAGGAAAAATAAATATAATGAATATCGTTATAATTTTTAATCCGTGCTGATTACCCGGCATTGCCCGGGAATCTACGCATCCCGATGTACTTGGCATAAATCAGCTGAAAGACCAAATTCGTTATTTTGAATTATCCATAAAAAAAATACCCGCCGTGCGCTGCTATACTTGCCCGGGAATCTACTTATCCCGATCTTCTTGGCATCAATGAAAGACAAAAATGGTTATTGTGAGTTATCCTTAAAAGATAAACTATTCTGTCGCGGAATTGTCTGTAGAGTTTTTTGAGATATTCAATTCTGTGTACAATAATTGTGTGTATTTGTTATGGTTTAGGCAGCGTAAGCCATTTATGCTTACAAAAAGTGACTTTTTTCACGTTTTATTACTACACAAGCTGATTTTTAAGGGTGAAGGGCTTTTGAGCATTAAAACTCTCTTTTAACCTATAACCTTCCTGGGGAAAATCCTGAACATTTTGCAAAACGTCCCATGGCAATCGGATGAATGGTATGGCAGCACATGCTTGCCCGGGAATCTACTTATCCCGATCTCCTTGACATCAATGAAAGACAAAAATGGCTATTGTGTGTAACATTTTTGGTGTTTTCTTCTGTCATTGGCATAATTGTAACCCACTTCTGAAGTTAGAGCGCCTGGAAGGCGGGGTTACGGCAGCCCCGATGATATGATGGGTGATGATGATGATAGTGGTGCGTCAGGAGAATTCTTAATCCTAAACTTAATCTAAGGTGAAAATGAATGATGATGATTATGATGGCCACATGATGCTCGGGGACCGTTTGGGTCTTAAAATTTCCTGACATTTATCTTACAGATGAGGAAAAAACCCGAAAAAACCTAACCCAAGAAAATCGTTCCGCCCGGCGATCGAACCCCGGACCGCTGCATGACAAGGCAGCATGCTATCTCGAGACCACAGAGGTGGACTTTAAGAAGCATTGTTACATCATATAATTATAAGTGGAAGCTTCTTGTAGGAAAGCCAAAGGGAAAACGCCCAGTTGGTAGACCAAGAATGAGGTGGGAAAACAACATTAACTATGATTTGAGGGAAGTAGATTATACAGGAAATGATTGCAAAGCATTATCTCAGGATAGGGATGTATGGAGAGTTTATGTCAGCACGGCCATGAACCTACGAGTTCGATAGTGCCAGTGAGTAAGTAAGTATAATTATGCAAGTCTATAAAAAAAATATGTCCACTGCTTTGGTCTCGAGGTAGCGTGCTGCCTTGTCACGCAGCGAGCCCGGGTTCGATCCCCGGTCGGGGCAGTTTTTTCTGGGTGAGGTTTTTATCGGGGTTTTTCCTCACCTGTAAGACAAATGTCAGGAAAACTTTAAGGCCCAAACGGTCCCCGAAATCACATGGCCATCATCCTTATCATTATCATCCTTACCATTATCATCATCATCCTTCACCGGTGTGGAAAGCAACGGGAAGCTACCACACCTACACAATTCCCTAGTAAAGCTGCAAGCATAGCATGAAAATGCTATGATCGCAGTGAAGGACCTGCCTTCGGGCAGAATTACTATGGATAGATATAAAAATATATAGCCTCGATTTAATTTGTGACTTACTGGCTGGATGATATCTGTGATTGGCACATGCGGATGCGAGGCCAGCATCAGACTTATAAGTCGTGGTTATTTAGACCTGTCACGCTATCGAGTTTTAGACATGTGAAGGATGTGCATGTATGATAATATAATTTTACGTAATTTTAAAATGAAACAACTGAAGGCACGAATTGAAAGAAGAGGAAACTGTGAAATTAGAATAAATTATATAACGGAAAAAGAAGATTAAATTTAAATAAGCAGTGGCAGTCAAGTATTGTACATTTTTCACGGGATAAAAAATGAGATGGAAACGTGAAGCTGACGTTAAAATGTATAGTGTATGGTGCGCGTCATGATTGACGGACTGGAAACAGCGCGCCTCAAATAAGACATTTCATTTCTCATTTATTCTTTTAAAATTTTCAATTTATACGCGAAAATAACTTACTCTCTAATATTATATGAGATTTTCAATTGTTATTAATGTTGTAAGGTTCACCGTTATGTTCTAGAGGTTTTTTAGATTCCTGAAATGCAGCGATCCCGAATTCAATAGAGATCGAAGCAAGTTTCCTCGGTGATAATTTACAGTAAATTAAATAGGATAGTAGCTGCAGATATGTAGTTATTAAGACCTTCAGCGGGTTATACGCTTTATGACCACAAGCGTAATGAAGATATCCTCAAAGCTCTCAACACACCAGCAATAACTGAAACCATTCAAATATACCAAAATAATTCGCATGAACACCTCCTTAGAATGCCAAACAATAGACTACCTCTGCAGATATTGAACTACAAACCCACAGGCGAAGAGACCCAGGAAGACCTAAGAAGAGATGGAGGGATCAATTTCTATCCTGAAGCGGAACAGGCCAATGGCCTAATCCATGAGTGTAATTGATGATGATGATCATGTTGCAGTGAATATATATAACCTCACATTCTGATTTGTTTTCAAACATCGCCATTTACATTAAATGTATAAATATTTTAAAATACCGATAAATATATTTAAATAATGACTTTTCTGTAAACAGCTTAATTTTAAGTTATTGGAAGACAGAACTATACCAAATTTACTTCTGCAGAATAAACAAAATATTTACAAAGACAACGCCATAAAGATTAAATTAAATAACAGATTTTCTAAAGAATGAATTATAAATCGTGGTGTGAGACAAGGCTGCCCCCTATCCCCAACACTCTTTGCAATTTATATCAATGAAGTAATATGTTGCCGGAACAAAAAATATAAATTTGGAATAAGAATATCAGATAAAAAATTAAACACCATACTGTTTGCAGATGACCAAATAATAATAGCAAATTCCCAAGATAATCTACAGAAAGGTCTGTATGAACTTAACAAAATTACAGAAGAATATGGATTGAAGATATCTACAGAGAAAACAAAAATTATGGCATTTCAAGGTGTAGATCCTGTCAGAAGTAAAAATGTACTGGACAGTAAAATTTTGGAGCAGGTGAATAATTTCACATATCTAGAATGCAATATCTCATATGAAGAAGAAAAGGATGTAAATGCAAAAATATCTAAATTTTAAGAATTTTAGGGTTAATAAATTCTATCTTCAAGCCACAGTTAGTCCAAAAACATTCAAGACTAAAAGTGTATAAAACACTGGCTCTTCCAACTCTTTTGTATGGTAGCGAAGTATGGACGTTGAAACAAAAGGATATACAGAGACTTAGATCTGCTGAAATGAGATACCTTCAGAGGACTGCAGGATACACACTATTAGATCACAAGAAAAATGAAGACATCTTAGAAGAATTACACATGGAACCTTTAGAAAACAAAATTTCTGATTATAAGTCAAGATGGATGCAACATGTTCATCGAATGGAAGATCACAGGATACCCAAACAAATGTTAATATATCAACCTGCAGGAAGAAGAAGACCAGGACGTCCACTCAAAAGACTTTTGGATGGTGTTTCTCTTGAGGCCGAAACAGGTCAACAAATGGCCTAAATTCGTGAATGTACTGTAATGATGATAATTTTTTCGGGTTTTTTCTCACCTGTAAGATAAATATCTGGAAAATTTAGGGTCCAAATAGTCTCCGAACGAACGCTATCTGGCCACAATATTTATCCATATCATATTTATGTACGAAAAATAAGTGTCTCGTCTTATGTTGTCTCGGAGGTACCCCCCCCTCATTGATCTGACCTCCATTCGGGGAGAGACTTCTCTAGCATGATCGAAAAACTATATATCAATTAATATAGTTGATATTAAACATATATTGGTAAAAGTAAAGTCTCTAAGAAGAACATGTACAAATCATAAAAAGCACCCCACGCTTTTGATGGTAAAATTATTTTCTTTTTGTTGATAATTCTAGTTTTATTCTATATGTGTTGGAGATGATTTTTTTGTTGACCACTTTAAATTTATCCCAAGCGTGTTCGAAATTAAAATTATTTTTCATTTTTGAGTTCGGTTTTCTAATAAAGCGTGCTGTTTTAGTTTTTTAAAACTATTATTTATTTTTTTATTTTTTAGTTTTAATATTTTACAGAATAAGATAAGAATGTAAATATATTTAAATTCCATACTATTGTAGTATGAGCTAAAAGTATTAACTCTTCTAAAAAAAAAATCCTCCCCAGCCGGATTCGAACCAGCGACCCATGGATTACTGAAATTGTATACCACTAGTTTACCGCTCTACCAACTGAGCTCTTACAACAATTGACTAAAAAGTCGACAAGTCCGTAACCTATTATACCAGTTTTCATTTTTTTTCCCTGATGATTTTGGCCAGGAATTTAGAAATAAAATATGAAATTGTTGTAGTGTCACGGGTCCTTTACAAGTATACAACGTTTCAAGTCGATCCAATGTCTCTAAGAAGGTGAAAATCGTGTTCAAAGATTCCGTTACATAGATACAAAAACACATTTTTTTATTTTCTGATGATTCTGGCCAGGATTTTAGAAACATGAAATTATTGTATTGTCACGGGTTCTTTACAAGTATACAAAGTTTCAAGTCGATCCAATGTCTCTAAGTGGGTGAAAATCGTGTTCAAAGATTCCGTTACATAAATACAAATACACTTTTTTTGATTTTCTGATGATTCTGGCCAGGATTTTATAAAATGAATATGAAATCATTGTATTGTCACGGGTCCTTTACAAGTATACAAAGATTGAAGTCTATCCTACGTTTCCAAGTGGGTGAAAATCGGGTTCAAAGATTCCGTTACATAAATACAAAGACACTTTTTTTTTATTTTCTGATGATTCTGGCCAGGATTTTAGAAAATAAATATGAAATTATTGTATTGTCACGGGTCCTTTACAAGTATACAAAATGTCAAGTCGATCCAATTATTTTAAGTGGGTGAAAAACGCGTTGAAAGATTCAGTTACATAGATAGATAGATACTGGTCAAGCTAATATAAAGCGTGTAAAAATAGGCCTACTTTAAAAATTATATAAACTGATTTTATCGGTTATTGCATGTTTATAATGCCCATTATTATTATATAAAACTTTCCTCATTAGTGGATTGCCTCAAGGACAAAGTGATACAGACAATTAATTTTTGTAATTGATGAAATACAATTTGAAAATATATTTTTAAAAATTCAACTTGTAGGCTTAATTGAAGTATACATACTATAAAGTAATTTTGTAACATCTGAGGACACACCGTAGCATGGTTCGTTACGGCAATACGCAACAACCCAGGATATTGGGGATTCGAGTCCCGGCGTTATCGGAATTTATTTAAACTAGCCTAAACCCTCTATAGAAACAATGGTCCTGTTGTCAACTCAGCCTCTTAATTGAAATGAGTACCAGACGCTTGTTCTGGTGGTAAAGCCACCCGTCAGGCAACCCGAGTACCATTTCGTGCCGATTGTCTAGAAAGATGGGAATCTTAACTTTGTTATACCTCAAGGCCTCTTAAGGCCTGTATTGGGACCACTTTACATTTTGTAAGAAACATAATGCCTTATGATATGATTTTGTGCGAATAGGCTACTTTACAACATGTGACGCGAACATTTTTACAAGTTCCGACAAATGCGAAGCGCTTTGCATTATGGAATCACGGGTTGCAGCCAACTTCATCATCATCATCATCATCAACAACAAGGATTAAGCCCAATGGCCTGTTCCGATCTCATTATAGGTCGAATTGGTCCTTCCATATTTTCAATGGTCTTCCCAACATTCTTCTCCCTTTTGGTTTATAATTATACATTCTTCTTGGTATGCGCTGTTCATTCATTCGTAATACGTGCTGAAGATAAGCATTTTGATAATATTTTATTCTTTCACAGAGATTAAATATATTAAGTTATGTTCTTATATCTTCCTTTTTCTTTTTATCGGTTCTTTGGTATCCTGTTATTGCTCTCAACATCTTCTTTTCAGTAGCCTCTATTTGTTTACTATCTGCGTTTGTTAATGTCCAGCCAACACTTATACACTATATTTCTTCTTATTCATCCAACCAAGTCTTAGGCCTATAGGCCTGTTACGATATCCCTGATGAATTTTGTATCCAGCGTTTCTTTGGACGGCCCAGAGATCTCTTTCCTGTTGGACAATAACGAAGCATGGCCTTGCGAACTCTATCTAAACTCATTCATCGCAAATGATACATCCAGTTGTTCTGCTCTCTTTTTATGTATTCAGTGACCAGTTCTAAACGTAGTTACTTCAAGATATCATTGCGTTTGTGATCCCATTTGGTATATCCTGCTGTATATCTCATGAATCTCATTCCACAAGAAATTATCCTGCTCTCTTCTCCTTTCCTCAAAGTCCATGCCTCACTGCCGTAGCAAAGTACACTTATATTTAACGAATCTAAAAGCTAAGTTTACACAATTTAAGCTATTTAACCTGTGAAAAAATGCAAAGCCCAAAAATAAATGGTAAGTTCTGAAATTTTGAAGTACATGTGTACAGTTAATTAGTACATACTCTATGTTGGCTGCACTGAAACATGTTTCAAATATAAAATTATGGAATATTCACCTGAAAGGTCCGTCTCCTCAACTTAATTAATTATTTAGCTGCAGCGCTTTCGGGACTTGTTCCATCATCGGCAGAATTCAAAACTGGTCAAAAACAATTTTGAATGCTGCCGATGATGGGACAAGTCCCGAAAGCGCTACAGCTAAATAAAGTAAAATAAAGTGATCCCACAACAGACCCGGAGGCCCTTGGGGTAGTAGGAGGTTAGGGCTCCCACTTTTTCTAGACAATCGGCACTTTATGTCAGCCGGGTTGTCAGCCCTGCGTGACGGCCGCCTTTACCCCCAGAACAAGCGTCTGGTACTCATTTCCGTTAGAGGCTGAGTCGACCCCAGGGCCATAGTGCCGCCAGAGAGTTAGGGTCAGTTTAAAAATCCTGACCAGCTAAATAATTAATTAAATTGAGGAGACGGACCTTTCAGGTGAATATTCCGTAATTTCGTATTTTAATTTTGAATAATACCTCAACGGAACACATCATGAATCTTATAAAAGTTGACTGAAACATGTCTTTGTTGTTGCATAGAATATTCGTTAAAATCAATATGGCTGCCACGTCTTCATTCTACATATGCAGTTAAATATCGTAGAAAAATATATTGAAATAATCATTAGAAAAAATGTAAAAATCATTGTAAATGATGAGAAATAATTTGAAAAATGAAACCCTAGAATAAAATTTGACAGGATTTTATGAAGGAATTACAAAAGTCACGTCTCGGTTGTAAAATTTAGCCGAGTTTCTTTTTCTGATGGAGGGTTAATGTTAGGAATTATATATTTTATGTTCTTGTTCCAGGTATGCTGCAGATCGACGCAAGTGTTTGAGGTATTTTTATAAAATGTGCGATGGGAAATAAGAGGTCCTGCTATCACATTTCCTGTTCCTGTTTCCTGGTGAACCTCTGGGAAATGCTACTTAAGTTATCGCTGTGCGGTCCCCAACATAGTCTCGTGTAGTCTCCCAGTACGTAAACAAGTCGATATTCTTCAGTTTTTCAACATTTCTGGTGAGTTAATTTATTTGGTGTGTATACTTCAATTGTACTAATATTTTAAACACAACATGGCTATACGAATTATTTAGAACATAGAAACGTTGTCTATAGTTTCCTCACGTTAAAATTGGTTATCGATCCTGGTATACGGAATTGGAAGCCTCGAGTTAGATTCCAGACACCACACGGGTTTCCTCTAAAGATAACTGTCTGATCTATATTAGTTTTTAGGTCTGTTGGTGTATGTGTGCGCGACAGATATATTCCTTGTGTTTGTGTGTGTGTGGGGGGGGGGGCAGAAAAAAATTGTAAATACTTTACATGTGACATGAAAATTTTGTTCTAAGTTCCAATCATACAACATGCGCATGCCAACAGACGCGAAGCGGTTTACTCAATGGAATCACGGCATGTAGCCAACATATACACGGTATTTGAACTCTCGTTGTCAATGAACCTAAAAGCTAAGGTAACGCAATTTAAGTACTCTAAACTATGAAAGACCAACCTAAAAGCTAACCTAATGCAATTTAAGTAGTCTAACGTGTGAAACCCCAACCTAAAAGCTAACCTAACGCAATTTTAGCACTCTAATGTTTGAAAAACCAACCTAAAAGCTAATCTAACGCGATTTAAGTACTGTAACCTGTGAAAACCCTACCTAAAAGCTAATCTAACGAAATTTAAGTACTCTAACCTGTGAAAAACCAACTTAAAAGCTCACCTAACGCAATTTAAGTATTCTAACTTGTGAAAAACCAACCTAAAAGCTAACCTAACATAATTTAAGCAATCTAACCTGTTAAAAACCAACCTAAAGCTAATCTAACGCAATTTAAGCATTCTAACATGTGAAAGCCCAACCTAAAAGCTAACCTAACGCAATTTAAGTATTCTAACCTGTGAAAAAACAACTTTAAAGCTAACCTAACGCGATTTAAGTACTCTCACCTGTGAAAACCAACATAAAAGCTAATCTAACGCAATTTAAGTATTCTAACCTGTCAAAGAATGTACGCTGAGTTTATCGGCTGTACTGGAACACAGAATATTCGTTAAAATCAATATGGCTGCCACGTCTTCATGCAGTTCAATATCATGAAAAAATATATTTAAAATAATCGTTAGAAAACATGTAAAAATCATTATAAATGGTGGGAAATAATTTGAAAAACGAATCTATAAGAATAACATTTGACAGGAGATTATGAAGGCATTAAAGGGGAGGCCCTCCATGTCCTTATATGGTTAAAAAAGAGTATATATGTGATACCTAGTTAAAATTCCCTCCCAACAGGTCGTGTCACACTAAGGCCCGGATGGCATGTGACGTGTAAAAAGTGCCTATGAAGTGAGAGATAAAACTGCTTTAATGAAATGGAATACATTTATTTTACCTAGCACAGTAAAGCTCAAAGAAAAAAGTACAATAATTTTATTTATAACAGGTTACAATATTTAATTACATTGTTGCATACTAGGACTACAATATAATTAAAATATATATAAATTTAGTTCAATAACTAAAAGGAAAAATAAATATAAATTTATATTGTTATTATTTTTAGATATCCCGTACTGATTACCCGGCGTTGCCCGGGAATCTACTCTTCCCCATGTATTTGGCATAAATGAGCTAAAAGACAAAATTCGTTATTTTGAGTTATCTATAAAAGAATACCCGCCGTGCGCTGCTATGCTTGCCCGGGAATCTACTTATCCCGCTCTTCTTGGCAACAATGAAAGACAAAATTGGTTATTGTGAGTTATCCTTAAAATATATGCTGTCGCGGACTTTTTTGTAGAGTTTTTTTTGAGATATTCAACTCTGTGTACATTAATTTTGTGTATTTGTTATGGTTTAGGCAGCGTAAACCATTTAAGGGTAAAAAAAGGGGGTTTTCACTACAAAGGCAGTTTTTAAGGGTGTAGGAGTTGAGTATCTCAACTCTCTTATAAGCTATGTTCATCCCGGGAATCTCCTAAACATTATGCAAAAAATACCATCACAATTGGATCAACGGTATGGTCACGCATAAAGTACGAACAAACAAACATTCATTTTTATATATTAGATATGTCATTATTTATTTTATTTTTAGGCCTAATGAATAATGAAGGAAAAAGTAGAAAACAGAACAATTGAAATGAAAATAAAACTACTAATGACGTAAAGTAATTTTCATCGTTTCCCTGCGGATGGTCTATAAAGTTAAAAATTCCATGCAATGCCATAAAATTAACGTGAGATGCACGCCACTGATTAAACTTGTACGTGTAGCGATAAAGTAGATGAAAATGTCTCGCGAATGAGCTCGCTCCTGTTGAACAGTATCAGTGACGTACGCTCTTGCTGAAATCCGGAATTTGCCATTAGGATACAACTCATAATTTAAAAATATGTCTACAATTACAAACGGTTAGAAGCAAAGTTCAAGTTTTGTAGTAATGAGAAAAATAACTTTAAAGTTGAAATTGTAAGAGAAAATCATAGGTAATTGAAAATTATAATAACGCTGAGCAACAAAAAAAAAGAAACTTTTTTTTGTCTCAGAAAGCAAAATATGTGATTCTGATAGTATTTTTTCTCATGAATTCAAATATGATATCGGTTTTCCTCCATCGCACAAGGTTTCCGAGAGACAGGCTTATATAATTTCAAACACTTTAATATTTTCTACATTCGTTACTCCGTAGCGTAGTGGTTAAGGCACTGAGCTACATGCCGGAGGGTCGAGGGTTCAAGTCTCGTTGGGGTCAGGATTTTTAAACTGACCCAAACCCTCTGGCGGCACTATGGCCCTGGGGTCGACTCAGCCTCTAACGGAAATGAGTACCAGACGCTTGTTCTGGGGGCAAAGGAGGCAGTCACGCAGAGCTGACAACCCGGCTGATATCAAGTGCCGATTGTCTAGAAAAAGTGGGAGCCTTAACCTCCTACTACCCCAAGGGCCTCCGGGCCTGTTGTGGGATCACTTTACTTTACTTACATTCGTAACTACACAATATTCGAACATTCGAACTCACCTAGAAAGTAAGAAATGACGATTTTCTGCTATATTTCACCTGTGGAGCATCCCTCTTGATGGTCCAACAATAATCGGCCAGCATATTAGGATTCCATTTGCCTTGATATCGCTTTTCCATAGCTGAAATCTCCTGATGAAAGTATTCCCCGTGCTCATCGCTCAATGGACAAATGGAGGAAAAAACGTTTATTAACCCAATCTCTTCAGATTTAGGTGCTCCATGCATTTCCCCAGAAACCGGATTTAAGTTACAGTAAATTACTTTGTATATTTTCATACATTCAAAACAAATAAATTATAACGGTACTTGAGATCACAATAAGGGTGAAGGCAAAACACGTTCCTCTACTATTCATACATTTTAACAAAGTATTACCCTGCCAAGGGATGTACAAAGTATTGCAAAATATATAAAAGCAGAATTAAAAAATAATTATTTATATCCATTAATTGAAATTGAAATAAAAAACTGTGGGCGATGGAGAAATTCCGAATACTTATTTGAAAACATTTTAAATAACTGCATTAAGTACAACTATTGGTACTCATGAGACAAAAATCATGTTGATCAGTGTAATTATCATTAATTGAGATGTAGAGGAAAAGGCTAACACGGTGGTTCATTTTCTATTAGCAGCAAAGCCGCAAAATAGATATGAAAAGTATGGAATAAGGTAAAATGTTGACATTATTAATTAAGTCAATTTGTTTTCCTTAAGGAAGTAAGTTGAGCAATTAGGCCTACATGCCGTTGTCAACGGATACCAAGGCCTCTCTGGTAAATTCAAACTTACTAGTGGTTATGCTCCTTGCCTCTGGTCCCGAGGGTCGCGGGTTCAAACTCGGCCGGGGTCGATGGATTTTTTAGGACGGAAAAATCCAAACAGCGAGTCCTCCGGGAGGGACTTCAAGCCGTGGATCCCGAGTCTGAAGATTTTCAGGCTCGTAAAAAATCCTTAAGCCTGAATGAAAAGGCCTCTAAGCAAAATTTACCGAATTTTCCCGTCCTAGTACTACCTTGGTTTCCTAGATGTCAGTATGAGGCGGAACGCTGACCAGGGACTACTCAAAAATGACATCTATACGAAAACAAGTGTAACTAAATTAGTTGGTTCAAATTCTTCCTTGTAGGGGCAGAGCGCCTAAATTTCTGTAAAGGGAAAACATGGGCTTACAATACGATTACAATACAAAATACTTCCCCAAAAAAAGAATGATAATTATAATTACGTCATTATTAGTATAGCAGTGAATAAATAAAATTATACTTCAAGAATGCAATTATGCAGTAAACTGTTTTTTTGCGAAAAAAATAAAGATAAAGAAGGGCGATTGTTTCTGTTATTTGGGATCAATTATAGAGAAAGATGGAACATCAAATATAGAAATAGCAAAAAAAGATTAGTAATGGAAGAAAATCCGTAGGAATGTTAAACTCTATACTATGGAGTAAAAACATCATTAACAGAACAAAACAACTAATTTATAAATCCATCCTAGAAAATACAATGTTATATGGATCGGAAGTTTGGACAATGACACAACAACATGTCAACAGAATAACTTCAGTTGAAATGGATTTTTTGGAGGAGAGCTGCCAGAAAATCTCGACTGGAAAAAATTAGAAATACAAAAATTAGAAAATGGATGGATACAGAAAGAAATATAATGGATGTCATTGAACACAGAAGGCTAAAATGATATAGACATGTAAGAAGAATGCAGGATGGAAGACTATCAAAGTGTATAGTTTATATATAGTGCACGAATGTAACCAGATAGTGATTGAGGGATATGATATAAAACATTTGTAGCAATTGATTATACCACAAAAAAATGAAACCACTGTTTGCACTTTCTTAAACTATTATTTCCCAGGTAATAACGATAAAAAAAAATATAATTAACATATTTATATCATAGGACATCAAAAATTAATTAACATATTTATATCATAGGACATCAGAAATTAATTAATATACCGTTTGATGTGTTTCATTTTTTCTCCACTAGGGTGCATTCTTACAATATTACGCACAGAGTATTATTGCGATCGTTTGGCAATAAATAATATGATCTGGTTGCAGTGATGAACAAGTGAAACATAACAAACGTTACTCATTTGTTTTCAAAGATCTTCGTTTACATTAAATATATAAATATTTTAAAATAACTATATTTAAATAATGATTTGTGAGTAAACAGCTTAATTTTATTCGTTAAATAGTCCTAACTAATGCCACTCTTGATTTCCAAATGCTCTAAAAAATTGACTCGTCACTTCGTGAGTCGTGAATTTATCGATAATTTAGAAATCACTCGTGGCATTACTTATGATAAATACCAATTAGATAGTTAACTGTCACAGGATTAATGATCGGGGTAAGAGGTACTATACCAGGATTCTTAGCTGCATTTTGGAATTCCTTAGATTTGAATGGAGTGTTTCTTTCTAAAATTGCCACCGCTCTGTCATTAGAGGGTTAATTTCAATTTTAAGAAACCATCTTTACAAAATTTCTACTTCACAGAATAATACTTCAATTACAATTTGAAATTTTTAATGTATTTACAAAATTTATTTAATCAATTTCGAAAGTTAATTGTCTTTATCACTTTGTTCTTGTGTTAATTCTCTAATGAGGAAAGTTTTACCGGTATATAAAGTGATCCCACTACAGGCCTCAGGAGGCCCTTGGGGTATAGTGGGAGGTTAAGGCTCCCACTTTTTCTGGACAATCGGCACTTGATGTCAGCCGGGTTGTCAGTCCTGCGTGACGGCCGACTTTACCCCAGTACAAGCGTCTGGTACTCATTTCCGTTAGAGGCTGAGTCAACCCCAGGACCATGGTGCCGCCAGAGGGTATGGATCAGTTTAAAAACTCTGACCCCACCGGGACTCGAACCCTCGACATTCTGGCTTGTAGCGCAGTAATAAAAAAATATTATGAAAGTATTATTACTTTTGTATAACTGTAGGCTTTCACGGCCGGCGTCTTGATCCCTATTAGGTTCGTCTTCCGGGCATATAGGCCGTGGTCCAGTCGTTCTTCTACTCGACGTTTCGTCTACTGCTGCGGTAGACATCTTCAGGAGATACTGCGTGCTCTCTGTGAACTCCTCAACAGTCGGCTGCAGACTGGCTGGTCGTTGGAAACTCCCTCCCTATTTATAGGCACGCCCCTGGTGGAGAGGCGGTTTTCTGCGCGGTCCGTGTTGCGTGCTGTTTTGTCCAGGCTGTCGCTAGCAGAAGTCATAGGCTTCGTTGTCGTATTGTGCAGTGCCGGGATCCAGATTTTGTTTATCTTCATGGTTTCTTCTTTTTTTGTTAAAGGAATTTTTGTGTTTATATATTTCAGTGGCTTCTCTGTACAGTCTGGTGTAATAATGTGATGTTTGGGACAATACCTGTTTCTTCTTCGAATCTTATTATATGTTCTTGGTTGTTCATCCAGTGTTCCGCTACGGCTGATTTTTCCTTTTGTTTTAGTCTGCAATGCCTCTTGTGTTCTTGCAATCTTGTGGTAACCATTCTTTTTGTTGTGCCGATATAAACCTGTCCACAACTGCAAGGGATGCGATATATACCGGCAGTACTTAACGGATCTCTTGTATCTTTGGCTGGGCGCAGTATATTGCTGATTTTTTGTGTTGGCTTGTAGGTTGTAGATATGTTATATTTATTTAATATTCGACCAATTCTCTCCGTTATTGTCTTGATATATGGTAGGTACAGCAATATACTGCGCCCAGCCAAAGATACAAGAGATCCGTTAAGTACTGCCGGTATATATCGCATCCCTTGCAGTTGTGGACAGGTTTATATCGGCACAACAAAAAGAATGGTTACCACAAGATTGCAAGAACACAAGAGGCATTGCAGACTAAAACAAAAGGAAAAGTCAGCCGTAGCGGAACACTGGATGAACAACCAAGAACATATAATAAGATTCGAAGAAACACAGGTATTGTCCCAAACATCACATTATTACACCAGACTGCACAGAGAAGCCATTGAATATATATAACACAAAAATTCCTTTAAACAAAAAAGAAGAAACCATGAAGATAAACAAAATCTGGATCCCGGCACTGCACAATACGACAAACAACGAAGCCTATGACTTCTGCTAGCGACAGCCTGGACAAAACAGCACGCAACACGGACCGCGCAGAAAACCGCCTCTCCACCAGGGGCGTGCCTATAAATAGGGAGGGAGTTTCCAACGACCAGCCAGTCTGCAGCCGACTGTTGAGGAGTTCACAGAGAGCACGCAGTATCTCCTGAAGATGTCTACCGCAGCAGTAGACGAAACGTCGAGTAGAAGAACGACTGGACCACGGCCTATATGCCCGGAAGACGAACCTAATAGGGATATTATTACTTTGTTAATTATTAAAAAGTATAGGGTTTCCAGTATAAAACCGGACACTCTGCGGCTGGCAGAGTGAAATGCGGACGAGGAGAGAGCGCAGCCTGACGGGTGAAACCCCGTGAGGCGTGTCCGGTTTTATATTGGAAGCCCTGTATATGAAACACCTGTACTAAGAAGGTTAAAGTTGTTAGTAAGAGTCAGTCAGTTTTAAAATCTAGAGTCCAAAGTTAAATCTCCCACCTTTTCTTTAGTTCCAATTCTGGAAATCAAAAGTTGACGCAAATGATTCCATGAAAGTGATTTTATAGAAACTGTATAAAAAGAAATGAAAGTCTAGAGAATTTTTAATTTCCAGAAATTCTACGTTTTACTCTGAAATCCAAGATCATTTGTGATGGAAGCCGTTTTAAAGTTAACTTGGCTGTCAAATGTTTTAATAGAGGAACACAGTTTTGCGATATCTCTAACTTTATGGCTCCATTTCCTTCAAATATCTTAATTCCTAGTAAGTTTGCCTGAGCTCCTCAGATGAATGCAGATCACAGCTAGCTTTCAGCGTAATAAGAGATCGCTGCTGTGTTTAATCAAAGAGCTTTGTGTGCTGCCTTCTTATTTTTATTCTTCTTCTTCCTCCTGCTAATAATTGAGACGTGCTAACAAAGAACTGTAAGTAATAAACATCAAACTTTTGCGTCAGACAAGGAAGGCTCTTTTGTAAACTGAGTGAAAAGTGTTTGTCGTATCGAAAAACAGGTTTTATACAATGACGGGAAAATATAGTGTGTCTCAAAAAATATCGAATCAGAATACAGATTTTTTCTCCCTCAACAGCATTAATATGACTATTTAACTCATGCCCCAAATGGGAGTCAGTGACCAATCACATTTCAATGATTTTTCATTTACAACCAACCACAGTCGTGTTTCGCCTAAAATTTACCAACTAAGGTTTATCATAATAAAGAAAGCGCCTCCTTTTTAACATTCTGAATAGGTCATAGCATTATTTTGCAGTGACTGACTCTCTAAGAAATACGGCTACCAGATTATATATATAGTGCATGAATGTCAACACGTAGCGCATACGAGAGATAATATAAAAGCATTTGTAACAATTGATTATACCACAAAAAAAACACTGTTTGCACTTTCTTAAACGAATTATTTTCCAGGAAATGACGCAGAAAAATATAATTTACATCATAGGATATCAGAAATTAATTAACACCTATAACGTTGGTTATAAATTTCTCCACTAGGGTGCATTCTTACAACATTACGATCTTTTGGGAATAAATATTATGATCTGATTGCAGTGATCGAACAAAAGAAGCAAATGAAGCATAGCAATCGTTTCTCATTTGTTTTCAAACATCGCCGTTTACATTAAATATATAAATATTTTAAAATAACTATAGTTGAATAAAGATTTGTGAGTAAACAGCTTAATTTTATTCGTTAAATAGTCCTAACAAATGCCACTCTTGATTTCCAAATTCTCTAGATAAATTGAAAATCACTCGTGGCATTACTTATGATAATAAAGAGTGCGGCTTAAGTCAGTTAACCACTGCACATGGTTGCCAGTAAAAAAATCAGATTGGTTGAAACCGGTGTTTGAATACGTGAACTTTAGAACATAATTTCAAACACTACTACTTAAATCATCAACCCCCCATGGTATCTTTACCTTGTCGTGGTGGAGTGGCTTGCGTGCTTAAATGACCTTGAGAGCTATGCCGGCGGTAGCATTGCTGCCGATAGGGTTACCCATGCCGGACTGGTCGAAGGTGATAAGCCAGACGATAAAAGTGCCTTGGGCGAAAGAGTGACGATCTTTCACCGTAAAAATACAACCGTCAAGAAATGCGGACATGGGTTCAACTGGGGTAAAATTTTCCGGAGGTCAAATAGTCTCCCATTCGGTTCTCCGGGCGGAGACTACTTCAGGGAACCCATGCCAAAGGCTCAAACACAGGGAAATGTTCCTAGGAACATGGAATGTTAGGACTTTATAGAATAGCGGGGCACTAGAGATATTAACGCGGGAATTAGGTAAATCGCCCTTGGATATAATCGCTTTACAGGAATTTAGATGGCCAGGAGAAGGTAGTCAGGAATCAGGAAGTTTTGCATTATGCTACGGGGGTGCAGAAAGACCTGCATTTGGAACGGGCTTTTTAGTCAGAAGGAGGATCCTATCCGCTATCCGAGATATTAAGTTTGTTAGTGATAGGGTATCATACATAATTCTAAAGGGTAAACGACATGATTTTATAATTGTAAATGTACATGCCCCCACAGAAGATAAAGATGGCAAGATCAAGGATGAGTTCTATGAAGAATTAGATTGCTTATTTGATAGCCTTTCACGATATCACATGAAAATTATCTTAGGAGATTTTAATGCAAAAGTGGGGCGGGAAGATGTATTCAAACCAACAATAGGCAAATTCAGTCTTCATGAAGATAGTAACGACAACGGGGTTAGATTAGTCACATTTGCCACATCAAAGAATCTCATTGTTAAGAGCACAACATTTCAGCATAAGGATATTCATAAATACACCTGGACGTCCCCAGATGGAGAAACTCGGAACCAGATAGATCATGTATTAGTGGATAAACGCTGGCACAGTAACATCATCGATGTTAGATCAGTTAGAGGGACAGACTGCAATTCGGATCATCATCTGGTCAGAGTGAAAATCAGACAACGGCTATCGCTTATGAGAGGAACAAACGCTAAAGATGATTCTGTAAAATATGAATTAAAAAACTTGAAAAATGATGAAATGCGGCAAGAATACCAAATCAAAATTGCTAATAGATTTGAAGTACTAGAATCTTCAGATGACAATGTGGCAAACGAAGAAGAAACTGATATAAATAAAGAATGGGAGGCTATAAGAGATACTATTAAATTGTCAGCATCAGAAAGCATTGGTTGTTTAAAAAAGAGGCAAAACAAGAAATGGTTTGATGAGGAATGTGCCGACATTGTAAAGAAAAGAAAGCTAGCAAAAATGAAATGGTTACACGAGCCAAATGAGGTAAATTTAGAGCAATTGGTACTATTAGACGGGAAACCACCAAGTTACTAAAGAGTAAAAAGAGGGAACATTTGAGAGAGAAGATTAATGATCTTGAAATGAATGCAAAAAATAGGAACATTAGAGAATTATATCAGGGAATTAGTATAGAGAAGAAGGGGTTTCAGGCTAGAACAAACATAATTCGGAATGAAAATGGGGATATGATTGCAGATTCCAGGAGTATATTAAATAGATGGAAAAGTTACTTTAATCAGCTATTAAATGTACATACAGAACAGGACATTGAGGAGGATAATTTACAGACAGCAGAAATGCTAGTCGCAGAGCCAAGTGCATTAGAGGTTGAAATGGCGATTGAAAAATTGAAGATGTATAAAGCATCAGGTTCAGATGAGATCCCAGCAGAACTGATAAAATCAGGGGGAGAAAAATTGATGGACAAGATACGCTGGTTGCTTAGTATGATTTGGGAAAAAGAAGCTCTTCCAGATGAATGGAAAGAATCAATTATCGTACCAATTTATAAGAAAGGAGATAAAACTGATTGCAACAACTACAGGGGCATCTCATTACTTTCAACTTCGTACAAAATTCTAACAAATATATTAGTAAGCAGACTTACTCCCTATATTGATGACATTCTAGGAGATCATCAATGTGCATTTAGAAGAAACAGGTCTACAACAGATCAGATTTTTAGTATAAGACAGATTTTAGAAAAGAAATGGGAATATAATGGTACTGTACATCAACTATATGTAGGCTTCAAAAAAGCATATGATTCAATTAAGAGGGAGAAGTTATATAGTATCCTGCTGGAGTTCGGAATTCCTAAAAAGTTAGTTAGACTTATACGAATGTGTCTAAATGGCACAAAGAGTAGGGTGCGTGTAGGCAAAGAGTTTTCGGACACTTTTGAAATCCAGAATGGGTTGAAGCAAGGAGATGCACTATCTCCTCTACTATTTAATTTTGTACTAGAGCATGCCATTAAATCTTTAGAGAATGAGGAAGGCTTACAACTGAATGGTATTAATAAACTGTTAGTTTATGCTGATGATGTAGTATTGTTGGCCGGTAGTGAGGAGATACTAAAGGACAATACGCACACACTATTGAGTAACACTAAGAACTTAGGACTGGAAGTAAATATCAATAAAACTAAATATATGGTCACACGTAGAAATACATTATATAATGGAAATGGACAGCTAATGACAAATGAGGGAAATTTTGAGGAAGTGGCTGAATTCAAATACCTAGGAACAATGATCACAAATAGGAATGAGATGCACAAAGAAATTAAACATAGGCTCAATTCTGGAAATGCGTGTTATTATGCATTGCAGAGACTCTTGATGTCCCAACTCCTTTCAAAAAACGTTAAACTGAAAATATATAAAACTATTATTCTACCAGTTATATTATATGGGTGCGAAACATGGACTCTTACTTTAAGGGAGGAAAGGAGATTACAAGTATTTGAGAATAAAGTACTTAGGAAAATTTTTGGACCAAAGAGAGATGAACAGACAGGTGAATGGAGAAGACTACATAACAATGAACTACATGATCTTTATAGGAAGCCAGATATAATAAGAACAGTTAAGTCTCGTAGACTGCGATGGGCAGGACATGTTGCACGTATGGGGAATGAAAGACTTGCATGGAAGCTTCTTGTAGGAAAGCCAGAGGGAAAACGCCCAGTTGGTAGACCAAAAATGAGGTGGGAGAATAACATTAACTATGATTTGAGGGAAGTAGATTATACAGGGAATGATTGGAAAACATTAGCTCAGGATAGGGATGTATGAAGAGCTTATGTCCGCACGGCCATGAACCTACGGGTTCGATAGTGCCAGTGAGTGAGTAAGTAAGTACTTAAATCATCAAAGGAGGTCACTTTGAACAATTTGGATTGTTGCTTTTTGTATAGATGTTGTAAGCTACAGAAAATAATATATTTGCATTTTCGGTTAACTGACCTATGTTGCACCCTGTAATGTCCCGCGTTACCGGGGAATCGCTTTCACGTTGTTTTCTCATAATCAAAAAATAGATATTCGCAAAAAAACTACACAATAACTTTATTCGATTCTATAAACTTTCAATGGCATTTCACTCATAAATTGCTGCAATAATTAAACTTGTTTCACAGATTATCTATCACACAATTATTCAATGTCATAAACGCTTTCACTTGTTACAGTTTCTTCTCTTTCGCAGCTCACTGTACCTCTGTCACTTCACAAGTAACTAACTTTAGACCCTGACAACAGTTTATATAGGCCGGGGAAGGAAATTTCTCGCTTTTCAATCGATTCTTTTCTAGTATGGAAGCTTCTGGCATCGAACTTTCCTGACATCGACATACATACGTAGTGGTGATGGTGACGGGTACCGTCTGCATAGTGAAGCCCATGCAGCTAATACCTTCGTGGCTATCGAGATGGAGTTGTGGTTCTTTAACCCTAGCATTTTGGCGGCAAGATGTATTCCCTGTAAGTCAATAGTAATAAAAAGTGGATATTATCACAATAGAATAGGGCGTCACAAACTACTGCTCTTAGAAAACTCCCTTCGTCGTGTTCTAACTTGAGCATCTCGTTATTAAATCTCTGCTTTTGCAACTAGTCTAAATAACTACAGTAAAACTTGTCTATGAAGGAACATCACGGTTCCTTAAATATATATCCGTCTTGGCAGTTTTCCTTCTTATAAAGGGTTCCCAAATTACAAGCTTGAATTTTCTCACGCTTTAAAGATTTAACGTATTGATTGAAATACAGACAAAATAATGTATGTAACACAGCTCAGTTTGCACGGCAATACAAAACAACTTTTTACACAAAAGCGAGAAGGAACTCAACTACAGTAAGACTGAAGAGTTTCCCAACTCCCTCGCAGGTAACATAAGCAGGCAAGGAAAAGAAGCGAGGGATTCTCCGCTGTCACACACAAGCATGGGTATCCCCGCAATACAATGGCAACACAAGAAGGCAAAACGATATAATGCAGAAAGCGTCATATGCAGAATTTTCACGTGTGGTCATTAATTCCAACTGTTGGAACACAATTCATAATTTGTTAACATGTCTGAAGAAGGTACAGTGTACCGAAACAGCTGTCACTGAATTATATCTTAATAAATATGAAAATCAAATAAAACTAAGTTTTATTTTTATTTAATTAATAAATATGGATTTGCATCAAGTAAACACCAACTCAATTGATTGATTAATACTGTAATTAGAACGTGCTTAATAATAATTTTCCGTCTTACTGAGGTAAAAATGAATTATTGGTACTTTAACAACCATTCCGTTTCCGCGTTATGAAGGTTTCCGGCTTATACAGGACGATTTTGCATATAAAATTGTACTGTTCTGGAGATTATTTTCCGTCTCTACAGGTTTCCTTCTTACAAAGGTTCCGGCTAAGACAGGTTTTACTGTATTAAAATTCGATTTTTTGGTTTATCAAATAATCAAAATGAATTAAATTATCAAATTATTATTTTTTAAATGTGAATATTCTTATGAAGTTAATTCAGTAAATTTAAACGCTGTTAATGAGAAAGTGTATGTATTTATCTTTGAAGTTCTTATCTTTCCATTTTGTTAAATCTTCACCCCAGATTCCAACATTCAAAGGTTTTACGGACCTGTGTTATCTCCATTACTGGTTAATTTGACTTGGGTACACATGCGTTCGACAAGCGGGAAGATCGTGGAGAGGGGGGGTGAGTTAAAAAGTAAACGATGAATCTCTTACTCTCTGAATACTCAGTGAGTGTAAATTTATTAGCAAACTATGTTAAAACGCCATTAAAGAATAATAGAGTATATTAAGTGCTTTGAAACAGCTATAACTTTATGCTAGGTGATTTTAATTTAGGATCTAGAATGTACAGTAAGTTACTTTATGTTTTATAAAATGAGACAAAAAAAGGCCACATTGGTAAAATAATTAGAAGTTAAACTTTATTGTTATTTTTTAGCGAATTCCGAAGCAATGACTCTATTCAGATTTTTTTTCATGAAAATATTTTTTTGAAAAATCTTTACGGATCTTCACCGATCCTATTTAATAGACAGCAAAAATAACCATGACCTACATTATATGCAGGCCTAGCAACTTTTTGTTTCTTCGAAGCCAAACTAGGCATATAAGAAAATAATTTTAAAAAGTAAGATCGAATTTGTTATCCAGCAAAATCGGACCCTTAGGTGAAGGAGTTCACCTGAAACGAAAATTTAAAAATCCCTCTAGCGGTCGAAATTTTTTTATACATTTCACAATGAAACTCAGTATATTCTATTAAAATAAACCGAGGAAGGTATTCTCGAAATCTTACTTACTTATTTACTTACTTACTTACTGGCACTATCGAACCCGTAGGTTCATGGCTGCGCGGACATAAGCTTTCCATACATCCCTATCCAGAGCTAATGCTTTCCAATCATTGCCTGTATAATCTACTTCCCCCAAATCATAGTTAATGTTATTCTCCCACCTCATTCTTGGTCTACCAACTGGGCGTTTTCCCTCTGGTTTTCCTACAAGAAGCTTCCATGCAAGTCTTTCATTCCCCATACGTGCAACATGTTCTGCCCATCGCAGTCTACGAGACTTAACTGTTCTTATTATATCTGGCTCCCTATAAAGAGTTTATTTATTATTTTTATGGGGTTTAAGCTTTTTTTTTCTCATTTATTATATAGTCGACATATTTAAGTAGTTATATAATATGTACCTTAAGTTAAAATAGGAATCAGACCTCTAACATGTACTTTCAAAACACAGTACCTTTTTAAGATGTATCGTCTTTATTTTTTTATTTGAAGTTAAGATTTATTTATTTTATACGAGGGCGGATCGGAAAGTAACGCACAATAATTTTTTTCTGCCTTGGTATTGCAGCTAGAATGTTGAAATTTCACAGAGATATAGTTTGAAGTTTTCACTACAGATGGTAGTTTTTCCTCAGGTGCACCTCTTGCGAGAGAAGCTTGAACTATGCAACAAAGATGGCGCGCATGCTACAGTCGTCCACCTGTGAGGAACAGAGAAGTGTTGTTCGATTTTTGTGGGCCAAAGGGCATAAACCCAGTGAAATTCACAGGGACATGCGTGGCGTGTATGGGGATGATTGTTGGACCGTAGCAATGTCTCCAGGTGGTGCACATTCTTCCAAGAGGGACGCGTGAACCTTAGTGATTCGCCACGCTCCGGCCGGCCGACAACAGCAGCAATCCCGCAGAATGTCAGAGGCATTGAGGCGGCAATTCTGAGCGACCGGCGTGTGCGACTGCGAGCCTTATTGCAGAAGTTCAACATTTCCTATGGTGCGGTGTACGATATTGTTCATGAAAATTTGAAATTCCGTAAAGTTAGTGCTCGCTGGGTGCCTAAGAACCTGACAGACGACCACAAGGGCCAGCGAATGATGGCAAGCTTGGACCACTTAACGCGGTACACCGCACAAGGACATGACTTTCTGGAAGGAATCGTCACAGGTGATGAGTCGTGGGCGTACCACTACACGCCCGAAACAAAGCAGGCATCAATGGAGTGGAAACATGCTGGTTCCCCAGTAAAGAAAAAATTCGAAGTGACTCAATCTGCCAGGAAAGTGCTTGTGACAGTGTTCTGGGATATGCATGGTGTTTTATTGGTGGACTTTGCTGAACACGGGACCACTGTGAATGCTGCGGCCTACATTAAAACTTTGGTGAAGTTGCGTCGTGCCATTCGTGACAAACGTCACAACATTAACGTTAAACTTCTTCATGACAATGCTCGCCCCCGTGTTGCTGCTGTCGTTCGTCAGAAAATCGCCGAATTTGGTGGGAGGTGCTCCAGCATCCACCATACAGCCCGGATCTTGCACCATCGGACTTTCATCTGTTTGGTCCCATGAAGCAATTCCTGGCCGGCAAACGCTTTGAGACAGATGTGGAAGTGAAATCAGCAGTGCGCAGATGGCTACACTCCAACCAAACGGACTTCTACGAACAGGGCATATTGAAACTGGTAACACGATGGGAAAAATGTATTGAGAAAGTTGGTGACTATGTCGAAAAGTAGGTAAAAGATGTAAGTTCATTTGTGATTTTTTCCTTTTTTTTTACTATTAAACTTTTTTAAAAAAAAATATTGTGCGTTACTTTCCGATCCGCCCTCGTATCTATTTGAGTTCGTGTGCCAGTATGGGACCTGTGCTAACCCAGTGAAGCATTTGGGTAGCTACAATAAGTAGCGGTTCCAGGTTAAGTAAACCAGCTATTGCAGCTCAGGTCCCGACATGCTGACCACATGTCACCCCTACACGAGCTGGATGATCATCTAGCTCTGTGATGAACACAAATGGATGTGAGGCCAGCAGACAGCAGGTAGGCCTCTGTTGCACCATGGAGTTTTATTATTTGTATATTCTTATTGTTGCAGATAGAGGAGGCGGCGGCAAGGCCTGGCCTGCGGTACGATGAAGGTGTTGGAGAAGTGGATGTACATGTTCGTTTTAGCGGCTGTTTCAATTCACCTAGCGCAAACAAATGAATTTGATAGTAAAGATTACGTGGATCCGGATGAGGATAATGAATTGTAAGTATTATAAAATGTCAGTTTTAAAACATTATCCGAAATACAGTACCCTGCGCAAATAAATACAAGTTTATAATTAAAATAATATTGACTATTTATATTTAACTCATGCCCCAAATGGGAGACAATGACCAATCACGTTTCAATGATTTCTGTTTTACAACCAATCAGAGTCGTGTTTCACCAAATATTTATCAGTGTTATAATTACCATATTAAAGAAAGCTCCTCCTTACAATTCCTTTGGCAATAAATAGTATGATCTGGTTGCAGTGATAAACAAAAGAAGCAGTAGAAGCGTCCTATCGTTTCTCATTTGTTTTCAAACATCGCCGTTTACATTAAATATATAAATATTTTAAAATAACTATAGTTAAATAATGATTTGTGAGTAAACAGCTTAATTTTATTCGTTAAATAGTCCTAACAAATGCCACTCTTGATTTCCAAATTCTCTAGATAAATTGGAAATCACTCGTGGCATTACTTATGATAAATCTTGAACCGACAAACAATGGAACCGAGGACTAGTTAAAAAATATTTAAATTTTCTGGCAATATCATCATCTTCTTCTTTTCTATAGACATATGCCTGTTTATTTACACACACTATGTCAATGATAAGTAACACTGAGCAACAAAAAACAAACTTTTTTTTCTCAGAAAGAAAAATATGTGATTCTGATAGTATTTTTTTTTCCTGAATTCAAATATGTGATTCTGATAGTATTTTTTATCCTGAATTCAAATATGATATCGGTTTTTTCTCCATCTCGCAAGGTTTCTCGAGAGACAGGAATGTATAACTTCAAACATTTTAATATTTGCTACATTCGTAAATTCACAATATTCGAACATTCGGACTCACCTAGAAAAATCAAATAAAACGAAAAAAAAACACACACACAATGTATTGCTACAGTATCTATATATTAATACGTGAAGAAAAAACTTTGTACCTCTTTTTAAGCACATTGCGCACACGGAGGAGTGTGATATTTGGCATAATTAAAGTTCAGATAGAGAAGGAGTATAGAGAAATAAAATGTATGTAAAATATACGTTACAAATAAATAAAATTTTTAAGAATTTTAGGGTTAATAAATTCTATCTTCAAGCCACAGTTAGTCCAAAAGCATTCAAGATTAAAAGTGTATAAAACACTGGCTCTTCCAACTCTTTTGTATGGTAGCGAAGTATGGACGTTGAAACAGAAGGATATATAGAGACTTAGATCTGCTGAAATGAGATACCTTCGAAGGACTGCAGGATACACACTACTAGATCACAAAAAAAATCAGACATCTTAGAAGAATTACACATGGAATCTTTAGAAAACAAAATTTCTGATTATAAGTCAAGATGGATACAACATGTTCATCGAATGTAAGATCACAGAATACCCAAACAAATGTCAAGATATCAACCTGCAGGAAGAAGAAGACCAGGACGTCCACTCAAAAGACTTTTGGATGGTGTTTCTCTTGAGGCCGAAACAGGTCAACAAATGGCCTAAATTCGTGAATGTACTATGATGATGATGATGAAATAAATAAAATTAAACATAATAAAATATTAACCTAAGCAATTTATGTGAATTACTCATTCGTTTACGTTCGTGCTGAATGTGCATTGTTGTATATTTTGTCTAATGCTACGGTTTATTATACAGCGTGTCGCGCCCGACGTGACGCGAATTCGCGTTTCGCTCGGCGTGATGCTGGTTTCGCATGGAGCGCATACGCTACAGCGCATATGTTTATGCAATTGTCGCCAGATGGCACCACATATATGGAAAATCAAAATGACCAACGTTCATAATAAATTTCCAAATGTGTTTACAAAAACTAATGTATACAAACCTGTCCCTGCATAACCTAATAAAATTAATTACATACATACTATTTAGTAAACTATAAACTAATCTGCTGTACACTAAACTGACCAATCGGAATCTAACAAAATGAAGTGATTGAACATTTATTTCTTAAAATATGGTTTGAATTAAATGCAAATGTTTGTCATTCACAAATATGTCCTGCCATCTGGTGGATTTAATTTTATGAGCGTTCACATATGCCAACTTCAATTCTAATTCTAATCTTTAATTCTTTGAAAATAAATTGAGAGGAATAGTCATAATTTGTCTACATAAATAAACATATTAAAATTCTTCATAAAAAAAGTTTCACGTGTCGTTGCAAAACGATTAAAATAGTTCGAAATATTAGTAAAGACAGAAAAAGTACCTAGAGCAACAGCATCATATGAATGTTGTATGGAAAATTATAGAATAAATTATTTTTTTGTTCTTAAATAAACATATGGTTGATGAATATACCAAATTTTAGAATACTTCAGATTTTCGCCTGAGCAGTTTTATCAGGTTTTGATTTTAATAGAAGACGAAATTTATGCACATCCATGATATCCCCGAGATACAATATTTACAGCTTTTACTTATCTCTTGACTAAGTTCAAGCCACAATAACTTTTTTCTGTACATCTCTGTACACCTTCATGCTCATATTGTATAAAATGGTATAAAACATGTATAGAACTCGATGATTTGCAACAAAACTATCTAACTTTCGTCGTTAAAATTGGAAAGTTATAAAACAAGTACTGTATTTCCGACATTTTCTTATAAAATCTTAGTTTGTTTTTAGCAATTACACCAATGAGTACGGGTAATATCTTCTATATTCTTTGTTTGCGCTGGCAAATTGCGTCCTGGATTCAAGAGATTCCAAAACACGACGCGACATGTCAGCGCAAATTTTTTTTGCGCCAGCAATTTGCGTTGTAGATAAACCATTTCCATTTAAATACATGGGGAGCAATTTTTGCGCTGGCGCGTTGCGTCGTAGATAAACCGCAGCATAATAGGTATTTATATATCATATTATCCAGTAGGCCTCTACATAGAACATTGACAGGTCGGAGTGAGAGACAAAGAAGAAAGGATATATAATCCCGTACACATAATAATAGGTGAAATGCAAATTTAAATAGAATGAATAGTATATAAAATTATGAAATTATTTTGAGAGATACATTTAAATGCGCACTGAATTAAATTTCAGTAGTTTCTATTGTGGACTGATGGATTTACAATGCAGGTTTTGCAATGCAAAATATTTCGAATCTGAAGTCACTTTAGGTGAAAGGACTACATTCACTTCATGTTGCCATAAGAATAAAGCAATATCACCGCCGTTAAGTCAAAATGAATATTTTAAATTATTGTATGACAGACTTACTTCAAATGAACCTTCAAATTATTTTGGAAACATTCGTAAATACAATTCATTATTTTCTATGGTCATCATCATCATCATCATAGTACATTCACGAATTTAGGCCATTTGTTGACCTGTTTCGGCCTCAAGAGAAACATCATCCAGAAGTCTTTTGAGTGGACGTCCTGGTCTTCTTCTTCCTGCAGGTTGATATCTTAACATTTGTTTGAGTATTCTGTGATCTTCCATTCGATGAACATGTTGCATCCATCTTGACTTATAATCAGAAATTTTGTTTTCTAAAGATTCCATGTGTAATTCTTCTAAGATGTCTTCATTTTTTTGTGATCTAGTAGTGTGTATCCTGCAGTCCTCCGAAGATATCTCATTTCAGCAGATCTGAGTCTCTGTATATCCTTCTGTTACAACGTCCATACTTCGCTACCATACAAAAGAGTTGGAAGAGCCAGTGTTTTATACACTTTCAGTCTTGAATGCTTTTGGACTAACTGTGGCTTAAAGATAGAATTTATTAACCCTAAAATTCTTAAAAATTTAGATATTTTTGCATTTACATCCTTTTCTTCTTCATATGAGATATTGCATCCTAGATATGTAAAATTATTCACCTGCTCCAAAATTTTATTGTCCAGTACAATTTTACTTCTGACAGGATCTACACCTTGAAATGCCATAATTTTTGTCTTTTCTGTAGATATCTTTAATCCATATTCTTCTGTAATTTTGTTAAGTTCATACAGACCTTTCTGTAGATTATCTTCGGAATTTGCTATTATTATTTGGTTATTTTCTATGGTTAGCTCAGAAACTAAAATTTCGGTTACAGTTACTAATGGAGTGTATCATTTCAAAAAACTTAGATCTGAAGTTTACAACAATTCAACAGATTAATGTGGCTTAGCCAAGCTATACCACATATTTCCTATTGTTCGTATTTTTAAAATAAATCGAAAATTAATGTATAATGACGTATTTGTGACACACTTAAGAATTTAATGAATTGTGATCGAATTTCGACCACTGGGCGACCACTAGTGTGAATAATTACCTGAGAGAAATAAATAAATATATATAGATGTTATAACTATATTTTTGACATTTGGCAATGAAGGCAAATATGATATGAAAAGAAAAATGAATGCTTGAGTCGGGATTTGAACCCGCGTCTCTAAACTCTGTACGTTTAGCGCTCTAACCAACAGAGCTACCCAAGTATTCCAACACAAACATACTTTTTTCTTATAATGTAGTATTCTCAATTCACACAAGAGGTAGCGGAAGTCGTTCCCCCTGACATCTAGTGGCCACCATAACAGGTAAGCAAAGAAAAAAATATATATAGGCCTATATACACACATCATCGATTGGTTAATGTCTTTGACATCGTCCGATTCCTCGTATAAATATATTCCCTGACTCCAGGATTTTTTACAAAACAAATTTAAGAAATAGCTTCAAATCAAGTGAGAATTTGAGCTTAAAGTTCCCTAAAATCGCCATATTTACAATGTAAAATACGTATTAGTCATTGCTTAGGCAGTATAGCCAACTTACCACAAAAAAGCCGCTAGTAAACAAGTAAACGCTAAACTAATCTAGTGTATTTAATAAATAAAACCATTAAAGTTTCATGTGATTTTCATAAATATCTATTTTATTTAACATTCGTGAATATGGAACTAGTCCCAAAGGCCTACAATTGATTAATATTCTAAGAAATTGAGGTATTTCCATGTTACATAATTTTGTAATTTTATATTATGTTTCTATTTTTTTGCAAGCATAATATGTAATTATATTTTAATTAGTATGTACACCTACTATATTTGGAACATTCGAAAATTATGGTATGTTGATTTCATGCACAAAGTAGCCTAGATCTCGAATATTAACTACCCGAATTACCGCAGTAATCTCCTTTGTGTCACAGCCAGGCTGGAAGTATTGTTGAAACCAGTACACTTGGGACAAACACGTTAATAAAAACTATTGGCATTGCTGCTGAATTGTTATCTGTGAATACAGAGCACAATATGCAATATTCACCCACAAATACCAGCAAGCTGTGATTAGCTGTATGTAGACAAAGAACCTAATCCCCTATGATTTCAGTTTCCTCTGTATTGCAGCTTTCAATGTAATACTCTTGAACCTTTCACAAAAACGTAGAAAGAAATAGTGATTTGAGCATCTGCAAATTTTATTAAATAGCAGAGAATACAGAACGTATAACATAACTAAGCAAATTCACTGAAATAGACCTAAAGTAAATAAAATATAATTGTGGTGTTACGAATACATAGAGTATTTTACATAGATATTTAATTATTATTTCATAGATTATTTTAATTATTCCAAATAAAACAGTTGTTGAAATATAAAACACTTAGACATATTATATTTCAGGACAGAATTTTGACTTATGGCAGGAACAAAGTTTTCAAGGCTAACTGTAAAATCTCTGCATTTAGACTGTAGGAATGTTTAGTACAGTTAGTTATAGCTGGGAGGAGAGAAGCTTAGTATATAACCCTGACAAAATAGGGGGCTCGTGCCTGTTGAAGTAGTGTTCTGATGGGTAAGTCTGCATACCATTTTTCTTAATAAATTTGCTAGGACATTTAGAAATGTAGTCAAGTATTTTAAATAGTTCAATATTAAATGTCTAAGAGTAGGAGTTTTCAGATAATTATCTCCCTCTCTCGAAACTCAAGAAAGTTAGAATGTAGGTTTTCTTAATATAAGCTTAGATTACTTATTTAGGGTTAGAATGCTTAGGGTTATTGTAATCATTTTTTTTTCAAATGGCCCAGGTTGTCTTTCGACATTCCTGGTTTCTCTCCTGGCATGGCGTACTTGTAACCCACTTCTGAGGTTGGGGCACCTGGAAGGCGGGGTTACGTTGCCCCGATGATATGATGGGTGATGATGATAATGGTGTGCCAGGAGAGTCCCTAATCCTAAGCTTAACCTAAGATGAATATGAATGATGATGAATGCGATGGCCATATGATTTCGGGGACCGTTTGGGCCTTAAAGTTTTCCTGACATTTGTCTTACAGGTGAGGAAAAACCCCGACTGGGGATCGAACCCGGGCCCGCTGCGTGACAAGGCAGCACGCTATCCCGAGACCACAGCGGTGGACTTTATTGTAATCAATATAGTTACAGAAATAAAATCATTTAAATGAAGAATCCATTTATTTAAATTCAAAAACACGTATGTCTTTATAACTAATAGGCTACATCCACATACTAACGCTTGGCTAGAAACTCATGCTACCAAAAATCCAAGTCCCGAAGGTCATTTAAGCCCTAAGAAAACCAACAGTTCGTAATAGGTGGTTTTAAAAGTTATGTATTTATTTTGTGAAACGTTGTAACGTGGAATATACAGTAAAACTTGTTTAATCCGGAACGTGAATAATGCGGAAACCTGCCCTATGTGAACAAATCTATTGGTCTCGACGAAATAATATTAATTTTACGTTTATTTATTTTGCATAAAACGAAATCTGTCCAACACGGAAACGGAAGGATATTCCTACACAATTCATGAAAAAAATGTATAAAGCGGAAAGTAAGGGAAATAAATTAGTTTCCACTTCATTGAATTCCCGTTAGGCAAAAAAAAAATGATTCCTACCGCGGGGTGAATTACAGATTCTATCTGTAACTGAAATTTTATTTCAGCCTCAAGCACACCCGTTATGCGAAATACAGATCCCTGTCTTACAAATAAACATCGCACTGTAAAATCTTAAATTAGTTTAAGTTCTGAGACCGATATTTCACAGGTAGCGTTCTGAATTTACGGAATAAAGATGGCTAAAACATATGTATCATTGTCACTAAACGAAAAAGTGAAACTGATTGAGAATAAATCTCCAAATTTCCGGACCGATGCTCCAAAGTCAAGCTCCAGCTGTTGCTAAATCCCTATGGAATAATGATTTGAAGGCATCTTCAGGTTGGTTGGACAGTTTTAAAAGACGAAAACAATGTAGTGTGGGATGAAATTTGCCGGGAATCAAAGGATGTGGACGAAAATGTAGTTAGTGAGCGCACTGAAACTGAATATTTTAATTTCAGGATACGCGCCTAAGAGACATTTCTAACGCTGATGAAACGGGACTGTTTTTTTTTTCGCGCGTTACCGTCCAAGTCGCTCATACGAGTACATACTATACTTCACTTTTCAAAGGCAGCGGAATTACAATTAATCCAAGGTACGTAAAAAGACATATACGGTACTCTATAATGTAGGATTATTAATAAGTTTTTTAGTTTTTTATAATGCATAATTTTGTCTAATGTGGAAAAAAATTGGTCCCATGTGATTCCGCTTTGAGCAAGTTTTACTTTATATATACGCGCACACACTTACACACACCACACACATATATACACACATACACAGGGTGTTCGTAAATTCCTATTACAAACTTCTATGGTTTGTAAATGTGACTGGGTAGATAACGTTCTGAATAGGATCTTTTGTCCGGAAACATACCGTTTTCTTGTCTCGACCAGGTTAACTCTGATTTCATCGGCCTCGAAGATTAGGCATTCTGGCCTTATTCCATCTCAAAGTTGTTTTGACGCCATCTCTTCAATGGTCGGTCTTTATTAATTTTTTTCTTTTAGATTATCGTATAGGCAACTTTCGATGTCCTTGAACATGGGTTTTCGTTAATATAGTACTATATTAAACTAATATAATACTATACTATATTTTTAAAAATGAATTATAATCTCCATCAAGAAGATTCTATATGCAGACACCTCGGTCAGATTTGTCAGCGTCGGGGTTTGAATCCGGTACCTCCCGAATACGAGTCTCAGTTGGTAATGCTTGAGCCAAATCGTTCGATAAAACGGTTATTAATGTTATATTACAATTATAACTGTATTATTTAATGAAGAGAGAATTAACAAAAGTCCCGTCACGCAGGAAATGCGTAAACTAAGAAATTTTTTTCAGCAAATCGAATATATGGTCCAATATGTTGGTTCACGAAATATACGTTTATATATAAGTTATAAATATAATTTATTCTATTAAATTAGAGAAACTCATTTTCTCCTGCCAGCTTATTTAAAATGTCGGACCGCAGTGAAAATAAAGAGCTATTTTAAATGTCTGGTTTCAGGTAAACCTCACTTCTAGTAGTCGGACTACGCCGATTTTTGGAGAACGACTTCCTTGTTTTATATTGATAGCGTATACCGAATTCCATTGCGAAACATTGAAAATTGCGACCGCTAGAGTGATTTTTAAATGTTCGTTTCAGGTGAACTGCTACACTTAACTATCCACATTTTCTGGTTAACGAACTCGAACTTACCTTTTTTTAATTGAATGTTATATACCAAGTTTAGTTCTAATAAAACAAAATTTTCAGCAACTAGTATATCATAAATTTTGGTAAGGGCATTTTCGGTGTCTATTAGATAAGATCGGTGAAGATCTGTATATTTTTTCAAAAATATTTTCATCAGATCAACCTCAATAGCTTCATTCCTTTGGAATTCGCTAAAAGATTACTTTATTATTATTATTATTATTATTATTATTATTATTATTATTATTATTATATTTATTTATTTATTTTTGCCTTGAGTATTATTATTATTATTATTATTATTATTATTATTATTATTAGAGCTATTATTATTATTATTAGAGCTATTATTATTATTATTAGACCTATTATTATTATTATTATTATTATTATTATTATTATTATTATTTTTAATGCAATCACGTTGTCATTTCGACATTCTGGTACTCGCTCCTGGCATGGCGTTATTATTATTATTATTATTATTATTATTATTATTATTATTATTATTATTATTATTTATTTATTTATTTTTTTATTTATTTATTTATTTATTTTTGCCATGAGTATAGCGTCGCTATCAACACCGAGTGAGTTGGTTCAAACGATAGTGTTAGAGATTCGTATATGGGAGATTCCGTGTTCAAACCCAGGTGCCGATAAACTTTATTGAACTTCTATCCTAATTTTCCGCCACAAGTAAGAGAGAAAAGAAAAGGTCATGTAAAATTTAACTTCTTTCATTTGTAGACATAACGAATTCCAGAATTCAGGAAGAAATTACATACGTTTCGTAATTTGACTTACCCATGGCATTTTTCTACGGTAACCAATGCCGAGACAATTCGAACATTTAAGACAAGACACACCATTCAATCATCCATACTAAACTAGGCGAATATGATACAGGTGATGTTCGGGGACCACCTGGTCTTTATAGGTTCCCGAGATTTGTCTTAATAAGATCAAATAAAAGTAGAGGAATTAAACAGAACAATAGTGAAATACAAAACAAACCGAAAAGAACTCTTAGCAAGGATGACTGAGAACACAATACCAAAAGCAGCATACAACTATTTACCACGAGGAAGACGAAGTTTGGAAGACCAAAGAAAATATGGAAAAAGCAGAAATTTGGATCCGGAACAGACTAGTAAAAAAGCCTAAACCGAGAAGAAGAAAAAGACGAAAAAAAAAGAAAACATTTGTCTTACAGGTGAAGAAAACTCCGAAAAAATCCTCACCTAAGTAACTTTTCCTGATCGGGGATAGAAATCGGGCCGGCTGTGTACGAAGCAACAACAATTTAGGCGACCAGAAGTAGATTTTCTGAAACTTATTCTAAACAGAAAAAAAGTAACATAGCAGACCTGAGTAATCAGGAGATAACACAAAGCCCAATTCTCACCCCACTAGTCAGCGTAACTGTAACCTTGAGTCCGTATGAGCATTGAGCAGTCGAAATTTGATCGTCTTTTGTTCTGCATGCATCTTATCTCGGCGTTCTTTGTTTTACAAGCTTATGTTCTACAAGTATTATTGCCTGTTATGAATTGAATTTTAAGTAAATAATTACTAATTGTGGTAAACCAGGTAAGTGTTAACATATTTTAATTATTTTTATCATTTTATAACTATTTTGACCCAGATAAAGTAGCTTTAAATAGGACATTTTTCATTATATTCTTAAGCCAATTTTATCAACCTTGAATATTTTAGCTATATTTGCAGGTATTTCCCAGTACTTTCCTTTGCTTTAATAGAAATGTTGAAGTGTTGGCTTCGCGAATTCTTGCAAATCGATCTCATGATATATAGGTTTAGTAAAAAAAGTTATTTTTTCCATGTAATTATTTATATTTTAAATTTACCTAATTTCGTTTTGTCCACCGCTGCCTCGTACGCAGAGAGCCCAGGTTCGATGGATAAATTTCCTGGGCGATGTTTGTTCGGGGTTTTTGCTTACCTGTAAGACAAATGTCAGGAAACTTTAAGGCCCAAAACGGTTCCCTAACATCATGTGGCCATCATAATCATCATAATATTCCATGTGTTTAGTACGAATATGTGAGTAGTGTGTTTCTCTTCATATTGTGTTGTGCTGACCTCATCACTCATTCAAGGAGGCCCTTCATGTCCTTGTGTGGTCAAAGAAGTATATGTGAGATCCATAGTTTGCAATCCCACTATAAGGTTGTGCTACTATAAGACACAAGTGGCATTTAGTAAGTAAAAAGTCCCTATAGGGTGAGAGGTTAAACTAAGTTAATGGAATGTAGTTTTGTTTTAGGGACATCAGACATCTATGCGATGACTCAAAGAAATCTGTTGAACATTATGTAACAGCAAAATTTGCCAAATATTAACGAAAAATTAGAATTTTTTGAAAAATTACCTTTTACACTATAAAAATTTTCTCAGATGAACAAATAAAATGAATTAAACCACAAATGTTTACATTTTAAATCTAAATTGAAAAGGCTCAACTGCACTTCTACTAGCTCTTGATTTTTCAGTTGTATTGTAAACTATAGCTCTTCTTTTGTATTTACTAACATTATTTAATATTTTAAACTTTTTCAAAAAAATTTTATAGCATTATTAGACAATTTTGAAGTATTTATTTAAATATGCAAATCACAATATTATGACACTGGTAGACAATATTGTGATGCTAACTGCTATTTTCTCCACAGAGTATATTACTTAGTCTATGATTTTTTTATCGCTGTTTTGAGTTATCGCTGGTTGTATCAGCGTTAGGGAGTGATAAGTAAGTGTACCCCCATTTTTAATAAACGTTAGGTAATTTTAATATTATTAATATATTTTTTAACATAGATTTGGGAATTTATTGCAAATATTGGACAGATAGTAATCGAGGATGATAATTGATATGTGGTTCGATTGTGGGTTATCGCTGGTTCTATAAATCCTGGCGCATGCGCACTGTTGTTCTATAGGACTTTGAAAATATTTCACGCTAGTTTAAGTGCAGTTTTTCTGAAGATGGACAGCAATACACAAGAAGCAGAATTACATTTCTTAAGAAAATAGTGATTGGCTTGAAGGGTTATCACAATTCCTAAGGTAGTGAGTCAAACAGGATGGCCAACGAAAACATTTGAAGAATTGAGCAAGAGAAGCAAAAGGAGGAAAAACAGAGAATTTATATAGAAGTACAGATGTGGGTATCTGAGGATCCTGTCTTATGCTCCACAAGTGAAGTTATTAACTACAAGAAGAAGAAATGCTTCTAAAGTACAGGTACAAGGAAAAATCAGTTATACAAAGAGGACAGAAAAATATGAGAGAGCATACCATCATAGTCTTCAGGAAGAAAACATGATCATCAGACATTGTCCATATTTGATAAAGCTGGTCTTTCCAGAAGACAATATAAAGTAATAAGGCATGTGAGTAAAAGTGCATATCCTTTATAATGCTACATTGTGCTACAGAAGGCAAAAATAGAATTGCTATCTGGATAAAGAATTTTATTATGTTATTGCTACTTGTGCTGCAATTAATTTACAACAATTATTGGATCTTGCTGACACATTTAGAAGAAGTGGTACAGATGGCTCAACTTTAGAATAATTTCCCCTTGATTTTTCCATACTATATTCTTGTAATACTGTTGCTCTACATACTTATTTTCTCTTTGCTAACATTTTGTACAATTTTAAATATTTTGCAAATATATGAGTAACATTTTTTTTTACAGTTAATATTTTTCTACTCATACAATGATTTCTTCAAAGT
Source organism: Diploptera punctata (assembly GCA_030220185.1). NCBI lineage: Eukaryota > Metazoa > Arthropoda > Insecta > Blattodea > Blaberidae > Diploptera > Diploptera punctata. The sequence continues at coordinate 56,919 of JASPKZ010001982.1, forward strand.
TCTGCAGAATTATTGTGCACATGTGCAAACACTTATAGAAATTTCCGTTAGGTGGTGGAGAAATGGATGTTCACTAACTTCATTTTGTTAGGTTCTGAATGGACAAGTTAGTGTACCGGTATATCAGATTAGTGTACACTTAATTAAATAATATGTATGTAATTTATTTTGTTAGATTAGGAAGAGGGAAGTTGGTGTACATCCATTTATAATAAGCGTTTGGGAATTTATTGCGAAGGTTGGTCATATTAATTTCACAGCTTCGTGATTCCATCTATAGCAACAACTCTACAAAATTATTGTAGCACTTCAGAAATAAGTGGTTCCACCCAGCTTCAACTCTATACATGTTTGTGCATGTACACTGTTATTCTTTGTAGGACTTAGAAAATGTATTGTGGAAATCAAACTAAACTTTCTTCTAGTACAGACTTTAAGAGAAGAAGGAAGTAGCTCATTGGTGTTAATTTACATATCCAGCCTTCTAATTTTACCAGTTTCAAAACCTAGGTGATTTTCATCTTCAGAAATATCTTAACCGATGTTATGTCATTCAGGAGAACTGCTTCATACTCCCTCTGTTGGTGGACCGATGAACCTGCAAATCAAATTGAATTCCCCGGTGTAATAAATTGGGATATATTAGACTGGAACAAAAAAATAATAATAAGGATGTAATAATAATAATAATAATAAGTCCCTATAGGGTGAGAAGTTAAATTAAGTTAATGGAATGGAATTTTGTTTGGTTAAATGGATGTAATAATTTGGATTAATGGTAAAAGTTATTATAATGTTTACCATTTATCATAAGTAATGCCACGAGTGATTTTCAAATTATCGATAAATTCACGACTCACAAAGTGAGGAGTGAATTTATCTAGAGAATTTGGAAATCAAGAGTGGCATTTGTTAGGACTATTTAACAAATAAAATTAATCTGTTTACTCACAAATCATTATTTAACTATAGTTATTTCAAAATATTTATATATTTAATGTAAATGGCGATGTTTGAAAACAAATGACAAACGATGGGTATGCTTCATTTTCTTTGTTTGTTCGATCACTGTAACCAGATCATAATATTATTGATTGCCAAAAGATCGCATGTTGTAAGAATGCACTCTAGTGGAGAAAAAATGAAACACATCAAACTGTATATTAATTGATTTCTGATGTCCTATGATGTAAATATGACAATTATATGTTTCAGGAAAAAAATACATTTAAGAAAGTGCAAACAATGGTTTCTTTTTTTGGTGGTATAATCAATTGCTACAAATGTTTTATATTAACTCCTGCATGCGGTATGTGTTGACATTCATGCACTATATATACAATCTGGTAGCCGTATTTCTTGGTGAGTCAGTCACTGCGAAATAATGCTATGACCTATTCAGAATGTTAAAAAGGAGGAGCTTTCTTTATTATGATAAACTTTAGTTGGTAAATTCTAGGCATAACACGACTGTGATTGGTTGTAAATCAAAAATCATTGTAACGTGATTGGTCATTGACTCCCATTTGGAGCTTGAGTTAAATAGTCCAAATTATTACATCATTTTTATTATTATTTTTTTAAATGTTTTTTTGTTCCAGTCTAATATATCTAATTTTACCCCAATTTATTACACCCGGAATTTCAAAATTCTTAACTTTTTTTTTAATGTGGATCTTTTCCCAAACCATGAGCTCTTTTGGTTGTTCTATTTGTTTAATTAAACTTGCTTTATATCAATTACATGTTTTTCAGACCAAGCATGAGCAGCTATTGCTGACTTTTCCTCTTCACCATTTTTGACATTTGTAAGATGTTCTTTCACCCTGGTTTTCAAATTTCTTTTTGTTTTTCCTACATAAATCTCTGCATTTGATTTGTCGAGTTATTACTGAAGATGAAACCATATAGGTTTTGAAACCATATAATTAGAAGACTGGATATGAGACGAGGTTTAAAGAATTTTAATTTAAATGTTAATTAAAACTCATAGTGATTTTTCCTATAAAAGTTTAATTCACCTCGAAAATTCAGTAATAGATTAACGTTGAAACAATGTAAAGTATTATTGGTTTATTAATATTGATCTTTTTTGTAAAGTCAAATACATAGTTATTATTGTGTTTCAGCATTCCAGAGAAACGTTCAATGGGTGATGAATTATATAGTGTAGCTAAAACATCGACCAAAGGATCAAATGTTGGTGCAGGAGTAAAAGGCAGACCAAGAAAATCAAGTGGTTTCTACAGTGGAGGGTAAGTTAAAATAATCTGTTGAATTTTTTAAAGAAAATAACTCATTTAGAAATGTGAGGATGCCTGAATGAATTATCATCATCATCATCATCTGATATTATGGCAGCTGCAGCCGTCTTCCGGAAACCAAATGCCATTCCTCTCTGTCCATCCATTGATGATCTTCCTCCAATATCTGATATTCATAGCTGCTTGTGCCCCTTCTATCCATGTTTTCTTCGGTCTTCCTCTCTTCCTCCTTTCCATTGGGATCCATTCCATAACAATTTTTGCTCTGGCATTCTTTTGACATGGTCATACCACTGTAACCTTTTCTTCTTCTTCTTCTACTATAAGGTTTAGGCTATGCAGCCTGTTCCGGCGAAGTTAAAAGTGGAGTCCATCTTCTGCATGGTCGGCCAACATCTCTTGTTCCTCTGGGATTATACAGGAAGGTTCTTTTTGGTATTCTTTCGTAGTTCATTCTCATTAAGTGTTCTGTCCATTTCTTATTTTTTCGCTGATTTTATCTTCAATTTTATATATATTTAATTCTTCTCGTAAAGTTTCATTCCTTATTCTATCCGCTCTTGTGCATCCTTTCACATTACGTAAAAACAGCATTTCTGCAGTCTGTATCCTGCTTTTATTCCTTACTGATATTATGGCAGCTGCAGCCGTCTTCCAGAAACCAAATGCCATTCCTCTCTGTCCATCCATTGATCTTCCTCCAATATCTGATATTCATAGCTGCTTGTGCCCCTTCTATCCATGTTTTCTTCGGTCTTCCTCTCTTCCTCCTTTCCATTGGGATCCATTCCATAACAATCTTTGCTCTGGCATTCTTTTGACATGGTCATACCACTGTAACCTTTTCTTCTTCTTCTTCTACTATAAGGTTTAGGCTATGCAGCCTGTTCCGGCGAAGTTAAAAGTGGAGTCCATCTTCTGCGTGGTCGGCCAACATCTCTTGTTCCTCTGGGATTATACAGGAAGGTTCTTTTTGGTATTCTTTCGTTGTTCATTCTCATTAAGTGTTCTGTCCATTTCTTATTATTTTCGCTGATTTTATCTTCAATTTTATATATATTTAATTCTTCTCGTAAAGTTTCATTCCTTATTCTATCCGCTCTTGTGCATCCTTTCACATTATGTAAAAACAGCATTTCCGCAGTCTGTATCCTGCTTTTATCCCTTACTGTAACCTTTTCTTTTCTATAATGTCTATGACGTCTGGCTCCTCTTGTACACCCATAATTTCCCTTATTCCTTTATTTTGTATTTCATCCATTCTAGATTTTCCAGCTGATCTTCTTAAAACATCCATTTCTGTACTTAAAATTCTTTTCATTTCCCTGGTTGGAATTTGCCAGACTTCAGCACCATATGTTAAAATGCTCTGATTATGGTTTGATATATCATGAATTATATAGGCTATAATTAAGAACGAAATTAAAAATAAAGATTACAAATTCTTATTTTTACCTGGATTATCTTTTATAACATCGATTTTTATAAATATTAACACCTAAACAGTTGAAGAACTGAAGATAATTAAAATAATAAAAATGAAAGAATTGAAAATGAAAACAAATCAGGAATTTATCAGATCAAATGCAGGGATTGTGACAAAATTTATATTGGAAAAACGAAAAGAAATTTGAAAACAAGGGTGAAAGAACATCTTAGAAACATCAAAAATGGAGAAGTGGAAAAGTCAGCAGTAGCTGCTCATGCTTGGTCCAAAAAATATTTAATTGAATCAAAAGCCAGTCTAATTAAACACATAGACAAACAAAAGGAACTCACAGTTTGGGAAAAGATCCACATTCAGAAAAACAAAGGAAAACTTATGAACTTCAAAATTCCCGCAAATTTTGACCTGATCCAGAGGTTCATCGGTCCACCAACAGAGGGAAGAAGAAGAGTTTCTTCCGATCGACATAACACCAGTCGCCAACAAAGTTCTGAGGATGAGACAGTTATAGTCTCGAAATCGCAATCAACTTAGTAAATTTATATGACGAGAGGTATGAAACATTTAATTTCACCATAAATTAAACCTCATAGTAATTAATTCCTATAAAAGTTAAATTAAAGGTTGAAGAACCGTTTAAAATCATTGAATTTAAGTGTTTTTTACTTGCAAAGCATAAGTGTTAAAAATAATCAAAAAGAAGTTTGAAGTTATGTAAATTAATATTTTATGATTAAGCGCAGGTCATTAGACGGCAGATATCAGGAGAGGAAGCTCTACTTCAAAGTGCAACATCCTGTAATGTGAGGAAGTGAACCTTTGACATCCTGTTTGTGCAATCTATATTGTAATTATAACCATTTAGTTAGGTTATCAAACTAAATTAGCTACAATTTTTAGACATTAGCTTGAGAAGCTAAGAACTAACCTATTTTAACGTGCAGGAAGTCTACTACTTTATCACTACTTTCTCAAAGCTTTATCTGTTTTATACTGCAGTACCTTAACATATATCTATATTTGAACTAATATATACATCATCATCATCATTAGTACATTCACGAATTTAGGCCATTTGTTGACCTGTTTCGGCCTCAAGAGAAACACCATCCAAAAGTCTTTTGAGTGGACGTCCTGGTCTTCTTCTTCCTGCAGGTTGATATCTTAACATTTGTTTGGGTATTCTGTGATCTTCCATTCGATGAACATGTTGTATCCATCTTGACTTATAATCAGAAATTTTGTTTTCTAAAGATTCCATGTGTAATTCTTCTAAGATATCTCATTTTTTTTGTGATCTAGTAGTGTGTATCCTGCAGTCCTCTGAAGATATCTCATTTCAGCAGATCTAAGTCTATAACATCATCAATCAAAACAAATACTGGATTACGACAAGGATGTAGTTTATCACCCACTTTGTTTAATATATATATATAGACGATATTTTAAATAAATGGAAAGTTTTAGTGAATCCAGGAATAAGAATGGATAATAAGTGTGCATAAATAATCTTCTATTTGCTGACGATGTAATCATAATACAGAAAAATGAAGACGACTTACAGAAATCTATGCATGCATTAAATGAAATATGTAAATTATATGATCTAAAGATTTCTGTAAGGAAAACGAAGAGGAAGAGATCCAGTGAGATCCAAAATTATTTTAGAAAATCAAAGTATAGAACAGGTGTCTAGTTTCAAATATTTGGGCTGTGATATTGGCTACAATGTGGAAAGAGATATTGACTCCAAAATAAATCAATTTCAGACGGTGTGTGGAACAATACAGAGAACATTCAAAAATAAAATTAGAAAAGAAACCAAGATAAAGATGTATAATGTTATGGCGGTTCCCACAATATTGTATGGATATGAAACTTGGGTACCAATAAAAAAACAGAAGGATAGAATACAGACGGCGGAGACGAGGTTCCTAAGACAAGTAAAAGGATGTACAAGACTTGATAGAATAAGGAATGAGGAAATAAGAGAAGAATTGAAAGTACAGCCTTTATTGGATAAAGTCACGAATTACAGACAGAAATGGATTGATCATATGGATGGAATGAGTAAGGAGAAATATCCATTGTTAGCAAGAAATTATCAAGCAAGAGGAAGACGTGATGTTGAAGACCTAGAAGACGTTGGGCTGATGCATTATGAAGTCGGAACGGGCAATTGCCTAATCCCTGGAGTGATGATGATGATGATGATGATGATGTACATCATCATCATCATCACAGATTAAGCCCATGTGGCTTGTTCCAGTCTCATAGATTCTCATTCAAAAGTGAATCCATCTCTTTTTCAGTCTATCAACATTCCTGTCTCCTCTTGGTTTGTAATTAAGTATAATTTTTCGAATCCGATCATCTTTCATTATTTGAACATGTTCTTTCCAGTTTTTTCTAGATTCTTTTATTTTATCTAAAAGTTTAAAATAGCTAATTTCTAATATCTTCACTTCTTCCTTTATCTAGAAGTTTGCAGCCACCCACACTTCTCAGAAATCTCATTTCAGCTGCTTCTATGATCTTCTCTTCTCTTTTAGTTAAAACTCAAAATTCACTACCATACAATAGTAAGGGGACAGCCACTGCTTTATAAAATTTTAGTTTTGTTTCCATTCTTGTGTTTTTAAATATTCTTTAAATTGTGCCACATATATAATTAAATTTATTAAGTTTGTTAAACAGATCATTTTTAAAATAGGAGATTTCATAACCCAGGTATTTAAAATGGTTCACTTGTTCAATGGGTTTCCACTCTAGAATTATTTTACTTCTCATGGTATCTGATCCCTTAAAAGCTAAGATTTTTGTTTTACTTATTGATATTTTCAAATTATAATTCTGTATAATGTTATTCATTGAAAGAGTGATTTCTGTAGTACATTTCCTGAATTATTTATGGGAAATAAAATTGTGAGGTTTTCAATTTAATAAATAAATAGTAAGTCATGAAAATCTCGACTACAAAAATCAGTTTATAAATTATGGAAACTAATAAAAGATTATAATTTGTTACACTTGCAGGAGGGTGTGATAAAGTTGACATTATTAAATTGGTTATGTAATTAATTTATACTTTACATTATCACTAGAGGCTGTATGATCATAATAATCTATGACCCACTACTGGTACTTTTTAAAATATATCTACAGTTATCTTATTTTGTTTTAGGATGCAGAAGCAGACCTGAGGAACCCAAAAATTCAAAATTACAATGCTCAACATTCAGGTGAGGAAAATGAAAAAAATATATCACTGATAATGGTACTTAAAAAAATCAAATGATTAGGCTGTAGACCTATTTATTGTTTATGGATTCAGGAATAATGATCATTAGGTGTTATAATATTAATACTGGTAATGATAATTACAAGATTTTTATGTTCTAAAAGTTAAGATTGCAAGAGAATTAGCATATGTATTATTCAACTGTTTGTATGTGGAACCAAGTCAAAAGACAGTCACAAGTCTTACTTCTCATTATACTATACCTATTCCGAGCTAAGTTCCAGTTGTAATGTAAACAAACTAGGTATATGGACTGCATTTTCATTGGTCGTATAATGATTTACCTTTAAGCATGCAAGAAAATGTAGTTCGCTCTCTAACTCTTCAAATAAATAAAATTAAGATAATGAGAATATGTAGGTATTATCTAGCATATCTTCAAATAATAAATCTTCAAATAAATAAAATTAAGATAATAAGAATATGTAGGTATTATCTAGCATATCTCTATATAAGTTATATGGGAGAATCTTAAAATATATGATTACAATTTTAATAGATTAAATAAATATAAATATGCATTAATGTTTTATTTTAGGAAGTAATATTTTGAGGTTCTTTTAATTATATTATTTGGAGATGTTTATCTTACCTCAATATTAATGTTGATTTGTTCTTGAACATGTTTCGATTGGATATCAATCATCTTCAGTATTTTGCCCAGACTGATTGGATTTGTTGTAAACCCTGGATGTAGATGTCAGCTCCCTCCTATGGTTGGCCAAAGAACCTCCAAACAAGGTCATGTTCCGTCGGTATTTTGAAATTCATATCTCTGTTTTCGTTCTTCTGAATAAAGATTTTTTTCCCAAATCGTCAGTTCTTTTGTATTTTCTAACTGTTTTAATAATTTAGTATCCGAATTTATATTATGTTTTTCAGACCAAACATGAGCAGCAACTGCAGATTTTTCTATTTCCCCATTTTTAATATTTCTTATGTGTTCTTTGGTTCTGATTTTTAGGTTTCTTTTTGTTTTTCCTATATATATATATATATATATATATATATATATATATATATCTAATCTTTTCACAACCCATACATTCAATTTGATATAATCCTGATTTTTTATTTGTATCAGTTTTTATTTTTATTTTTGTAGGTTTTTATTAGTTTATTTAAACTGTGGTTATTTTTCGGTGCTAATTTAATATTAAACTTCTAAAATATCTTTTGGGATTTATTGTGTGCCCAAGGGCGATATGTGAATTTCCTATATTTTTTCATAGATGGCTTTCTTTATCAAGAGCACCTATGAAAAAATTCAGGAAATTCACATATTGCCCTTGGGTACACAATAAATTCCCAAAAATATTTGAGAAGTTTAATATTAAATTAGCACCGAAAAATAACTACAGTTTAAATAAACTAATAAAAACCAACAAAAATGAAAGAAAAACTGATAAAAAAGTCAGGAATATATCAAATTGAATGTACAGGTTGTGAAAAGACATATATAGGAAAAACAAAAACAAACCTACAAACTAGAACCAAAGAACACATAAGAAATACTTAACCTTTAAGCGCCCAAGTTTAAATGGCCAGGTAGCGGCAGGCTGCCCGGGTTTAAATGTCCACCTAGCTTTTAAACTCCTTGGCTTTTGACTATAACTTTGCTGATTTTATTAACTCATATTTTAAAATTAGTGGGAGTCACAAACATCAAACAAGGTTTAAAGTGTTAAATATTATTGTAAAATCAGTGGTATTCACGGCAAAAACCCATAGTGATATTTTATATCATAGAGATAATTTTTTAATTCACGATAGTTAGCAAATAACTTTCGGGATTTTAGTGTGTTGTGAATCAGGTTAGAAGTGAAAAACTATATATAGATTTAGGTATATTCTAACCCTCGTTCATTCTTTTGTTTATTATGTTGCATCTGGTCAGTTTTCCCCCAAAGCAGGAAAGTTTTGAAGAAAAAAAAACAGGTCACATTCCACCCACAGCCCTTATTCATTCACAGTTTTGTGACTCAGAGTGAAGTTTACGATATGTCTAGTACAAAATCACTACGTTCCGCTGAAATACAAGACATTCTCGGATTGTGACAATGACAAAACGATATCAGTGACAAGCTACAATCAACTGACACTTATAGCTGTGAGACACCTGACGTTTGTCAGGTCTTGGGTTCGTGAAACTAGAATTGACAGCTACGAAAAATGTACTCTTCCCCCTGACATGACAGAATCAGAAATGTACCTTTTTCTTGGCGTAATTATTCTAATGTGAAATGACATGTTGTGGGATAGTAAGACATAAGAGAAAAGGGATGCCTAATAATCTAAAAATAATAATAATAATAATTCCAGAAGGCCCTTTGAGCCTACCATCCAGCTTCTGGCCTCACACTCATATGTGTCAATCACAAAGGTAGATGATCGAGCCAGTGCATAGATGACATGTGCTCAGCATGTCGAGTCCCCCAGGCGTTATAGCTTGTTTACTCAACCAAAAAAATATTTTTTTCATTTGTTAGACTTAACCATTCTATGCAGTTTCCTTCTTCTGACTTAATTGGTGCCAAAACAACATATAGTGACTTCTGACTTAGACTTGTCAGAGACGTATTGCAACAGGCTGATAGAACAGCCTGTAGACGACTCCCTGGATAGACCTAGTATATTGAGTACAGACATTTCGTGATTTGAAGTCAACTTTAGTCAACATTGGGCCAAAACAACGCATACAGACTTCTGACTTAGACTTGTCACAGACTTTTCGGAACAGGCTGGTAGAACACCCTGTAGATGACTCCCTGGTCGGTAGACATAGTATATTGAGTACAGATATTTTGTGACTTGAAGCTAATTTTAGTCAACATTGGTCGGTAGCTTTACAAAGACTAATTTGTCGTGTGTTCGGCACGGGGAATCAGAAAACGTGTGCAAGTGAAGTGTAAAAAGTATGATGTTGGTTTGTGAAATGGTGATTGTTTCGAGGCTTATCACACAAAAACAAACATTTAATAAACGAATGCTATCTTCACATCACGTTGCCAAGCATCTGATAACCCTGAAAAAAGGTATGTTACAAAAGTAGTATTATCCAGTATAATTTCAAGCAACCAAACAAGTCTGCCTGCTCAGAACCCATACGCTGGGTCTGCGGGCAGATTGGACGTACATTTTAAAACCCAGCATATGGGCTCCTGGGCGTTTAAAGGTTAAAATGGGAAAATAGAAAAATCTGCAGTTGCTGCTCATGTTTGGTCTGAAAAACATAATATAAATTCGGACATTAAATTATTAAAACAGTTAGAAAATACAAAAAGCTGACTATTTGAGAAAAAAATCTTTATTCAGAGGAACAAAAACAGAGTTATGAATTTCAAAATACCAACGGAATGTGACCTCGTTTGGAGGTTCTTTGGCCAAACACAGGAGGGAGCTGACATCGACATTCAGGATTTACAACATAAATCCAACCAGTCTGGGCAATATGCTGAAGATGATTGATATCCAATCGAAACATGTTCAAGAACAAATCAATATTAATATTGAGGTAAGATAAACAGACTCTAAATATGCAGTGTTACATTCTTACATGAGCACAATGCAGAATTGGGATTTCTATTACTTTAAAATGGTCGCTTTCTGTAAAATTTCTTAAAAGACTGGAAAAGAAACCATTTGAAAAACGGAGAGAAACAAATTATTTTGAATGTTTTCAAATAGTTTGATGAAAAATATCATACATTAGCCATTGAGGATGAGGTGAAAATAACAACAGAATTTACCGGTTAATCAAAATGGAGAATAGATTCTGCTCGTAATGAAATTGCAAATAAAGGATAACTATGAACATCATGGAAAAACATAAATTATATGTTTTTTATAATAAATAAATAAGAAATAGAAGTTCTTAATTATTGGTACCATCTTACCTTGTATTCAGTCTTATTTCCAGTTAAATGCAATGTTTCTATTGAGACAATTCCATACACAATTCAGTCATATGGCAGGTAGAAGTAACACCAGGGTTCGCGAATAGATGGAGTCATCAGAGTCATACCTTATGCGAGTTTGTTTACAGTACAACTGAAACATAGCTCGGATAGAGCATATGTTACACTTTTAATTTTCAGCACATAAAAATCCTAACCCTAGTAATAAAAATAATTAATAATTTAGATTGGAGGCCTAGGTAGCTCAGATGGAAGAGCATTGACATAGAGAGTCAAAGGTCCTGGGTTCAAACCTCAGTCTAGGTGTATATTTTTCTTTTCAAATATAATTTGTCCATCATTAAGATGTTTAAAAACGAATAATATTAACATTGAAAGAAGCACTACTGGCTTTATAAGTAAAGTTTAAATTCCCAATAAAAAGTCTTCTTAATAAAGAAGCCGCCATTTGCAAAAATCGTAGCAATGGCTCATAGTATTTGGGGTTAGGGAATTAACTATGTATAAGAGAAAAATACGTGTTTAGATTGGAGACCTAGGTAGCTCACATGGAAGAGCATTGACATAGAGAGTCAAAGGTCCTGGGTTCAAACCCCAGTATACTTACTTACTTACTCACTGGCACTATCGAACCCGCAGGTTCATGGCCGCGCGGACATAAGCTCTCCATACATCCCTATCCTGAGCTAATGCTTTCCAATCATTCCCTGTATAATCTACTTCCCTCAAATCATAGTTAATGTTGTTCTCCCACCTCATTCTTGGTCTACCAACTGGGCGTTTTCCCTCTGGCTTTCCTACAAGAAGTTTCCATGCACGTCTTTCATTCCCCAATCGTGCAATATGTCCTGCCCATCGCAGTCTACGAGACTTAATTGTTCTTATTATATCTGGCTTCCTATAAAGACCATGTAGTTCATTGTTATGTAGTCTTCTCCATTCACCTGTCTGTTCATCTCTCTTTGATCCAAAAATTTTCCTAAGAACTTTATTCTCAAATACTCGTAATCTCTTTTCCTCCCTTAAAGTAAGAGTCCATGTTTCGCACCCATATAATATTACTGGTAGAATAATAGTTTTTATATATTTTCAGCTTAACGTTTTTTGAAAGGAGTTGGGACAATCAAAAGTCTCTGCAATGCATAATAGCATGCATTTCCAGAATAGAGCCTATGTTTAATTTCTTTGTGCATCTCATTCCTATTTGTGATTATTGTTCCTAGGTATTTGAATTCAGCCACTTCCTCAAAATTTCCCTCATTTATCATTAGCTGTCCATTTCCATTATATACTGAATTTCTACGTGTGACCATATATTTAGTTTTACTGATATTTACTTCCAGTCCCAATTTCTTAGTGTTATTCAATAGTGTGTGCGTGTTGGCCTTTAGTATCTCCTCGCTATCAGCCAGTAGTACTACATCATCAGCATAAACTAACAGCTTATTAATACCATTCAGTTGTAAGCCTTCCTCATTCTCTAAAGATTTAATGGCATGCTCTAGTACAAAATTAAATAGTAGAGGAGATAGTGCATCTCCTTGCTTCAACCCATTCTGGATTTCAAAAGTGTCCGAAAACTGTTTGCCTACACGCACCCTACTCTTTGAGCCATTTAGACACATTCGTATAAGTCTAACTAACTTTTTAGGAATTCCGAACTCCAGCAGGATACTATATAACTTCTCCCTCTTAATTGAATCATATGCTTTTTTGAAGTCTACAAACCCCAGTATAGGAGTATATTTTTCTTTTCAAATATAATAATTAATAATATTTAAAATCCAACAAAATGAAGATTCTAGGAATGCTCTTGAATTGTGTTATGATACCATATTCTGTTTGTTTTATAGTGGATGTCGTGCAAATTGTCTGACAGATTATATGTTTCCTAATGGAGATACAAGACTCTTCATAAGATGTAAAGAAGGGAAGTGGTTAGTAGAAAATGCAGAATGGGAGACAATTCCACATTGTGAACGTGAGTACATATGATTTATTTAACTTTCACAGGGAAAGAACACTATGAGGTTTAATTTAATAATTAAATTAATGTTTTTATTACCTCACCTCATATCTTTTTTCTTCTATACTGCAGTTTCGGAGCTTATCTCCATCGTCAGTAGCCTCTGGTCGACCGGTGTTATGTCGTTTCTTGGCGGTTTCCTTCTTACTTCTGTCGGTGGACCGATGAGGTAATAAAAACATTAATTTAATTATTACATATGATTTATCTAAATGCTACTGAAATCTTGAGAAAATATGATACAATTTTTACTAACTACATATTATTCCACCAAGTAGTCTGTGCAGTCAAAAAATATGTTAACTAATATGCTGTCTTTCTCTTCCTCACTATGTTGCCCACTTCCTGTCCTCTGTATATGTTCTTTGTCTGACAGGTAGGGAGCTGACAAATACTATCGATTTTAATGGTCCGTCCTTCTAGGTAGTCATTAGCAAAATGACTAATTTGACAACCCTGTTACTATTGGGGTTACATGTAGGAATGGGCTGTCACTTCTCATTACATGTTGCCACTTGTGATTTATTGTGAAACTGGTAACGGAGAGACGACAAATATTTTGATTTTAAATGATCCAACCGCTTGAGCGTTCATTGCTTAAATGACTAATATGATAACCATGTTAAGAATCTTTTACACGTGTTTAGAGATTCTCTGCCCACACTTAAAATTGAACCATTTCAGTATGTGATTGGATGTAACAGTGTTCTCCTACATCCCTTCCACAGATTCAGTAGTTCGGCAACATTAGTGCTAAAACTCTTCCCCTCCGCCAGTGTGAAGTTAACTTGGTGGTGTAATACTAGTTGGTCCACTGCTGTGGTCTCGAGGTAGCGTGCTGCCTTGTCATGCAGTGGGCCCGGGTTTGTTTCCCGGTCAGGACAGGCTCCTGGGTGAGGTTTTTTTTGGGATTTTTTCCTCACCTGCAAGACAAATGTCAGGAAGCTTAGGGCTCAACGGTCTTCAAAAATCATCCAGCCATCATCATCCTTATGATTATCATCATCGTCCTTCACTGCTGTGGAAAGCAATGGGAAGCTACCACACCTATAATTCCCTAGTAAAAGCTGCAAAGCATAGCATGAAAATGCTATGATTGCAGTGAAAGACCTGCCCTTGGGCAGAATTACTATGGATGGATGGATACTAGTTGAATATATACTGGTAGGCCTAATATTTTTATCAGGACATGATCATGTGATTCTTTGCATATTTAATACACAAAATATCTTACAATATTTTTTTCAAATGCACTGTCATCCCAACTATATGGCATTTAAAATATAGTAAAATCTAGATGCAAATTTTTCTCTTATATACGTTGTAATTCCCACACACCAAATGCTTGAAGCTGTGGCTTCATCTTTTGCAAATGATGACTTCTTGATTAAGAAGACTTTTATTGGGAATTTAAACATTACTTTTAAAAGCCAGTAGGGCTTCTAATGATGTTTTTATTATTAATTTAACACATCTCATTGAAGGATAAATTAAATTTGAAGAGAAAAATGTTCTAAGTCTAAATTAGAACGTGTCACAAATAAGGAAATTAGAAACATAATGGAAGCAGAAGAAAGCATAATTGAAAGAATTGAGGAAAAGGAATTAAAGTGGTTAGGACATGTTTTAAGAATGGAAGATGAGCGATGGCCGAAGCAACTATATGAATGGCATCCAAACAGAAAGAAGAAAAGAGGAAGACCAAGATTAACATGGAAGGAAAACATGAAGACAGTAATGCAAGCTAGAGGGCTAAGCATCGAAGATGCCCAAGACCGTAGGCTTTGGAGGTTTGGCATGGGAAGACGGCAGCAGCTGTAAAAACCCGAAGATAGAGAGAAAAATGTTTGCCTATACCGGGACCCGAACCTGGGACCTTTGGTTTGCCGTACCAATGTGCTTCCAACTGAGCTACCAGGGTGAGTTACAATCTAGATGCAAATTTTTCTCTTATATATGTTTTAATTCCTGCGCACCAAATGCTTGAAGCTGTGGCTTCATCTTTTGCAATTTTTTTTTTCTCTTCAAATATAATTTATCCTTCAGTGAGATGTGTTAAATAAATAATAAAAACATAATTTAATTCTTTATCTTTTGCTGCAGCAGATGTCTACAGGAGACTAGGGTTGACATCTGTGAACTAATCAGCTGACTTGATAGCTATCAGCAACTGACTTGTAGCTGTCAACTGAGTAGTTTACAGAGGCCAAATACATTTTCCTGAAAATGTTTACTGCACCCAGTAGACAAAACATTGAATATTACTGAAACTTGACAATGCCCATTTAGCCTGGAAGATGATTACAACAAAAATCGAGATCTGACTCTGAAACCCTTCAAACATATATAGAGGCAGCAGTATAGTTTTAATTCACAATATACAGTAAAACCTGTCTTAGCCAGAACCTTTATAAGAAGGAAACCTGTAGAGACGGAAAAAAATCTCCAGAATGGTATGATTTTATATGTAAAATCGTCCTGTATAAGCCAGAAACCTTCATAATGCAGAAACGGAATGATTTTATAAGTACCAATGGTTAATTTGTACCTCATTAAGATGGAAAATTATTCTTAAGCACGTTCTAATTGCAGTATTAATGACCACACGTGAATATTCTGCATATGACACTTTCTGCATTATATCATTTTACCTTCTTGTGTTGCCATTGCATTGCAGGGATTCCATTGCTTATGTGTGACAGCGAGGAATCCCTCGCTTTTCCTTCCCTGCTTACGTTACCTGCGAGGGAGTTGAGAAATTCTTTAGACTTCCTGTAGTTGAGTTCCTTCTCACTTTTGCGTAATAAAGTTGTTTTATATTGCCATGCAAATTGAGCAGTGGTTTGAAATAGTGTCGGGAGCAATGGTGTTCAAAAGCATTTGGCATAAGGGAATTTACAAACGTATATAAGAGAAAAATTTGCGTCTATATCGTAACTCGTCTCGGTGGCTCAGTTGGTAGAGCACTTGGCCCGGAAAGCCAAGGGTCCCGGGTTCGAGTCCCGGTCTAGACGAAAATTTTTCTCTTCAAATATAATTTATCTTTCAGTGGGAAATGTTAAATCAATAATAAAAACATCATTACATACACTATTTTGTCTGTATTTTAGTCAATACATTATGTATTTAAAGTGTGCATGTAAAACCCTTACACTCCATGAGAAAATTCAAGCTTATAATTTGGGAACCCTTTATAAGAAGGAAAACTGCCAAGACAGAAATATATTTAAGGAACCGTCATGTTCTTTCATAGATAGGTTTTACTGTAGTTTGATTATTGTTGGTAAACTCTAGCTGCAATGACATTACTTCCTGGAGAACAAATTTAGGATAATACAGGACTGTTCCTACATAACCTTTATAAAAGTGCCCTTGCCATACAGTAATAAACAACTTTGTGTCCATGTATTGTAGAATAAACTTAATGAGTTCAGTAATTCTATAAAATAATAATGTAATATTTGTTTGATAGCTATCTGTTTGCCTCCATGTCAACATAATGGCATTTGTGTGGGACCTCATCAGTGTGACTGTCCAGACAATTATGCTGGCCCGCAGTGTCAGTTTGAGAAGAGTCCCTGTCTCAATCTTCCTCCTCTTCCTCTACAGTCTCAGCGCACATGTAGTGGCAGGTAATGTTTCTTGGTTTCTAATTTTATGTTTGGTTTCATTATAACTATAAAACATGAAAATTCACACATATCATACTGAGTTTGGCTTTCTGCAGGAGATAAATAAAGTCATATGTCCCATGTTATAGATTTATTGCAAATCCTCTGTTTTTAGACAGATTTCTAACATTCTTAAATAAACTATGGGAAGAGAGAGACATTCCTGTAAGTTGGACAAAATCTATTGCAATACCAATATTTAAAAAAGGAGACAAGAAAAACTGTGAAAATTACAGAGGTATCTGCTTTCTAAATACTGGATACAAAATTTACGCCAATATAATTAAGAACAAATTATACAAACATCTTAACAGCCTCCTCAGCGAAGAACAGAATGGCTTTTGTAAAGACCAATTCTGCTGTGATGGTTATTTCTCCATGAAATTATTAATAGAAAAACACAGGGAGTTCAATGTAGAAACACATTTAGCTATTGTGGACTTCAAAAAGCCTTTGACAAAATCAATAGGAATAAACTGTTGGAAATTTTAGCTGACAACAAACTACCACAACAGCATATTTTAAATTTATACAATATCTATAAAACAAATTTGATTTCAGTTTGAATCAATAACACAAACAGAAGAGGCTGAAATTAATAGGGATGTAAGAGAAGGATGTGGCCTCTCGCCCTTGCTCTTTATCATATACATGGATAGAATACTCCAAGATTGGTGACAGATGAGACATGTTTCTATCCAAATTAATTGAAACCATAAAATAGACCCCTTGCTTTTTGCAGATGATTTGGTATTAATAGCTCCAACAGAAACAGATTTACAGTATTCTATATGCAATTTTAATATAATTGCAAAAAAGGTACATTATGGAAATCAATACAAAGAAAACTAAAGTGATGGCCTTTTGTGGGAAATACCCTATACCAAGCAAAATTGTTTTGGATGATGAAATTTTAGAACGATTAAATGAATTTAATTATTTGGGTTATAATTTAACATTTCAAGATGAAGCTGATATATCAAAGAAAATCACAAATTTTACAAAAACAATGGGGATAATTAACAGTATAATGAAACCATCTTTAGTACAGAAGAACACAAGATTACGGCTTTATAAGGTTCTTGCAAGACCAGTATTAAGATATGGTAGTGAAGCATGGACAATACGAAGAAGAGATGAAAGTCGAATAACAGCAAATGAGATGCGATTTATGCGCCGTACAGCAGACTACACAAAGTAGGACCATAAAAGAAATGAGGAAATTATGGAAGAGTTGGATGTAGAACCCATTCTCCACCATATACAAAACTACCAGAACAACTGGAAAGCCCATCTTCAATGAATGCCATCTCATAGAATTCCAAAAGCCATACTTCGCTACTGCCCCCAAAGCAGAAGATCACTGGGATGTCCAAAAAAGCGCTGGATGGAAAACTCTTCTTTGAGACCGTAACAGGCCACACAGCCTAATACTTGCATGGATGATGATGATAATTAGAGTAATATTTTATTCGTCGAACACTCATAAATATCTAGAAACATTAATAAATTAATGAGTCATTTTTAACATCTTATCTCATATTTCATGTTTTATTAAACACGGTAACTATAGTTTTCAAATGATCTTGTCATTCATTTTCAACCGCCATTATGACTACTGGATATTCGTTGGAATCTCCCTCTATAACATTGCCATCTGGTGTTGATTTGATGAACTTCGAGATATTGTTGCCATCTGGTATTGATTTGGTGAACTTCGAGATGAGGTCACGTTCATCCGGAATGTCGAAATTCATGGATTTAAATTTGTTCTTCTGAATAAATATTTTCTCCCAAACTGTCAAATCCAAAGGTTTTTCCAAATGTTTTAGAAGTTTAGCTTCTTTTTCAATTTTATGACCTTCCAACAAACTATGTGCTGCAATAGCTGATTTTTCAATTTCACCATTTTTAATATTTCTAAAGTGTTCCTTTGTTTAGAAACATGTCTCCTTCACTGCTTTTAACTATTTAGGATGATTAAATTCAAATACAGCGTATTTAAAATAATTAACAATGCATTACCTTGTGAACCACAGCTTCAGCTCTTCAAGCATGCACAGTAGGTCGTAACAGGGACTCTGCATTTTGAAGCCACTCATTGTTTTTTTTCTGCTAAATCTACATAGTATACATAATATGAGCTTATGTGTGGCTGCAGTTTTACAGTGACTATTTAACTCATGCCCCAAATGGGAGTCAATGACCAATCACATTTCAATGATTTTTTATTTACAACCAATCACAGTCGTGTTTCACCTAAAATTTACCCACTAAAGTTTATCATAATAAAGAAAGCACCTCCTTTTTAACATTCTGAATAGGCCATAGCATTATTTTGCAGTGACTGACTCTCTGAGAAATATGGCTACCAGATTGTATATATAGTGCATGAATGTCAACACATATATATATATATATATATAAAAAAATTTGTAACCAAAAAAAAAAAAAGAAACCACTGTTTGCACTTTCTTAAATAAATTATTTTCCAGGAAATGACGCAGAAAAATATAATTGACATATTTACATCATAGGACATCATAAATTAATTAATACCTATAACGTTGGTTATAAATTTCTCCACTAGGCTGCATTCTTACAACATTGCGATCTTTTGGCAATAAATAATATTATGATCTGTTTGCAGTGATCGAACAAAAGAAGCAAATGAAGCGTACCAATCGTTTCCCATTTGTTTTCAAACATCGCCGTTTACATTAAATACATAAATATTTTAAAATAACTATAGTTAAATAATGATTTGTGAGTAAACAGCTTAATTTTATTCATTAAATAGTCCTAACAAATGCCACTCTTGATTTCCATATTCTCTAGATAAATTGGAAATCACTCGTGGCATTACTTATGATAATATTCACAAATCCAAAGTGATCTTCTTTTCAAATATAAAATTACATGGTGGAGTATGAATGTTTCACACTTTGTATAATTTTCATAATACCAGAAGTAATTAATTTGTATTTTCATCACTTTATAGGAGCTGTACCATCATGTGTGCACCTGGTTACGTATTTCCAGATGGAACTGCAATTACCAATATGGTATGTAACAGTGGAAACTGGGTTCCCACCAAATCTGAATGGAAGTCCATACCAGATTGTAAACGTAAGCAATTCTAATATATTGACTTAGGCTTTCACGGCCGGAGTTACTATGATGATCTTGTAGAAGATTTCCGGGCTGTTGGCCATGGTCTTGAGGCTTGTAGTTCTCTGACGTTTCGCCAGAGACTGCGTCCGACATCCTCAAGGGTTGTCTTGAGACTGGCAATTTTGTCGACTACCTGCCCTATTTATACATTTATCCATGACATGTTCTCTGCACAGTCCATTTTTATGAAGTAATGGACCATGCAGAAAACATGTCGCGGATAAAAGTATAAATAGGACAGGTAGTCGATAAAATTGCTAGTCTCAAGACAACCCTTGAGGATGCCGGACGCAGTCTCTGGCGAAACGTCGGGGAACTACAAGCCTCAAGACCATGGCCAACAGCCCAGAAATCTTCTACAAGATCATCATAGTAAGTAATTCTATTCTTTTTTTAATCAAATTTATAGGATGCTTGGAAATTCTTGGGAGCCTATCTCCTCCAAAGAATAAATTGGTTACCATGAACTTAAAAAAAAATCTAATACTGTTACAGCTAGAATTATGTTTTATGAATTATGTTTTTAAATCAACTAACGAAGAATTTATACCCTGAAGGCAATCCAGATACAGCACCATGCAGTTTCTATTTATGGAATGACTTAAAAACCTAGTTTTATGAAGCAGAAATTCACACTTCATAAACAAACTTAAAAAGAATATAAAAGCTGCAATAAGCTCTGAGAGTGCTGAATAATTTGTAAGAGTCACTGATTTTTCATGAGAAGATGTCAACAGTATGTTGCAACAAATGTAAGAATGAGTGTAGACTCGATACATTTTACTCTACATATCTAAACAAAATTGGAGATTTTAATAAAAATTACATAGGATTTAACACTATGAGGTAATTTACAATTTGTATAAATAGTATTGGAGACATGCATTTCTGCTTCATGGTAATGAACATGTTAAGGTCTTGGAACCATCTCCTGCAAACTTCCAAGGATCCTTAATTTAATTCATTATACAATGAGTGTGTGTTCCAATGCCATCCACTGCATTCATGATTTGAGTTTCACTGTACAATTATTTTAAAAGAAAACTTAATTAATAGTGAGTGGAGAACATATTTTAATCGACTCACCTCATACATTTTCAAACTTCTTTGATACCGACGGTTTCAGACAAAATCATGTCCTTCAGTCATGGCTTCCACTGATGAAATTCCGTGATTGTTGATTTCTTTAGTGACATCACTTCTTGTTCTGTCATCTTTCGTTGGGATTATAAACTTTGTAATTAAATTTTTATCCACCGGAATATCGAAATCATAGATCGATATTTATTCTTCTGAATGAATATCATTTCCCAAATTGTCAATTCCAATGGTTTATCCAATTGTTTCAAAAGTTTCACTTCTTTTTCAATTTATGATGTTCTAGTAAACTATGTGCAGCAATTGCTGATTTTTCAATTTCACAATTTTTAATATTTCTAAAATGTTCTTTAGTGCGTGTTTCCAAATTCCTTTTTGTTTTTCCTATGTATACTTTGCTACAATCATTACAATTAATTTGATAAATTCCAGATTTCTTACTGTCTGGGATATTGATTTTTTATTAGTATTTAGAATTTGGAAACACGCACAAAAGAACATTTTAGAAATATTAAAAATTGTGAAATTGAAAAATCAGCAATTGCTGCACATAGTTTACTAGAACATCATAAATTGAAAAAGAAGCGAAACTTTTGAAACAATTGGATAAACCGTTGGAACTGACAATTTGGGAAATGATATTCATTCAGAAGAATAAATATCGATCTATGAATTTCGATATTCCGGTGGATAAAAATTTAATTACAAAGTTTATAATCCCAACGAAAGATGGCAGCACAAGAAGTGATGTCACTAAAGAAATCAACAATCACGGAATTTCATCAGTGGAAGCCATGACTGAAGGAGGACATGATTTTGTCTGAAACTGTCGGTATCAAAGAAGTTTGAAAATGTATGAGGTGAGTTGATTAAAATATGTTCTCCACTCACTATTAATGATATAACCTCATAATATTCACTTCCCAATATTAATTTAAATATAGAAAACTTAATGTTTGAACCAAGAATCGAACTGCAGACATCCAATTCTATACATCGGTGTGCAGCCTACTATACTATGCCAGCATTTCTTTCCACTTATACAATTCTCTAACATCCGAAGGCAGATAGCTAGAACTATCAAAAATACCATCAGATGACTTTTATTCAAAGAATTTTTAATGAGAATTTTACATTACCTTTAAGCGGTAAAGCTTAATATTTTGATCTTATATTTATTTTAACTTGTTTCAGTCCTCGAAAAAATTTATCTTTTTGAAAAGAAAATTAACGTTTGAACCAGAAATCAAACCATGAACCTCCAAATCTGTACATTGGTATGCAGCCCACTACACCATTCCAATGATGGTGTTGTTAATAGCTCTAGCTATCTGCCTTAGGATGTTAGAGAATTGTATAAGTGGAAAAAAATGTTGGTGTTTGTGCCATGTTTACTGAGTAGAATCGTGTAGTGGACTGTACACTGATGTACAGAGTTGGAGGTCCGCGGTTTGATTCCCGGTTCAAACATTAATGTTCTTTTTAAAAAATAAATTTGTCCGGGATTGGCTTATGTTAAAATAAATATGACATCAAAATTCACTGTACAGTATAAAACAGAGTGAAATTCAATTCAGATTTATTTACCTGGTATGAATAAAATTAAATCTTCCAATCTCATGATTGATATTGAAATATTCGGTATCTTTATCCATTGCTTATATGTAGCAGTGAATGCCTAGAAGTATTTTGTTAAATTTGCCATTATATTTCAGCCACATGTACACCAGCTTGTCAAAATGGAGGAATCTGTCTGTCATACAATATGTGTCAATGTCCAAAAGACTTCAGAGGTCCACAGTGTCAGTATGGTAAGTTGATCAGCATGTTCTTTAGGCAATTTACTTCGTCACTTCTTAATTTTAATCTTGTTGTGTTAAATTTGACTTCCAAATAGAGATAGTAATTGTTAAACTATGGTTTTCCATCAAGAGCTTAAAAAGGACTCTTCGGAGGACTTCAAGGTAACATACCATAAATTAGTTAGTGGACCATGTATTATAGGATTGTAATAGTATATAGCTGGTAAACCTAAAATATGACTTTGATAAAAACATTTCTTATTATAACAAAATATATTTAACACTTAACAACTAAAACATATAAATAAACACAATTGTAAAGTGAAACTAATATAATACTATAATATGTTAATGACTACTATATATACTAACAAGGGAACTGTCAATAATTGCATGCCAAAACTTACCTTGAAATTTCTTCCAAAGAAGCATTGTGATGTACAAAGGCTATGTCCAAAAAAATTATTTTTCATTTTTAACTGCAAAATACTAAAATCAAATGCTAAATATCTCATATTTGAAAAGAAAAATATATGCCTAAACTGGGGTTTGAACCCAGGACCTTTGACTCTCTATGTCAATGCTCTTCCATCTGAGCTACCTAGGCCTCCAATCTAAATGCGTATTTTTCTCTTATACATAGTTAATTAATCGTAGCAACGGCTCGTAGCATTTGGGGTTAGTGAATTAACTATGTGTAAGAGAAAAATACACGTTTAGATTGGAGGCCTAGGTAGCTCAGATGGAAGAGCATTGACATAGAGAGCCAAAGGTCCTGGGTTCAAACCCCAGTCTAGGCGTATATTTTTCTTTTCAAATATAATTTGTCCATCATTAAGATATTTAAAAACGGATAATATTAACATCGCCAAATATCTCATTTAAATTATAGGAAGTAATACATCTCTTGTATTAGCAAAATGGAAAATCCTCACTACCCGCATCCTGCCTCACTCCAGTCTGTTCTTAACTCATGCAGGGATGTACATCTGCTCTGTTTTTGATAGAAGGAGTGAGAGGATTAATTAGATTTTTTTTTACATAAGAATAATTCTTGCATTTTTGGTGAAAATACCTATATACAGTGGGCTGCCATTGTTGGATTTCTATGCCTTCCACTTTAAAATGGCAAATCATTTTTTTTTTTGAACACAGCCATGGTACATCGCAACGCTTCTTTGGGAGAAATTTCAGGGTATGTTTAGGCAATGGTTGACAGTTCCCTTCTTAGATAAAAGAAAGTGTTCCATCTAAAATGATATCACATAGAATTGTTAGTTACATCCTTATTCAAGGGATGTCTTGAATTGTAGATAATCCATACTTATAATGGAGTTGTGCTGTTTTTAACCTTTGTGTTTTAATATGATATTATAGCTGCAACAGAATGTACTGCAGAAAAACTTCGTTTCAATGGAGGACAAAACTGCAGTGGAGATGAAAATAGTTTCGCTTGCACAATTAGCTGTCCCCCTGGTTCTAGATTCAGTGCCCCACCTGCAAAGGAATATGTTTGTTATTACTCAAAAGGAAGATTTGAACCATCTTTAGTACCACAATGTGTTTTTGGTAAGTATGTCTATACTATTTTATTACTCATCTCATATTTTTCTGTGGCTGCTCACGTTTGGTCAGAAAAACATAAAATAGATGTAAACACAAAATTATTAAAATAGTTAGAAAACAAAAAAAAAAAATGAACTCACCATATGCAAAAAATCTATATACAGAAGAACAAGGAAAGAATTATGAATTTTGAAATCCCGCAGAAAGGAACCTCATTAGTAAATTCTTTGGACCAGAGGTAAAAAGAACAGGAATCAAGAATCAGGGCCAACAACATAAGAAAATTCAGTCTGTAGTCACTGACTATGGTGCTAAGAAGCCCTGAAACATATGTTCGACAAAAACAACTATAAGAGATAAGAATGAACAGACAAAATGTTTTAATTATTAAACAAACCTCTTAATTATATTTAAATTAATATCGGGAAGTAAACATTATGAGGTTATATCATTAATAGTGAGTGGAGAACATATTTTAATCGACTCACCTCATACATTTTCAAACTTCTTTGGTACCGACGGTTTCAGACAATATCAAAGAAGTTTGAAAATGTATGAGGTGAGTCGATTAAAATATGTTCTCCACTCACTATTAATAAACCTCTTAATGTTACTTCCTACTGTATTTTAAAATAATATAATAGTCTATTTGGTTCAAATGTTTTGTTTAATTGTTGTTACAGTAACATCTGGAGAACTGTTGCCAAACTTAAATGAAGTTTTTACGTTTAATCAAATTAATGAAACTTTAGAAAGTGGATTTAAAGGAGTATCATATTTACCAAGGTTAACTGGACAAACCACATTCACTGTCGTGAATCATCTACCACACCCAGGTGTCTGTTATGCTTGGGGTGGCAGCCATTATAAATCTTTTGATGGACATGTATACAGGTACTATTTTTAGTTTACAGCCAACTATTAGCATTTAACTATTTTATGTTTTGTGGTACAAAAGTTGAACTACCAGTCCTATAGAATCTTCTTCACGGGCTCCAGTTGGTTTTATTATCCTTGTAAAGTTTTATTTTTAAGGGGGGGTAGAATTTAAATTGGAATATATCTAATTTGCAATTTTCAATAATTGTAAATTTATTAGGCTGAACAGGACGGAGGGAATGCTAAAATGTTGCCATAGTATAGATGATAAGATTATAAAATTTATTAAAGCTCCAGTTGCTTTCCCCCACTTATAGGTTTGCCGTCTTCAGTTTCCATTTATTTCTATAATTCTAATCTCCTTCTTCAAAATTCCTATATTCCATTATGGTTCTGACATAATTTTTCCATTTTCAACTTTTAAAATAATTTTTAATTAAATATAGTGGTATATTTCTTGAATCATTTAATAAGAAAAAATTCTAGTAATTTCATTCTGTTATTGGCTAAACTTTACAATCTGTGACGTAACTTTTTTAATTCCTTCATAAACTCCTGTCAAATTTTATTCTTAAGGTTTCATTTTTCAAATTATTTCCCACCATTTACAATGATTTTTACATTTTTTTGTGACGATTATTTCAGTATATTTTTCTATGATATTTAACTACATATGTAGCATGCAGATGTGGGAGCCTTATTGATTTTAATGAATATTCTATGCAACTACATAGACATGTTCCAGTGCAGCCAATGTAGAGTGTGTACTAATTAACTGTACACATATACTTTAGAATTTTAGAACTTGCTATTTATTTTTGGGCATTGCATTCTTTCACAGGTTAGAATGCTTAAATTGCATTAGGTTAGGTTTCAGGTTGGTCTGTTAGATAAGAACATTTCCCATAAAGAAGATTTAGCTCAAGCCCAGAGTGTAAGTGAACAAAATTGTTCTAAAGAGCCTCAACTTTTTAGATTTTAAATTCTGTTGGCTGACTAACATGGAAATACTTTACAATGTGTGATGCAAAAAATTGTTTCTGAAGTTTCAATCATACTCCATGTGCATGCGCCAACAAACAAGATTTAAATTAAACATTTTTTATACCTCACCTCATATTCAGTCTTTAATTACATCGGTTTCAAAACTTAGGTGGAAAAAATCCACATTCAAAAAACAAGAAAGAAAAACTTTTGAATTTTGAAATTTCCAGGGAATTTAATTTAATTCCACCAACAGAGGGAGTAAGAAGCATTTCTCCTGAATGACATAACATTGGTTGAAATATTGCTAAAGATGAAACCACCTAGGTTTTGAAACCAGTACCAAGGGCCTCCTGAGGCCTGTAGTGGGATCACTTTACTTTATAATTAGTAGACTGGATATGAGGTGATAATCTTAAATTAATTCTCATAGTGATTATTCCTTTAAAAGTTGAAAGTAACTGTTTATTATTATTTGTGATTTTTTATTGACATTTAACTCTAATTGCATTTTTCTCAATTCAGTTATCTTGTGGCTTCGTTTCTTTTTGCAGAATGTGGTCCAATTATACAGGGAATGATTAAAAAAATTTAGCTCAGGATAGGGATATATGATGAATTATATTTGAAGAGAAAAATTTTCGTCTAGACTGAGACTCAAACCCGGGACCCTTGGCTTTCCGGGTCAAGTGCTCTAACAACTGAGCTACCAAGGCAAGTTGCAATCTAGATGCAAATTTTTCTCTTATATACATTGTAATTCCCTCATGCCAAATGCTTGAAATCTTTGCTTCTATCTTTGCAAATGGCGGCTACTTAGTTAAGAAGACATTTATTGGGAATTTAACACTACTTTATAAAGCCAGTAGGGCTTCTATTGATGTTTTTTATTATTAATTTAACTCTTCTCACTGAAGGATAAATTATATTTGAAGAGAAAAATTTTCACCTGGACCGAGACTCGAACCTGGGACCCTTGGCTTTCCGGGCCCAGTGCTCTACCAACTGAACTACCGAGGCGAGTTTTTTTCTCTTCAAATATAATTTATCATTCAGTGAGAAATGTTAAATTAATAATAAAAAACATCAATAGAAGCCCTACTGGCTTTATAAAGTAGTGTTAAATTCCCAATAAATATCTTCTTAACTAAGAAGCCACCATTTGCAAAGATAGAAGCAAAGGTTTCAAGCATTTAGCACGAGGGAATTACAACATATATAAGAGAAAAATTTGCATCTAGATCGCAACTTGCCTCGGTAGCTCGGTTGGTAGAGCACTTGGCCCAGAAAGCCAAGGGTCCTGGGTTCGAGTCTCAGTCTAGGCGAAAATTTTTCTGTTGAAATATAATTTATCCTTCAGTGAGAAGTGTTAAATTAATAATAAAAAACGTCAATATATGATGAACTTATGTCTGTATGTCTCTGGGTTTAAAAGTATCAAGATAGAGATAATGGAGAGTTTATGTTTAACTTTTTTTGCAGCTTTGAAAGTGATTGCAAATATACACTTGCTGTAGACTTGAAGGACAACACATTCAGCATCAATCTGGAACCAAATGAAAATCACACAGATGTTAAAATTTTTGCACAAGATAAAGAATATGTTCTAACACTTACAAGTATGTATATACTAATTTTCTTTTAAAAATATGTAAAACCTGTAAATAATGCATCAGAAAAAAAAAAATATATATATATATATTTTGTGGTGAGATCATTTTACTTTTACTCTATACCAGTAATATATTTGATATTTCAGAGGGCAACTTACCAGTTCTTCAAGTTGGATCAAGAAGATATGGGATACCTGCTCAGTTAAGTGGTATTGTCGTTGACAATGAAGCACATTTCACTGTATTTAAACTTACTGGAATTGGTCTTTCTGTTAAATGGGATGGCAAGGTAAGTTACAAATATCATATAATATTCCATAACTAAGAATCTCCATGGTGCAATAGGCTTGAAGCCTCCCTCTTCCACTTTTTTTCTTCTATAAGTGAATTATGGGAAAAAATATGAGGTTTTCAAGTTAATAACTAACCTCATAAACTCCGTGATCTTCAAGCACAGAACTGCAGTTTTAAGAGGCATCCCTCTCATATTCAGCCATCTTTACGATTGAGTCTTGAAACTGCAGTTCTGTGCTTCATACAGAGTTCATGTGATGAGATTTCACGACTTACTATCTAGTTATTAACTTGAAACTCCTTGATCTACCAGATTCTTTTGCATCCACATTCACATGTGTCAATCACAGTGGTTATCCATCCAGTCACCAGGGACGACATGTGGTCAGCATGTTGGATCTCTGAGGCATTATAGAAGGTTTTCTCAATTTGAAGTCACTATTTATTATAGCTACCCAGATTTCTCATAATGCAGGTTGGAGACTGGGGTTCCACGCATTTACTAAAATCCTGTGAGAAAATTTCTTCCTCCAATATACACTATCTACTAAAAAGTAATTGGGCACCCACGAGTTTGAGTATGTCATTGACTAATATTTAATTTTAGGAAGTTATATTTTGAGGTTATTTTAATTATATTATTTTTAGTCTAATCATCTTACCTCAATATTAATGTTGATTTGTTCTTGGACATGTTTCAAAACAATTCTGTTTTATCATCAGCTTGTCCAGACTGGTTTGATTTATGTTCCATTATGTTGCACATCCTGGATGTCGATGTCATTGAGTGTTGTGGTTGGTATGTGATGCAGTGAGTCAGAGTACCAGTTGAGAATGAGATGGCACGTGGTGCAGAGGTATCGGACTTTGATAAGGACATAATTGTGAGCTGCCACCTCAGTGGACTGTCTAGCCGCTAAGATAAACAGGCCCAAATCAACAGTCGCATTCATCCTACTCATATGGAAGGTCAATGGACATTGTGACAATAGTCAACATTCAGGGCGACCAAAAATTCTGACCAACAGAGATTGCAGTGTTGGGAGCATCTCAAACGTGAGATGATAAAGAACAGGACACAACCAATGGCTACCATCAAACAGGGGTTTCAAGCAGCAACAAAAATGGCTGATTCCATTGGAATGTTACGAAAAGAGGCCCATCAACTTGGATACCACAGAAGAGCAGCAGCACATAAGCCACATATCACAAAGGCAAATAAAGCTGAGAGATTCTGGTGGTGTTTGGACCATCGTAACTGGACTCTGGAGTGTTGAGTTGAAATTTACATTATATCGATTTGATGGACATGTTTAGGTGTGGCGCCTACCAGCGGAAAGGCTTCTACCAAAGTGTATAGTGCCTACCAGGAAATTTGGTGGTGGTGCAGTGATGGTATGGGGATGTTTCTCGTACTACGGTGTAGGACCACTAGTGGTTGTTCATGGTAAAATGAACTCTGCAGCATGCTGTACAATTCTGGATAACAAAAATGCTCCCAACACTGTGGCAGTTTTATGGAACAAACCTTTGTTACTTCCAGAATAACAATACTATGCAGTGATATGCAGAAAATAATGTTCACCGGATGGACTGGCCCACTCAGAGTCCTGATCTCAAACCCATTGAGCACCTTTGGGACGAATTGGACGGAAGAGTGAAGTCTCAGCAAATGCTGCTAACTTCTATTGTTAACTGTGTGGCATGTTGCAAGAGGAATGGTGACACATTCCAGTGGATATTCTACACAAACTAGTGGAGAGCATGCTAACAGGGTAGCAGCGGTTATAGCAGCCAGAGGTGGCACTACGAGGTTCTAGAGGACAAAACAAAGTGCCCAATTACTTTTTGGTAGATAGTTTATATCCTATAAGGCACACCTTAAATTGCTTTTGCCTTGATGGTGGACTTTACATTTTGTATGTTCACAAAATAATTCAATCTAATTATAGGTAGGCTCATATCTGTAGTTTTATTGCAGACTGCAGTTTCCACACTCTTTGTATTATTGTCAATGCTTCCTAACTGCTGAATTTGTGTTGGCAATCTTGTAGGTTGATTTCTGCTCCCTTTGTTGGCTAACCAATGAACTTCCAAATCAATTTTCCTTTCTTTTTCCCCCTGGGAATTTCAAAATTCATTATTTTCTCTTTATTCATGTGAATGTAAATTTTCTCCCAAATTGTGAGTTCCTTAGATTTATCTGTTTCAGTAATTTGGCCTTTTTTGAACTTTTATAGGAAAAAATCACTATGAGGTTTAATTTAAGATTAAATTAAAATACTTGATACCTCACCACATATCCAGTCTTCTAATTATACTGCAGTTTCAAAGCCTTGGCAGCTTCATCTTCAGTAATATCTCGTTGACTGATGTTATGTAAATCAGAAGAACTACTTCTTCTTCCCTCTGTTGGTGGACCGATAAACCTACTGATCCTCCGCAGATTCTGATTGCATCAGGAGGTTTATCAGTCCACCAATAGAAGAATGACCATGCATGTGCAGCTATTGCAGACTTTTCTAATTCCCCATTTTTAACAATTCTAAGGTATTTTTTGAATCTTGTGTTCAAGTTCCTTTTCATTTTTCCTAGGTATACTTTTTCACAAACTTTACAATCAATTTGATAAATCCGTGATTTGTTGCCTTCATTTTTTCATTTTTGTTGGTTTTAATTAATCTATTCAGGCTGTAATCATTTTTTTATTCTAATTTAATGTTACATTTGCTGAAAATTTTTTGAAACTTATTAAATGCTAAAGGATGATGGTATGTGAATTTCCTGAATTTTTACCAATTTATTTATTTGTCTGAATAGTACTTTCATTTATCACTTTTTGTTTTTTGAATCTATTTATTTTCTTATGAATCATCTTTTCCTCAAAACCATTATTTTTTATGTAAGAGAATTGTATAAGTGGAAAGAAATGTTAATGTTTGTGCCGTGTCTGGAATGGTGTAGTGGGCTACACACCGACATACAGAGTTGTGGTTCGTGGTTTGATTTCCAGTTCAGTTATTAATTTTTCTTTTCAAAAAATAAATTTTTCCAGAACTGGAACATGTTAAACTAAATATAACATCAAAATATTAAGCTTTACAGCTTAAAAGTAATGTAAAATTCTTGTTAAAATACCTTTGAATAGAAGTTGTCTGATTGCATCGTCAATAGTTTAGCTAGCTATCTGCCTTCAGACGTAAGAGAATTATATCATGTAAGCCCTTGTTTCCCTCAACTGAGATTTAGGTGCTCTTCCCCTATAGGGAAGAATTTGAACCATACTAATTTAGTTACACTTGTTTTCGTATAGATGTCATTGGAGTGGCCAGTGGTCAGCATTCTGCCTCATACTGACATCTAGAAACCAAGATAGTTCTAGGACAAGAAAATTTGGTAAATTTTGCTTAGAGGTCTTTTCATTCAGGCTTAAGGATCTTTTATGAGCCTGAAAATCTTCAGACTCAGGACCCATGGCTTAAAGTCCCTCCCAGTGGACTTGCTTCTTGGATTTTTCCATCCTAAAAATATCCATCAACCCCAGCTGGGTTTGAACCCGGACCCTTGGGACCAGAGGCAAGGAGCATAACCACTAGTCCACCGCAGCCAATTGTAAGTGGAAAAAAATGTTAACATTTCTGCCGAGTCTGGAATGGTGTAGTGGGCTGCACACTGGTGCCTTTTAATAAAATTAATCTATTGATGTCATTTATGTTACAGAATTTTATAGCAGTTGGAATATCTGAGATGCTATGGAATAAAACTGGAGGTCTGTGTGGATCACTTGATGGAAAAATTGAAAATGACTTCACAAGGAAAGATGGTTCTGTGGGATTTCCTCTTGCACCTTTTATCAATAGCTGGAAAGTTAAAGAAATTGGAGGTACTAATATTATAATTTTATAATCTCTTTTGCTCCATTTAGATACTATATAAAATTACTATACATTACTAACACAAGTTAATAATAACTAAAGATATAAATTGATGAAGTGTTTAACAGAAATGAGCTATATTTAAATTATATTTGAAGTGAAAAATTATACGCTCAGACAGGGGTTTGAACCCAGTACCTTTGGCTTTCTAGGCCAATGCTCTACCACTGAACAACAGTACCTGAGAAACTCCAATCTAAACACACATTGTTCTCTTGTACACTGTTAATTCCTGATCACTGAATGCTACGAGCATTTGCTTGATCATGCAAATGGTGGCTTTTTGTTTAAGAAGACATTTATTGGGAATTTAAACACTACTTTATAAAGCCAGTAGGGCTTCTTTTGATGTTTTTATTATTAATTTAACACTTCTCATTGAAGGATAAATTATATTTGAAGAGAAATGAACTGTTTTCTAATGACTGCATTTGGGATTATTTAACATATTTTGCTTGTGATAGGAATGATTTAATTGTAACATTTTTGTTGTAAAAGTGTAAGATTAAACAAATTTTATTTGAAGAGGAAAATATATGTCTGAATTGGGATTTGAACCTGATGTTTCTGGTTCTGTACACCAGTGCTCTGACAGCTAAGCTACCAGGTTTCCGACTCAAACGAATACAATTCTCTTAAATTCCAATTTTGGGATTTATTTTTCTCTTCAAATAAAATTTGTCTTTCGATAAGAAGGAATAAATTTAATATTTAAGATCGAAAATAAGCTTTGCTCGCTATAAATTTTGTGTTAATTCCCAATAAATTCTTCTTGTTAATAGAAGCCATAGACAGGGTGTAGAACAAAAAGTTCATAGCCTCGGCATAGGAATTCATATATATATGTATACATCCATCCATATTAATTCAGCCCGATGGCAAGTCTTTCACTGCAATCATAGCATTTTCTTGCTATGCTTTGCAGCTTTACTAGTGAATTATAGGCATGGTAGCTTCCAGTTGCTTTCCAACAGGTGAAGGATGATGACGATAAGGATGATGGTGATGGCTATTATGATTTTAAGGGACAGTTGGGCCCTAAGCTCCCTAAAGTCTTGCAGGTGAGGAAAAACCCCATAAAAACCCAACCCAGGAGCCTTTCCTGATTAGGAATTGAATCCGGGCCTGCTGCATTACAAGGCAGCACGCTACATATATATATTTATTTATCTATTTATTAAAGTAAAGTGATCCCACAACAGGCCTTAGGAGGCCCTTGGGGTAGTAGGAGGTTAAGGCTCCCACTTTCTCTAGACAATCGGCACTTTATGTCAGCCAGGTTGTCATTATTATTATTATAATTTATTGTAATATGCAAAAAAAAAAATGTGGCAATAAAATAATTTATTCTGCATAAAAGTTATTGTTTTTTTGTTTAAAATATTGTGTTTTATTTTTATTATTTATGTCAGGCAAAGACTGCATGGTTTATTGCACTGAAAATTTTCTTTGTGTTCAGAGGATCAGTGTGCGTCACCACCTGTTGAAACACATGCTTGTAATATTGCCAGGATACATGAAGATGAGGAAAGACATTTCCAGCTAGAGCCATCAGCTAAAACATTCTGTGACAAGTTACTGACAGATCCTCGCTTCCAAGCTTGCAGGGCTGTAAGTACCTATTATTGTTACTGCACTGAGGAATATTTTTCATTTGTTCTAATAAAAACATTGATAACATGAAAATCCATGTGTAAATCAAGACTAAACCGGGAAACTGTTTAGTTTAATAAATTAATAATGAAAACATTGAAAGAGGCACTACTGGCTTTATAAAGTATTGTTTAAATTCCCAATAAAAATCTTCTTAAAAAAGAAGCCGTCATTTTTGTGATCGAACAATGGTTCGTAGCATTAGGCACTCAGGAAATAACTATGTATAAGAGAAAAATTTACGTTTATATTGGAATGCTCAGGTAGCTCAGTTGGTAGAGCATTGGCATAGAAAGCCAAAAGGTCCTGGGTTCAAACCCCAGTCTGAGCGTATATTTTTCTCTTCGAATATAAAAACAAATCGGATAGGGATTGTATAGGAAAAACAAAAAGAAATTTGAAAACGAAGGTGAAAGAACATTTTAGAAATGTCAAAAATGGTGAAGTCAAAAAGTCAGCAGTAGCTGCTTATGCTTGGTTTGAAAAAACATCTAATTAATATAATCCATCCATAGTAGTTCTGCCCGAGGGCAGGTCTTTCAGTGCAATCATAGCATTTTCATGCTATGCTTTGCAGCTTTACTAGGGAATTATGGTAGCTTCCTGTTGCTTTCCACACCGGTGAAGGATGGTGATGATAATGATGGCCGAATGATTTTTGGGGACTGTTGGGCACTAAGCTTTCTGACATTTGTCTTACAGGTGAGGAAAAACCCCGAAAAAACCTCACCCAGGAGCCTGTCCCGACCGGGAATTGAACCCAGGTCCGCTGTGTGGCAGCATGCTACCGCGAGACCACAGCGGTGGACAATTGATATAAAAGGTAGTCTAATTAAACAGATAGAAAAACCAATAGAGCTCTTAATTTGGATAAAAAATTATCCACATTAAAAAAAAAAGAGAGAAAACATGAATTTTGAAATTCCCAGGGAATTTGATGATTTAATTTGGAGATTCATTGGTCCTCCAACAGCGGGAGTAAGAAGCAGTTGTTCTGAATGACATCAGTTGAAATATACTGAAGATGAAATGACATAGATTTTTAAACCAGTATAATTAAAAGACTGGTTATGAGGTGAGGTATAAATAATTTTAATTTAAGTCTTAAACCTCATAGTGATTTTTCCTTTAAATGTTCAATTGATAACTATATTTGATTTTTTATGTTGTAGGTGATAGATGTGATGCCATATTACGAAGCATGTAAATGGGATTATTGCTCCTGTCCTCTATCAGGAAATACAAATCGTAAGCAGTGTGCTTGTGAATCTATTGCTGTTTTTGTGAAAGCTTGTAATCAAATTGGAAACAAAGCTGCTGTCAAAACTTGGAGAGATGATGATACATGCCGTAAGTATATATTATATTGTTAACTTTCTAATTACTATGTTGATATTTTCACCATATTTATAAAAAAAAAGGAACAATGAACCACTTTTGGAGTTTTGTCTGTAAATGATACTAGCACTTATTGCTGTATACAAATATTGTAAAATGGACTGGGGTTTGTACCCAGGACCTTTTGCTTTCTATGCAAATGCTCTACCAAATGAGCTACCAGAAAAACTCCAATCTAAATGCGAATTTTTCTCTTCAAATATAATAAATTTTTCTATTCAAATATAATTTGTCATTCAGTGAGGAGTGATAAATTTAAAATATAAACATCATAAATAATTTATATTATTTTTAGTCTGATCATCTTACCTCAATATTAATGTTGATTTGTTCTTGAACATGTTTCAAAACAATTCTGTTTTATCGTCAGCTTGTCCAGACTGGTTTGATTTACGCTGCATTATGTTGCACAACCTGGATGTCGATGTCAGCTCCATCCTGTGGTTGGCCAAAGAACCTCGAAACAAGGTCATGCTCCGTCAGTATTTCAAAATTCATAACTCTGTTTTTGTTCTTCTGAATATAGATTTTTTCCCAAATAGTCAGCTCTTTTGTATTTTCTAAATTATTAAAACAGTTAGAAAATACAAAAGAGCTGACTATTTGGGAAAAAATCTATATTCAGAAGAACAAAAACAGAGTTATGAATTTTGAAATACTGACGGAGCGTGACCTTGTTTCGAGGTTCTTTGGCCAACCAAAGGATGGAGCTGACATCAACATCCAGGGGGTGCAACATAATGCAATGTAAATCATACCAGTCTGGAGAAGCTGACGATAAAACAGAATTGTTTTGAAACATGTCCAAGAACAAATCAACATTAATATTGAGGTAAGATGATAAGATTAAAAATAATATAATTAAAATAACCTCAAAATAT
Source organism: Diploptera punctata (assembly GCA_030220185.1). Classification (NCBI taxonomy): domain Eukaryota; kingdom Metazoa; phylum Arthropoda; class Insecta; order Blattodea; family Blaberidae; genus Diploptera; species Diploptera punctata. Next base: position 92,822 of record JASPKZ010001982.1, read on the forward strand.
CACTTCCTAAAATTAAATATTCATCACAAATAAAGCTTTACTGGCTATAAAGTTAAAATCTTCTTGAAAAAGAAGTTGCCAGATGGCTTGTGGATTGAAGGTTCATTGCCTTAGGCACATGGGAATTGTATAAGAGAGAGAAAAATTTGTATTTAAATTGAAATGCTGGAATGGCTCAGTGACAGAGAACTGGAGTATAAAACCATAGACCTTGAATTCAAATCCCAGTGTAGGCTTACATTTTTCCAAGAATCAAATGAATTGTGAATTCTTCTTACCTCATACATCTATGTTTTTTTAACACAGAACTGCAATATCAGAAAAAATATCTATTCCATCTTCAGCTGTTTTCATTGACTGTAATTTTTTTCTTTTGCCTGTAATTTTCTAAACTGCCATCTGGTATACTTTTGAAGAACTGTGTAATCAAACTTGGTTCGTTTGGAACCTCAAAGTTCATGGTTCTAGTATGGTTTCCTTTTTTGAATGTATAACTTTTCCCATACTCTTAATTCCAAAGGTTTAGAGAGATGTTTCAAAGGTTTTGCTTCTTTTTCAATTCTATGATTCTCTATTAAACTATGTGCTGCTATAACTGATTTTTCAATTCCACCATTTTTTATGTTTCTAAAGTGTTCATTTTTGTGTGAGTATCTAAGGGCCGCATGCAAATACATTAGTCTCTACTCAAATTACTTCCAATCACTGGTGAGCTGACTTTCCATGAGCAAGTGCAAAGATCGAATTAGCTACCCACTAACTGGTCATGCATGAAAGTCGTCGTTTTCGTAATATTGGCAAGAAATTACCCAGAATTCTCAGTGATAAAACCACTTCCATTATTTTCATCTGCTAGAGGAATGCATTTATGCTTGCGTCCCGCAAAAAATACCGTATATTATAACATCTGCATCGTGCAATATTACGCTGATTCTCCTGTTCTTCCAGTTGAATTCTTTGGTAGACTCTATCAAATTCCTCTTCTCCGCATATACCAAAAACATGATCGAAGTATTCAAGGTCCGACATCTTTGGATAAAGCAGCAAGGTGCACAGCAAGGTTTCAAACTACATCGGTTACCATCGGTTCCCATCGGGTTGCTCATGATTTGTTTCTCTGCTAAGTCACCTCGCCAGGTAGCTTAGGAATTTCAACAATTATTATCGCATGAACAGATTTTTGAGTACGCAAAAACGTATTAGGATGCAACTTTCTCAGCAGAGTACAGGCAGAGAACAACTTTTACGGACTAATGCGTTCATAGATTCGAGCCTAAGTTCCTTTCTGTTTTTCCTCTATATACTTTATTGCAATCTTTGCAATTAATTTGATAAATTCCAGATTTTTTATCATCTTCTTTATTACTTTTTTATTGCGTTAAAAAACATAGATGTATGGGGGAAGAAGAATTTATGATTCATTTGATTCTTATTAAGAAAACCTCATAATGTAAAAATTCCCAAATTTATTATATTAATTACATTTTTCTCTTTATACACAGTGTCCACAAATATAGTATCATAATTTAAACTACTACTTCGTTGTTTTGGATAATCGTATCTAAATTAAATTGGTGACAATCGAAAGAGAAACTCAAAAAGTTTTTGCTATATCTCATAGACATTGAATGTGGCCCCCACGAGTGACGCTGCAGACATTGCTGTCTGCTAAATATCCAACAATGAACCCATATCAATGACAAAAAACATGATTAAATTTAGTTTAGTTTCTGTATTGTTGTCCATTATTCTCCATTGTTGACATTGTTAACATGCACAAAACTTTTTGAGCTTCTCTTTTGATTGTCACCAATTTCATTTAGATACGATTATCCAAAGTGATGTAGTAGCAGTTTAAAGTATGATACTATATTTGTGGACATGTAGATAATTGTAAAGTGTAGTTGATGAAAACAGAAGGAAATAAATTAATTAATTTGTGAAGTAATATTATTAATTATGTGTTTATTATTTTGATATTAACTCTTCAATGTGTTTTTGAAAAATGTTATGATTTGGCAGACTCCAATATGAGAAGCAAATGAATTCAATGTTTTGACAAGTGAACATTTATGACCACCAGATGAAAGAATCTTCTAGCTTTCACTCCCTTTGTTATTCTCTGTTTTGTTCACTTTGAATTATAGAAAGTAAATAAAATGCTATATTTATCTAAATAAAGATGACTTCATTTTAGAAAGAAAAATTAATACTCGAACTGGGACTCAAAACCCAGATCTGTGACTCTACGCATCAGTATGATACCTGTTACACCATTTTTTTACAAATAAAATTCTGTCCAGATCTGGAAAAGGTTAATGTAAATATAAATCAAAATATGAAGCTTTAATGCTTAAAAGTAATGTATAAATTCTCAATAAAAATACTTCTGAATAGAAGTCGTCAGATGGCGTTGTTGGTAGCGATGGCTATCTGTCTTCAGATGAGGTTTATCTTAAATTTCAATGCCCTCTTATATTTGGATAGATAGGATATAACATAGCGAAACTTTTCAATTTTTTAAAGAGAGCATAGGACATTTAAAAGTGAAAAAAAAAATGGTTAATTTGATATTTGAATAATAGGAGTCAGATATGCACGACTCGCCTCAAATATGTGGAGAAATGCAAGTATGAGGTTAGTTCTACATATCTAACTCCTATTATTTAAAATATACCTCATAGTGTCACTTCGTTTAAAATTAAATGATATTTGAATATCTATTTTTTTTTACTCCATGATTTGTTAGGCTATGAAAGCCTTTGCCTACCAGCTGGTCACTGCCCTTACATCCACATATGTCAATCATAGAGTTGGGCGATCATCTAGCCAGAAAAGGTATGAGAGTATGGTCAGCATGTTGGGTCTCCTAGCCGTTGTAGTTGGTGTTCTTGACCTGGAAATGCTATTAATTGAAGTTTCCTAAATACCTGATGATGTTGCATGGGCACTGGTTCTATACACTAGTTTAAATTCCATGAGAATCTTTGTGCTTTCTGTTCCTGAATGCCAATGCATGATGCCTGTAGTATGGGATTAGAACTGTATTAAGTTGTGCAAACATACCTGTGTGACCCACTCATTCAAAACTTTGCTTTTAAATTTCAGTGGTGTTTCAGACTGTCATCCATCTTGAGTGTTTATTCAAGTGTTGCTTTGTGTTGTGAGGATTTTGTAGAGGGGGTTGTGGTTGATAGATATGTTTGTAAAGCTTTTAAATTATAAATTAGTATACAGTGTGATTCAGAAATATGGCTATACGTGATGAAAATCTTTTTATTAAAGGAAATATGATGTTATCATTGGAAAGGGAATTCTTCAAATTACAACACACACACACACAACACACTAGATTGACTGATATGAAGCTCACGTGCAGCTTGGCGGATTGATATTTGTGGGCTAGCATCGAAAGCCTCCACAATTCTCTTCGTTGTTTCTGCATCCGTGCTAATGCGAGACCTTCCAGGAGGTTTGATTTTCTGCATCCTTCCCATTTCCAGCAGTCGTTTTCTCCACTTCCCCACAGTCGACGGCTGCAGTGCTACATTAAACTCATGCCTTTGCCCGTCTTGTGGCCTCACGATCATTAGCATATGTTATTGCCCATGCAGCAATTGTAATTTGCTGTTGCATATTCAACGCCATTTTGACTAATGATGTAAGTTCTACGCTGCTTTGTTTAATTCCATTGTTGTAATTTGAATAATTACCTTTCCAACGGTAATTTCATATTTCCTGTATTGGTAATATTTTCATCACACAACGCGATCAAACGTATAGCCATATTTATGATTCAGCCCATATTTAAATTAATGTTGGGAAGTAAACATTATGAGGTTATATCATTAATATTGAGCAGAGAACATATTTTTAATAACTCACCTCATACAATTTCAAATTTCATTAAGACCATTGGTTTCAAACAATTTTTTCGTTGATCTTCAGTCATGACCATTGGTTTCAAAGAAATTTGAAATTGTATGAGGTGAGTTATTAAAAATATTACTTATTTTAGGAATTCTCACTATGAGGTATATTCATTAATGTATAATTTTTTATCACTCAACTCATATTGTTCTTCTTATTTAACTATAAACTAGTTTTGGAACATAGTTTCTGTTCCATCCTCAGTATTGTCATGACCGTTGTTCTGGAAGGACAGCTCTTCAGAACAACGGTTGTGACGATACTGAGTTCCGAAACGAGTTTATAGTCAAATAAGAAGAACAATATGAGGTGAATGATAAAAAAATTCTACATTAATAATTATTAAAAATATGTTCTCCACTCAATATTAATTTTTAAATTAGTACCTTATTCTTAGTCTTCCTCAATTATTAGCAGTATAATTTTTATAAGAAGCCTTTCGAAAATAATGTTTCATCTTCTGTTCGTAGTTTGGTACTACCAATTATACTGCCAATCATAGAGGGAGACTGAGAATGATGTACTAATTTATAATTTAAAAGCTTTATGTAGTGACCTCAATGGAGATTCATAATATATTTTAAAAATCTAGATATGTTTTTATTTAGCATTGTTCAGTTTCTGACTTCTTTTAAAATTTCAATTTCATCCAAAATATTTATTTTACTGTTATTACATTCTTTATGAATTATTTAAAGTGTTCCTGTTTAATTGCTCTTCTGGGCTAAAATGGCCATGGTCCAGTACTACGCGCCGCGACTGTTAAGCCCCTGCGTAACGGTAGCGTTACGTTTCCTATTGTTTAGGTTGTATTTGGCCCGAGCGGTTGGCCTTGGTTTTGTAGGAAAAGATTCTACAACATGTGAAATACACATATTAAATCAGAGTAAACGAAATAAACATAATTTATTGAATAAATTCAAACTGAAGATATATTATTAACATAAAAAAACAGTTATTTAGAAACAGCTGGAATCGCCACATTGTCGAATGTCCAAATATTCAAAGTATTGAAATGCTAATATTCAGAGAGAAAACAATCTTATTAAAATATACAAAAGAATCAACTTTGGTTATTTTTGGAATGAAGTTCCTTGGACCATTTGGTCCTTATTTAATTCTGAGTCTTAAAATGACCAAAAATAATAAAAGAGAAGTCATATTACCAATGTAGACGCCACCGTCCCGCTGGACCCCGCTGAGGGGACCGCACTCGATCCCACGGCCCTTCTCCCTTTTCATCTCAAAATCCCGGCTTTTTATATGATTATCTTCACCTTTCACCATCCCCTAAAGCTAATGGAAGCCCTATTTCTTGCCCAATCTGTTGTAATATCCCTAGTATTTTCATGGTCAACACATATAAGGTGTTTTTAACTTCTTCCCTAATGTGTTTGGGTTGCATAAGGTTTCGTAAGAATTTCCTATTAGGTTGAAACTAATAAGTTGTTTTTGATATTATATAAGATTTCGTAAGTGTGTCTTCATTGTTTGACAAATATATTGAATTGAAATAGTCATTTTTTTAATAATTTTTCCTTAGTTTTTTATCTATAAATACTAATATATATTTGGATGGAGATTTCAATCCGTATTTAAAGGGTGAATATTTATGCCCTATTTTTTGGTATAATACACATGTATATGTGTCTATTCTTTATCGGCTTTTTATAGTATTTTATTATTATTGCATTTAGGCCTTAATGTAGGCGTAACAATTCCCCCCCCCCTAAATAAGACTGTAGGGTTGAAAAACCGAAAGTCTTTTTTTTCTTATAGGATATCTCTCGCCTCTCGGGGGTTTTGTCCTATCATTTATCTTATTAACTTAACTGACGTCGTCAATTGGCGATTCCATCTGTCCTGGAAGTATATTGTTCTCATCCTAAGAGGTTAGATCGTTTTTTGTTATTTGTAAATTGCCCCGGATACCTTTAATTTCGTCGAATATCGGTAAGATCAGCTTACTTAGTGAGAACACTATACTTAAAAAAAAACAAAAATCTCAATATCGCAAGAAAAATAGCAAGCCTTCGCGGCTTCAAAAATATGTGTCACAAGAAAAAAAAAATAATGTTCATTGCTGAAACAAAAAATATCGATTATACAAAAATATTTTTCACTCAAATTCTTCTCGTCTTCTTTCTTCTTTCGTATTTAACCTTCTGTGGTTTTTGGAAACGACGCACTTCACTTGTTATTTATTTCCGACGCACTTACATACATTTTGTTACTTTTGTTATGCACTTCGACGGTTTCTTTTTTTTTTGTGATACCCTTTGACGGTTCGATTCCGTGAACCGGATTACTTGTAAAAAAAAAAAAAAATATTATCAGAACTGTGGTGTCTGTTGTTGCTAGCTTGGAGGTCCAGTCTGCTTGCCTCGATGGAGGATGCGATGCTCTAATGCTCGAGTCCAATGTTCATTTACAGCTGCCGTTGGTCCAGGTAGGCCGTGGATTTAGTTAGGCCTTGTTTCTTTTAACAAAACCCAGTTAGGTCCAAGGAGAACTTGTGAAAGGTTTGATAGGATTTAATCTTGATGTAGGATTTAATCTTGATGTGGAGTTTGTTTTCTTGATTTTTTATAGAAAAAATGTGGACTGAAGGAAGTTAGGCCAAGGTTTGGCGTCGGAGAAAGTCATTATTATTTTTTTTTATAACTGCCTGGGTTTGTTCTTTTCTGCTAATGAGGTGTTTGCCCCAGTTAATGGCGAGTCTGGACCTTCACTCTTCTTATGCTCCGACCCGAGATGTGTAGATGGTCCTGGCAGCTGCCCTGCGTCCTTAGATGTCCAGGGTGTGGTTGGTCCTTGCAGCGTTTATCTTCTTCCCATCGTGTAGTGTTGTGGTGGTGGCCGCAGGTCCAGGCGTGAAACTGCAACCTTATGCATTTGTGAAAACTTGGGAAAACATTGATTATGGGTTTGGTGCTAGTCCGTACTACATGGGTCCGCAACCCTCTTTTCATTCTTGGTCATTTTAATTTCCTTCATTGCTTAGAGGCTTCATTTTCAGCCATCATATCTCCGTTATTATATTAGTCGTCCTGGCTTTAGATTTCATTGTTATCTACATGTATGGTTAGTTTGGTGCACCCAAGTTCCTATTTGTCCCTTATAGCTAGCCTCAAGTTGCAAAGGAAATGCTCTTATGATTTTGGTCTTATGATTTCTCATGAATCATTTACGCCCTTATTGCAATTCAGGTTTACTAGGTTCCAAAAATTGTCAGTAACTCCCTGTATTTTACCGCTGGTCTTCAACTTCCCATTGCTTGGATAAACTTTCAATTTTGCTTTTCCTCCTCTAGAGTCCTGGGTTCGATCGAGTGTGCTCGCCTACACATGGATCGCGAGGCTTTAATATGTAAATACTTCCTAGTACGTTTATGTAACCTGAATTCCGTCTATCATTCCCTCGTGAGGTCCTGATTGGGAGAGCATTTCCTTTCTTTAATCCGGGATGCGTATTGCATCCTAAATTCTCCCGCTTCTACTCTGCCTGTCGTTTTCTCGTATTACGCCCACTGAGTTAAACTAATAAAAAAAAATGCGTCTCTGCGTCTTAAATACTCTCGTTCCTAATTGTCTGTCGAATTCTCGTGTTACAGCCTACAAAGTTAACTTAATAAAAATGCGTCTAAATGGTGTTGTTTCCTTAAGTCCTTCCGAATTCGTTCGGCGATATTTCCTTACGCCCTACCTGATTCGTTCGCAATATCTCATCTGTTCTCTTGAATTTTCGTTAGTTAGCTTTTTACATTACTCCTGATTATGCGTGGACTTTATTTCGTGTTTTGGTCCCCATCTCACTTATGGGTTTAACCTCTCCCTTTATCATTTCTTATCCTTTGGTTTCCTCTTAATTTCCTTATACGTTTTCGAGTTAATTCCTGGTGTAGACTTATTCCCTATCCTACATATGGTTTTAACCTCTAAGTTCATGTCCAACCCTATGTGTTTAACTTCTAATTTCATGCACTTCCTTAGTGTTTAACTTTTACTTTCTTGTATTAACCCCTAATTTCCTGTAGTACCTTATACGCTTAACCTCTCTTCCTACTTTCTTGTATTACTTATGTATTTAACCTCTCATTTTCCCGAGATCTCCTTATATGTATTATCGTACGTGTTTAATTTATATGTATGTAATACCCCTACTTAGGTCAATCTGTCTCTCTTGGTTCTATTCGTAGTTCGCACAATCGTAATCTCTATGTATTTCCCTTAGCATTTTCATCTAGTGTCTCAACGTTTCAGGCGTCCCTGGCTATTATTCGTTGTCCCTTCGTTATGACCATATCCCTGTGTGCGTACGACTTTTCCTTCGCGGTTTTCCTGGCATCTGTTTCGACTTCGGATAGCCCCTGCTATCTCTTTTCGTGCTTTGCGCTAGTGACCTCACCGAACAGCGCCGGCGTCAATAGGGATGAATTGTATCCTAATCCCTTTGACGGGGGTCGGTTCTTGCCCACTACGCTTCCTATCAAGCTTCCTAAATTCCCTTAGCCAAGCTAGTGACCTCACCGAACAGCGCCGGCGTCAATAGGGATGAATTGTATCCTAATCCCTTTGACGGGGGTCGGTTCTTGCCCACTACGCTTCCTAATACGCCGCAAGCTAGTGACCTCACCGAACAGCGCCGGCGTCAATAGGGATGAATTGTATCCTAATCCCTTTGACGGGGGTCGGTTCTTGCCCACTACGCTTCCTATCAAGCTTCCTAAATTCCCTTAGCCAAGCTAGTGACCTCACCGAACAGCGCCGGCGTCAATAGGGATGAATTGTATCCTAATCCCTTTGACGGGGGTCGGTTCTTGCCCACTACGCTTCCTAATACCCGGGTGTCGTTATGTTTTCCGTGGGTCTCCTTGCCCGTAATCGTATTGTGCTTTGTTTCCATGTTTCCTTGTTTCCTCTTATTGTTAATTCCCGATGCCTATCACTCCCTAAACAACGATGTTCCATATGGTCCCTAACGTCAGTGCCAAGCCGGCAAGGTTTTATGGCCAGTGCCCCAAGATCATCGTGGAGTTCTCTGTCTCTAGATCATGTCATAACGGGGGTGCCCCACCTTCCGACTTGCACCGGCCTAGCTTGTTGGCGAAGTATTCAGGCAACTCGCCAAATTTTCGAGGCCACAACCTCTCCAAAAGGGTCCTTAGTCCTTCCCATCCTGTATCCCTGTGTGCGATTATGTATAAGTTTCATCTCTGTGTGTATATTTCTCATGTTACCTAGCCTAGATTGACCTAAGTTGTAGCCTATCCTCTTATTGTCCCTCGTAGGCCTAAATATGAAGAGTCTTAAGCGATCTAGTTTTATCTATTATCGTAATATGTCCTATCCCATATGTGTGTGTGTCTACTGCTCGACCGGTCACTAGTCCTAACTGACATGGAACAAGGCTCGCAGTACAGGAGAGTCTAGGGCCCTTAGGTCCTCCAACTTTACGAAGCCAGTCCATCTCAGCAGGAACCATTGCCTGCAGAGTGTATTATTTGTTGTGTCATACTCAGTACTAGTATTTTGTGTATCCCCTGGGTTCCCATTTTGAAATTCCACTTCTACTAGATCGATTAAGACAACCCAACTTTCGGTGAAGTATCCTAACCTCCACCTTCCAAATTGCTATGGGAATAAATTAATTTAGTTTTCGATCATTCCTGCATTTCCAAAAGTTTATAAATTTTCCTAAGTTCCCATGTCCCCCTTCCGTTCTCTTGTAATACGTATATTCTTTTCCCCAAACCAAGCTGGATAATGCACATCCTCCCTTCTTAATCTGAACTGTTGGTACTACTGATTTCTTGCGATGTTAAAATAATTTCTTCTACCCTTCGTGTTGGCATAACTCCTGGTTAATTGATCCTATTTTTTGTCTTCCGCTATAGGCTTACATACTACGTGCCTTTATCTGGACTGCTTTCACGTTATCTTCTCGCGAACTAGCCTACTACTTATCCCGGAACCCATTCATACTTAAATGAGTCCTAATTGCTGAAAATGAGATTATGGTCTTCCATTATCTTTCCTTTTATTCATAACCATAAGTCTTATTTCTGGTAGTTCGCTCTTATTTCGTTATTATTATTATTATTATTATTATTATTATTATTATTATGATTATTATTATGGTTTATTAATTTATCGTGAATTTTATTGTTATTATCGTTCTTATTTTTATTATTATGATTATTATTATTATTATTATCATCATTGTTAGTTATAGATTTACTGAGTTTTATTATTATCATTTTCTTTATTATTATTATTTTCTTTCCTGGTGGTTTATTTTTATTGTGCTTTTTACTAAGTTTCAGGATCTTCATTAATCTTAACAGTTTATCCCAGGGTAATCCTATTAATCACACGAGGATATCATAACTTATCTCTAGCATCCTTCCGTACTCAGCGTGAGGGTTATTCGTCGATGTTTGTTTGTTGTTTGACTAGTATCCTAATTTTCCAAAAAAAAAACCATGACACAGCCGAAAAGAAAATTATTTCTGGGAATAAGTCTACCCTTCCTTACCACTTTGTAAGCATCAGCCTATCCTTATTTTAACACTTATGTAAGCATCAGTCTATCCTTCTGTTATCATTTCTGTAAGCATCTGGTCTCTATTTCCCCTCCTTAGCTACACTAGCGGAGCTCTATGATTTAGCTAAATCTCCATTCCCCTCTTCCATTCGAGCTCTCTCTTATTTATACAGAATTTCCATTCTTCTGCTTCCGAAACCTAAATCTGAATTATGGACCAAGCGAGTCCTCCCTTGACATTTCTTTTGATATATTATGATTTAGAGCCGTCTCACATTGTAGTCGAAATTCCCACAGAATGCGCTCGCCGGCATTGTTGTGAATCTCTCAACACCGCATGAGAGGTTAATAAAAAAAAATTTAATTTAAGTTATTATTTTACCTGAAGTTTGGTCGTCTTCCTTTCTATGAGTCTCGAATCGGAATTCCCTCAGTAATGTTATTTCCCTTAGGGAGGCGTGTGATGTCTGCTTTATTTTTCTTAATCTCCATTCCCGTTTTTGATCGAGTTCTCTCTAATTTATCCGAAGTTTCCAAGCCCCTTTTTCATACTCTCGGTTTCGGATCTAGAATTTACTTCCCTAATTAGGTGCGTTCTCATTTTCTCTAATTGTGTTAATTCTCCGTTCCCCTCTTTGTTCGATGTTTCTCTAAGTTTTAAATTTCCAGGCCCCTTTTCCATTCTGTATTTTACTAAAATGCCACTTTCCCTTAACTGCTAATCCCTTAAGTTGTTATTAATATCTATCATTTATTTATTCTCCATTACGTTTCCTTACGACCAAAAAATAATAGTATTTATTGCATGTATGTGTAGGGTGTCCCTCTGCATTATCTGCTAACTAGATGTTTGTACAATTGAATATTACCCTGAAGGCAGTCAAACTTTCACTTCCAAAATAAACACATTCCAGAATCAGCTGAGAGCTTACAGCTAGTTGACCTTCTAAATGATATCAGTCTTCTGCATGTAAATGAAGGTCGTGTTTCATTTTAATATAGTTCTCAAGATGGCGGCTATTTATTTTCCACGCTGGTGAGTTGATATTTGTTATTCAGAACTTCTATATTCTTGGACTTCCCTAATATTATTATTATTATGTGTCATCCTTTTTCTTCCATTACCTTGCATTATGAATGTATGATTGTACCCGAACTTTGTGTGACGATTATTATTTTATGGTGTGTTTTATTATTATTAATTTTAAATCGCGCAGCCAGTAGTTCCCTCGATTTTTAACTGAAAACGATCCTAAAGCTAATACGGGCTCGTCATCCTATAACCCAGAATACATTTCCAGCGTAAATCGGTATTATTTGCCTCATGCCCTGTCCGTTAATGTCGCACGGTAGGCGGTTGTAACTTTAATCGGTTTTAAAAATTCCTTCGATATATTTAGTATGATTATTTATTCCTACTAGCCTAGTGGTTAAAGTACTTCGCTACAAGCCGAAAAGTTGGGGGTTCAAGTCCCGGTATGTTTATGATTTTTACCCTGATCCAAATCGTCAGGCGCACTACGGCCCTGGGGTCGATCCAGCCTCTAACTGAAATGAGTACCAGACTCTTGTTCTGGGGAGAGGGCGTCCGTCACGCAGGGCTGATAACCCGGCTGACATTCAGTGCTGATTGTCTAAAAAATATTGGAGGCCCTAACATTTCCGTTACCTCAAGATCTCCGGCAGGGTGCCACACAAAAAAAAAAAAAAAAAAAAATACGATTTCACTTTCATTAAAACCCCTACAAAAAATAAAAATATCATAACCTAGGTAAACAACAACAACAAAAAAAAAAATATACTCTAACTGAAACACATCAATTTGTATTCATAAACCTTATATGCATCCAAAAAAAAATCAAGTTCATATAACATAGCCTAGAAAAGTAATGTACATATATAAATGTCTGCCTATTAAGAAAACAACACCAAAAAAAAAAAAATGATTAACAACACCCATTTGTCTTATATATCCAAAGTTTACCCCTTGTAAAAAACTTAATTATGCCTAGAAAATAAAACAATTATCGAAAAAAAAACATCAATACCAAAAAATATAACCAAAAAAAAACAGCGATATATTCAACTTTACCCATTGTCCCTAAACATCCTAAAATTAGATCCAAAAAAAACAAGATAAGATAACCTAAGCCAGTTCTTAATAATAATGTCCCAAAGTTGAAGCTTTTCTGGTTTCTCTCTGTTTTAAAAGACATAATCCATTTATTTGTACCGAAAGTGACTCTGATTGACGAGAAAAAAAAACATGTTGATTTTTACTGTATATGAATTGAAGGTTAATTTTGTGGTTTAAGGTTCGTTTCTTTGTCCGTGAATATAATAGAACATTATTTTCACGAACATTCCACCAAGCTGCCAACAGTTTATTACGCGCCGCGACTGTTAAGCCCCTGCGTAACGGTAGCGTTACGTTTCCTATTGTTTAGGTTGTATTTGGCCCGAGCGGTTGGCCTTGGTTTTGTAGGAAAAGATTCTACAACATGTGAAATACACATATTAAATCAGAGTAAACGAAATAAACATAATTTATTGAATAAATTCAAACTGAAGATATATTATTAACATAAAAAAAACAGTTATTTAGAAACAGCTGGAATCGCCACATTGTCGAATGTCCAAATATTCAAAGTATTGAAATGCTAATATTCAGAGAGAAAACAATCTTATTAAAATATACAAAAGAATCAACTTTGGTTATTTTTGGAATGAAGTTCCTTGGACCATTTGGTCCTTATTTAATTCTGAGTCTTAAAATGACCAAAAATAATAAAAGAGAAGTCATATTACCAATGTAGACGCCACCGTCCCGCTGGACCCCGCTGAGGGGACCGCACTCGATCCCACGGCCCTTCTCCCTTTTCATCTCAAAATCCCGGCTTTTTATATGATTATCTTCACCTTTCACCATCCCCTAAAGCTAATGGAAGCCCTATTTCTTGCCCAATCTGTTGTAATATCCCTAGTATTTTCATGGTCAACACATATAAGGTGTTTTTAACTTCTTCCCTAATGTGTTTGGGTTGCATAAGGTTTCGTAAGAATTTCCTATTAGGTTGAAACTAATAAGTTGTTTTTGATATTATATAAGATTTCGTAAGTGTGTCTTCATTGTTTGACAAATATATTGAATTGAAATAGTCATTTTTTTAATAATTTTTCCTTAGTTTTTTATCTATAAATACTAATATATATTTGGATGGAGATTTCAATCCGTATTTAAAGGGTGAATATTTATGCCCTATTTTTTGGTATAATACACATGTATATGTGTCTATTCTTTATCGGCTTTTTATAGTATTTTATTATTATTGCATTTAGGCCTTAATGTAGGCGTAACATCCAGTATTATTGAAACTCAATGTTTCATCTAGTACTGCAGTAAATATCCTCAGGAGATTCTATTTGCTTTCTGTGAAACCAACTGTCAGCTGCAGACTGATTGGATGTTGGGAATATTCTCCCTATTTAAAGGAGTTCCCATGTGGTGGCATTCTCTTGGCAGTCCGTTACATGTGATCTGTTTTCTGGTTTTCAAATTTTGGATTCTGGCTCTGCAAAACCCTAGGACCAAGCTAGGGCCGGGGGCAGTGAATCATTTGGATTCTGGCTCTGCAAAACACTTGAACTCAGCCTATGTCTTCCGCCACTAGAACCAGGGGCAGTCAATCATTTGGATTCTAGTTCTGCAAAACACTAGGACCAAGCCTAAGACTTCTGCTGCTAGGGCTAGGAGCAGCCAATCAGAAAACAGCTCTCATGTAACGGACCATCTAGAGAACATCATGTGGCAACTGCCTATAAATTGGGAGACCATTTCCAACGTCCAGCCAGTCTGCAGCCAACAGTTGAGGAATTCACAGAGAGCTCACAGAATCTCCTGAGGATGTCTACTGCTGAAGTAGACAAAACATTGAGTTTCTACATAATTGGACTATGGCCACTTAGCCCAGAAGACTAACTAAACAAGAATCAAGACACTGACCATGAAAGCTAAAATGTTACTGAATGTGTGTTATTAATTGTATCTACGAGGGTTGGGGCATAATTCATGGCAACTATTTTTTTTGTGAGAATTTGAGCGTGGGTAAAAAATCTAAAATATACATATGAAAGAACAAGGGATAAACGAAATTTAAGGAATTTAACAACATGCCAACATTTTGCTCCTCATGTTTATTAAGGTAATTGTCGTATCAATATAGTTTTCATGTTCCAGAATCATTACATAACACCTTTTTATTTTTTCTCACTCTTTTTTTTACGGTTTGGAACACGAATGGACATTACAAATGCTGTTCAACAACAGATAACCAGATTCACATTTGGTGAAGAAAATGGTGAAGCAGATGGTATTTGGCGCCTCCCACATAGTTGGCAGCGTGTTGTGAATGTTGCAGGAGATTGCTTTGAGGGCCTGTAGAATGTGAGAGAGTGAGTTAGTGAGTTAGTGAGTGTGGAAGAGAGTAAAAAAAAAGAGAGTGAAAAAAATAAAAAGGTGTGATGTAATGATTCTGGAACATGAAAACTGTATTGATATGTCAATTAGCTTAATTAACATGAGGAGCAAAACGTTGGCGTGTTCTTAAATTTCATTTATCTCTTGTTCTTTCATATGCATATTTTAGATTTTTCACCCACGCTCAAATTCTCATAAAAAAAAAGTTGCCATGAATTATGCCCCAACCTTCATATTTGGTGGCTTGTTTCTGTGATGTGGTTTGCATTACTGGATTGAATTGAATTAACAGATTTTATGGAAATGTTGCAGCAATGACATGTTCTGGAGGTCGTGTGTACCATCCATGTGCACCACACACTCAGGAGACTTGTAGATCTGTCTCTACAGCAGTGACACTAGCCTCAACACATATCTGTGAAGAAGGATGTTACTGTCCTATAGGCACTGTACTGCATGATCAAAGATGTGTTGAACGAGAACAGTGCCCATGCCAGCTACGTAGTCGTTGGTTTCAACCTGGTCAGAAAGTTCCCAAGGGTTGCAATACTTGGTAAGTCATTTAACCCTTTGTATGCCATGCCTGGCATGTGCCAGTGAAAGTGTGTGTACAGTGGTACGCCACACCCGGCAAGCTCCGGTTTTCAATCCTATTATTTTTAATATTTTTTTCCCGAAGTTTTTACTTCAATAAACTAAAATTATTTTTCATTCTGTGTTTGTACACCCTTTCTTAGCAATACTTTGCACATCCCTTACAGAATAATGGTACAGGCTGGTTGTAAAAGGGTTTTCTAAAGGAGGGTGTCTTTCATGTTTCAAGGTCTTTTTTGGCTATGGAATATTGCAATTTCAGGATTTTTTCTTTATTTATTTTATTTTTAGTAGAAAAGATACCTGGCCAAGGGGTAGGTCGTGTGGTAAAACACAGTAATTCATGTCTCGAAGATGACGATAATACAATATGCAAGTTTATTGTATCAGTTTTATCAGAAGATGAAAGTAACAGTAACAGTTCATCAAATGGTTATTTATTCAAAGTTAAAATTGGGAAACACATTATGAGGTTCTTAATTAATAAATTAATGAGTCATTTTAACATCTTACCTCATATTTCATGTTTTATCATGTTTGATAAAACATGAAATATGAGGTAAGATGTTAAAATGACTCATTAATTTATTAAATGGTTATTTGTTTGACGAATGTGATAGTAATCCTGTTTCTAAGAGAATATTATTACAATCTAAGCTTGTAAATAGTAAAGCAAGTGATGTAGACCTAAATGAACAGGGTGTGAGTAACAGTGGTGGGTGTGTCATGCCAGACAAAACACGTGGCATAAAACAGCTGTTTGACTGGAATTGATTCGAGCCCAGGACCATAAAAATGTTCAACAATATTTAATATGATAAGTGTTTAGTGATAATGCCATCAAAATTATTCAATAGGATAAATGTTTTAGTGGTAGTGATAACAAATTTCAATGAAGACACCGTGCTGAATTCGAACCTGGGATCTTTACAAGTTGAAACAACACCGTCTAACCTTCAAATAAATGTATAATAGGGAGTTTAAATTCAATTTAGCATGGCATGTAGACAGTAAATTATACTTTATATAGGTTTATATTATATAGTATGGCATAGTACTTTACATTTAAAAAACCTGGCACCCACAGCACAGCTGGCAAAAGGGAAACTTGGCAGTCAAAAGGTTAATTTTCTTTGACCTCTTATACTGGCTAAAATAAGCCTTCTGAACCAGTGCACTTTTCATGTTTTTGGTTCTGCACTAAGTGAATAGATTGGTGGCTCTGTGGTGCAAATGTGTCCATTCTCGCTTTTGCCTCTGGTCCCACTTTGCTTCTCAGTCACTCCACATGAGGTTACTGGTGGACAAATTGGAGCCAGGGCAGGTTTTTTGAGGACCTGGTTTCTTCCCTCCTACCAATTCTTCACTCATAACTTATTCGTACATTCTCACAAACTTTAAAGCAAATCTAGAAGCTATTTTTTTCTGATCATCATCCTCTTATCGTGTTCTCATTTCGGAAGGTCAATCCCAAATATGCCTCCAACCATCTCTATTTTCCCATGCTTTTCTTCTTTTTAGTTCTTCCCAGCTGTATCCTCTTTCTTGTGAACTTTTATTCACTTGGTTAATCCATCTTTCTCATTGTCTACCACGTAGTCATTTTCCTTGTATCTCAGGATTTAACAGTCTTTGTGGTAGACTTTCCTTTTCCATTCTTTTTAAATGTCTAAACCATTTTAGTCTATATTTTTTCTATGTCTCTTGTCAATTTTTCTACATTTAATGTCTCCCTGATTTTGTCGTTTCTTATTCTATCTCTTCTTATTTTGTGTACCATTCCACATAAGGATTTAATTTCTGCAGCTTTATTTTTTTCTCATAAAAATTGTAAATTCAAACATTTTATTTATTTATTTATTTATCTAATGGCTAGTTGCATGATACAACTATCATTAACTAAGCAAATAAAATAACTGAAACATCTAAAAAGGGGACATCTTCAATCTGGCTTCCCAGTATTGATCAGCTTCTGTGTGGAATTGAAGTTCTGTTCGTTGTTGAATATGCAGCTGATCTATAATTTCTTCAATGTTATATAATGGACAAGCTGAGAATTGCATAATTCCCAGATGATGGAAGTGTTGTGCTAGTAAATCATGCCTAGTGTTGAGATGAAAAAAAGCCACTGCAGTTTTCCTCAGTTCAGAAGGTTCGTACAGTGTTTCTGAGCTGACCTCATCTCAATAGCTTGGATACAATCTATTTTCAGAGTTTATTTTATATTTAATATTTGTAGGAAATATAAATAAATAAATAATCATTTAAATTTGAAGAGAAAAATATATGCCTAAATCAGGATTTGAACCCAATATCTCTGGTTCTGTACACCAGTGCTTTAACGATTTAAGCTATTAGGCATCACGATTTAAACATAGATCTTTTTCTCTTATACTAATACAATTTCCATGCGTCAGTTAACAGTGAACTTTTGTTCCACTAACACCATCTAGCGATCTCTTAAATAAGAACACTTTAAAATGGAAATCAACACATTACATTTCTAGCAAGTAAAGCTAATATTCCATTTTAATATTAAATTTATCACTTCTCACTCAATGACAAATTAAATTTGAATAGAAAAATATATGCCTAAATCGGGATTTGAATCCAATATCTCTGGTTGTTTTATGTATTTCTTCGCCAAGGGGTATGAAATGAATTTTTGGAAGAGCAGTGGTAACTTGGCTCCCTTATTGTCTAATGAATCAGCTTGTTTATTTCCATGAATGTCACAAGAACTCTGGGATCCACTGAATACAATTCTTTCATCATTTTTATGGAGAGGTTCAATGATGTTCTGACAGTTCAATAAATTTATGAAATCAAATCATTCCTGAAATCATTAAGTCAGGATGGGAAATAGTGAACCAATACCCAATAAAAACAAAATATACTGGAAGTAGAAGGAAAATGGTGAAAATGTTAAAATAGTGAACTTTTAGTGGATATCACCATATGGCCATCATTATTTAATGTAGCAGGTTCCTGTACTCTCTTCATAAGACACTTTCTGGATTTTTAAGCTACAGACCTATTGCACTTTTAATTTTGTATTATTTAAAACTCTTTTTTTCAGCACATGTGTAAATGGACAATGGTCTTGTACTCAAGTGAACTGTGGAGCCAGATGTGGAGCTATTGGTGATCCTCACTACCAGACATTTGATGGGAAACGCTTCAATTTCATGGGAAAATGTTCTTATTATCTGATGAAGGGAGATAACTACAGTATTGAGGCTGAAAATGTGGCTTGTGCAGGTGCCATTTCAGAGGTAAAAGAAAAAAAAAATTAACGAATGACAATTTTTTTAAATTTTTCATTACTCGTAGTGTGGGTACATCAGATATTATCTTCTTCCCAGTAGACTCAAGAATTACAGGTTCAAATGTAATCTAGATTAGTTGTCAATTTTTTTTTATTCATGATCTGATAAAGACAAATTTTACTGAGAATCCAAAATAAAAAAATGCTAAATCCTGCTATTGGATGATGATAATGCTGATGAAGTAACTGCTGCTGCTGATGGTGATGATGATGATAATAATAATAATAATAATAATAATAATAATAATAAGTTTTAAGATCCGTAAAAGGATGTACATGCATGGATAGATTACACAATGAATCAATAAGAAATGAACTGGAGATATTTTCAATACTCGATAAACTAGACGAGCACAAATACCAATTGAAAGAATATTTAGACCGAATGGACAATACAAGATTACCCAAAAAGATCAACGTCTACAAACCACATGGAAAAAGATCTTTGGGACGGCCAAGGAAACGATGGACTTGAGACCGGAACAGGTTGCATTGACCTAATCCTGGAAAGGAAGAGGAAGAAGAATAATGATAATTCTTCATCCTATTTGGTGAACTAGGTAGCTCAGTTGGCAATTTATCTGACTGTATTAAGTTATGTAGGTAGGAAATAACACTATGAGGTTTTTTAATATTGTTTATTTTTTATTATTTCACTCACCTCATACTTCATAACTCCTCGCAAATCCAGGGTTTCTTCACATCATTTGTGACACAGCATTGAGAATGTCACAAATGATGTGAAGAAACCCTGGATTTGCGAGAAGTTATGAAGTATGAGGTGAGTGAAATAATAAAAAATAAACAATTATCTGACTGTAGTCTGGATTGCCCAGGTTTGATCCTGGGAGCAGATAAGTGGAGATTAGCTTAGGATTAATCTTGTTGGCTACAAATCATGATTTCTTACATGAGCCTCCATAGCCTGTTAATGAGGTATCTTAACCATATTATTAAATTTTTATATTGTGCTGAAAGAAATCAAATGATATAACCTCTTTTTTATTCCAGGCAATGAACTTTCCTGCACAAAGTAGTTCAGAGTTCCCATCATGTACTAAAGCAATCACTATACGTCTTGGTGAACACATTATCAGGCTGAAACAAGGTCGTGAAGTTCTGGTGAACGGGCAAGAAGTATCCAAATTACCATTCACTGCTGCTGGAGCTTACATCCATCCCATTTCTTCCATCTTCCTGATGGGTAAGAATATCTACAACTTAAGTACCTCCACTAAGACTTGACTAGAAATTTTAAAAGTAATGCTAATGCTGTCCCCCTCCATGGTTTCTTTACCTTGTCGTGGTGGAGCATGCTTAAATGATCCCGAGAGCAGATGGATTTTCTGTATCTGTTGAAATGGCCGTAAGATAGCCAAGAATATGGAAATCCCGTGTAATGAATTTATGACAAGTTACGGCTGGGCAAGATGATTTATGACACGTCACGACCTTGTAATTCGGCAGCATACATCAGTAGTGCAGAAACTTCCTGATATGTACCAGTTATCTAGTTATTTCATGTATACGACACCCTAATTTTGAAACTTAATTTTAGGTACAAAAGTGCAGCCTATACATGCGTAAATCCAGTAATTAAAATAAACCTCATAGTGTCACTTTCTTTAAATATTAAGATTATTTTTTCTCTTAAAATATTAATTTGTCCTTTAATGTAAGTGACAATTTTAATTTAACTTTTACAGAAATTAATCACTCTGAGGTTTAATTTATGGTAAAATCAAATGTTTCTTACCTCTCCTCATACAAATCTTCTAAGTAGATCGCGATTTTGAGACCATATCCAGAGGTTCATTGGTCCACCAACAGAGGGAAGAAGAGTTCTTCCGATCAACATAACATCAGTCGCCAAAAAAGTACTGAAGATGAGACTGTATTGTCTCAAAATTGTGAAACATTTGATTTTACGATAAAATTAATATTAAAACACCGAAAACATAAGTTTTACTAGCAAAAAAAGTCATGTTAAAAAGAAAATGACATCAAAACTGAAGAAGTAAATTGCTGTCCCACGTTGTGGTGACATTTTGAAGCAATAATTCTCTTCAAGCCCGATGTTGTAACATTTTGAAGAAGGATTTGTGTCCCAAAAAGAATTACTGGTTCAGGTTAGGTTTGATTTTTGGTAGAGCCGGATTCTCTTCTCAAGGTCGGAAGTTGGTACACTGAATAGGAAAACACTTTAAAATCACTAAAAACTGTTTCTTGTAGAAATAATTGTAAATTTATTCGCTTATTAATTCCCTAGCAGATCAAGTAAATGTAGGTGGTATTATTCTTCACCGTCAATTAAAAATACATTTTTTTCTTTTCTTGAATCAATTATTATTCTTGTATTAAATATTACATTTCATTAGGAGGTCTATATTTGCTTCTATCTTTGTGGAAAGTTGTATGCAGAATGACTAGTGTAATTCTTTTATAATTTTAAGACCATTATTACATCACATAATGTTATATTTAAATTCTATTGATTAATAGTTATTTTAAATATAAGGTTTAAATTTGATTTGTTAAATCAAAAAGTTAATTGTATTAACATCCAATCAGAGTTTAGTTTACTTTCATTTAAGAATATGAAGTTAAGCAGGTGTTCTTATTACAGTTATAACAGAAGGATTTATAATTTTGACAACAATGACTTAAAACAATTTTTAAAAGCATTATTTACAAAGACTGTTATGTAGTATAATTTAATTATTACTGAAACATTTTTATTCAACAATAACCAACAATGAATTATTTAGATGTTTTTCTTTATTTAAGTTATATTTAAATATTAAAAGAATTTTAAAATACAAAATTATTAACTTAAACTTTTATATTTATTATAATATTAAAAATTCTGCTTTAAAACTGATAATGATAATGTGTTTGTGACAAATTACATTTTGTAAATATGTAATCAAAGAGTAAATTTTTTATAGTGGAACTTCCAAATGGACTTGAAGTTTGGTGGGATGGAGTGACTCGTGTATATATTGATGCTCCAGCCAAGTTCCGTGACAATACTAAGGTAAGATTAACCCAACATCAACATATTCATGATTAAATAAAGAGTATACATTTGGAATATAATTTTTTTTGAAACTGATGTTTGTTGTTAGGGTCTGTGTGGAACATTCAATTTGAACCAGAAGGATGACTTCCTCACACCAGAGAATGATGTTGAACAAGATGTTGTAGCATTTGCAAATAAGTGGAAAACAAAAGAAGTATGTTCGAATGTGAAGGAGAAAGAAGTGTCCACGCATCCTTGTGATGTCAACCCACACAACAGAGCAACTGCTGAGAAACACTGTGCTAAACTAAAAGGAGACTTGTTTGAAAGTAAGATATCATAAATTTACATTTAGTAAATTTGAAGAGAAAAATTTTCGCCTAGACCGGGACTCGAACCCGGGACCCTTGGCTTTCCGGGCCAAGTGCTCTACCAACTGAGCTACCGAGGCGAGTTACGATCTAGACGCAAATTTTTCTCTTATATACGTTGTAATTCCCTATTGCCAAATGCTTTTGAAACCATTGTTTCTATCTTTGCAAATGGCGGCTTCTTAGTTAAGAAGACATTTATTGGAAATTTAACATTACTTTAAAAGCCAGTAAGGCCTCTAATGATGTTTTTATTATTAATTTAACATTTCTCAATGAAAGATAAATTAAATTTGAAGAGAAAAATTTTCGCCTAGACCGGGACTCGAACCCGGGACCCTTGGCTTTCCGGGCCAAGTGCTCTACCAACTGAGCTACCGAGGCGAGTTACGATCTAGACGCAAATTTTTCTCTTATATACGTTGTAATTCCCTATCGCCAAATGCTTTTGAAACCATTGTTTCTATCTTTTGTTTTTCTCTTCAAATTTAATTTATCTTTCATTGAGAAATGTTAAATTAATAATAAAAACATCATTACATTTAGTAGTCTAGTAATATCTCCTTTACTATTCAATTTTGTACTAGCGCATTAAGCTGTTATTTTATGCTGATGATGTAGTACTATTGGCCGATAGCGAGGAGATACTAAAGGCCAACACGCACACACTATTGAGTAACACTAAGAAATTAGGATTGGAAGTAAATATCAATAAAACTAAATATATATTCACATGTAGAAATACATTATATAATGGAAATGGACAGCTAATGATAAATGAGTGAAATTTTGAGGAAGTGGCTAAATTCAAATACCTAGGAACAATAATCACAAATAGGAATGAGATGCACAAAGAAATTAAACATAGGCTCAATTCTGCAAATGCGTGCTGTTATGCATTGCAGAGACTCTTGATGTCCCAACTCCTCTAAAAAAAACTTTAAAATGAAAATATATAAAGCTGTTATTCTTCCAGTTATATTATATGGATGCGAAACTTGGACTCTTACTTTAAGGGAGGAAAGGAGATTACAAGTATTTGAGAATAAAGTACTTAGGAAAATTTTTGGACCAAAGAGAGATGAACAAACAGGTGAATGGAGAAGACTACATAACAATGAACTACATGGTCTTTATAGGAAGCCAGATATAATAAGAACAGTTAAGTCTTGTAGACAGTGATGGGAAGGACATGTTGCACTTATGGGGAATGAAAGACTTGCATGGAAGCTTCTTGTAGGAAGGCCAGAGGGAAAGCGCCCAGTTGGTAGACCAAGAATGAGGTGGGAGAATAACATTAACTATGATTTAAGGGAAGTAGATTATACAGGGAATGATTGGAAAGCATTAACTCAGGATAAGGATATATGGAGAGCTTATATCCGCGCGGCCATGAACCTATGGGTTTGATAGTGCCAGTGAGTGAGTAAGTAAGTAAGTAATGCATGCCATCAAATCTTTAGAGGATGAAGAAGACCTACAACTCAATGGTATTAATAAGCTGTTAATTTATGATGATGATGTAGTACTATAAGGTGATAGCAAGCAGTTACTAAGAGCCAACACGCACACACTATTGAGTAACACTAAGAAATTGGGATTATAAGTAAATATCAATAAAACTAAATATCCATCCATAGTAATTCTGTCTGAGGGCAGGTCTTTCACTGCAATCATAGAACTTTCATGTTATGCTTTGCAGCTTTACTAGAGAATTATATGTGTGGTAGCTTCCTGTTGCTTTCCACACCGATGAAGGATGATGATGATAATGATAAGGATGATGATGATGATGGCCGGATGATTTTCGGGGATCGTTGGGCCCTAAGCATCCTGACATTTGTCTTTCAGGTGAGGAAAAACCCCGAAAAAAAACCTCACCCAAGAGGCTGTCCCGACCAGGAATTGAACCCGTGCCCGCTGTGTGACAAGGCAGCATGCTACCTCGCGACCACAGCAGTGGACAGTATGATCACAAAATACATTATATAATAGAAATAGACAGTTAATGACAAATGAGAGAAATTTTTAAGAAGTGGCTGAATTCAAATACCGATTTCAAAGGTCAATTCACCTTCATCTTCAGTCAAACTCCAACTGTTGAAATTTCACTGTTAATGTCATCTTCCAAACTGCCATCTGGTGTCGATTTTATGAACTTGGAGATCAAATTTTGCTCATCAAAAATTTCAAAATTCATGACTCTTTATTTATTCTTCTGAGTGTATATATTTTCGCAAACTGTTAAATTCCAAACACATTCAGAAGAATAAATATAGAGCCATCAATTTTGAAATTCCCGATTGGCAAAATTTAATCTCCAAGTTTATAAAATTGTCACTAGATGGTAGTTTGGAAGATGATGTTAAAGGTAAAATTTCAACTGTTGGAGTTTGACTGAAGATGAAGGTGAATTGACCTTTTGAAACTGGTATTGTGAAATACACAACTTTATGAGATGAGATATAAAAACATTTTCTCTAACTAATTTATAAATTGAAAATACCTCACAGTGTTACTTCTCACTTTATTTTTGATTAAATATTTGACTTTAATAATGAGTGTAGAATATATTTTTAACGACTCACCTCATATAATTTCAAATTTCTTTGATACCGGCGGATTTAGACAATATCTTGTCCCTCTTCAGTCATGGCTTCCACTGATGAATTTCTGTGGTGGTTGATTTCTCTAAGGACATCACCTCTTGTGCTGCCATCTTTCATTGGAATTATAAATCTTGTAATTAAATTTTTATCCACTGGAATATCGAAATTCATAGATCTATGAATTACAAAGTTTATAATTCCAACGAAAGATGGCAGCACAAGAGGTGATGTCCTTAGAGAAATCAACAACCACAGGATTTCATCAGTGGAAGCCATGACAAGATATTGTCTGAAACCGCTGGTATCAAAGAAATTTGAAATCATATGAGGTGAGTCGTTAAAAATATATTCTACACTCATTATTAATGATATAACCTCATAATGTTTACTTCCAATATCCATTTAAATATAAATATTTGACTGTTTATTAATTACAATTGGATGTTCTTAATAAATAAGGTTATGTTCTATTTGAACATGTTTCAATATGCCTTGCTTACTGTCATCGGCTTTTCCAGTCTGTAATATTTATAAATTGTCCCCTTCCTAAAACAAGTGGCAAACAGTGATGGACTACAGAGAGTTAATATATTAAATACACTAAAGATATTTGCACAAAAGCATATTTTGGAAATGAAAATGATATTACAGTTACTTATATACAGTAATAAAACCTTTTATTTATTTTGCAGGTTGTCACTGGAATGTTGATCCAGAACCATTCTACGATGATTGTCTATATGATCTCTGCTCTTGCCAGCTCGATATTGGACAGTGTTTATGTCCCATTTTTTCAGCATATGCTAAAGAATGTTCTCACGAGAATATATTAATTAACTGGAGGAATGACATTAGAGAGTGCGGTAGGTACAATTATTATTGACAATATCTTTCCTCATATAAAAAAAAGTTATCCCATTACATGCCTTAGGATGTGTTAGGAGTAGTAGGAGGCACCTATCTTTCTAGACAATCAGCATGAAATATTAGCAGGACTGTCAGCCATTTACTCCCAAAACGTATGTTTGGTATTCATTTCTGTTAGAGGTTGAGTCTAATTGAGAGCCATGTTGCTACTAGAAAGTTTAGGCCAGTTTAAAAATCCTGACTGCCATCGGGATTCAAACCTGACTTATAGCATATTGCCTTAACCAACTATGTTACGAGGATGGATCAAATATAAACCGGAATTTGTATCTGGAGGCTCTGGTAGCAAACTGCAAAGGTTGCGGTTTGGAGGGGAAGTTGGTGGGGGTGTCTGGAGTAGGGATTTTGATGTGTCACACTCCAAAGAGCGGCCGCTTGCTTCTGTATGCCATGAGCAAGCAAGAGATACACACGTCTGTTGCGCAATGCATTATTATTAAGTTTTTGGCAAAAGAAGGCACTAAACCTTCTGAAATTTTGAGAAGGCTCCATGTGCAGTTCAGGAAAGCAACTCTTTCGAAGATGCAGGTGTATGATTGGTGTAAAAAAATTTTAGCGGGCCGGGATTCAGTGGAAAATGAGCCCCACCAAAGACGGCAACGAACAAGCATCACTGCAGACAACATTCATGCAATACGGGACCTTATTGAGGAGGATTGGGGCGTAACAATTTCTGAAACTGCTTCACACGTTGGAATAAGCTTTGGAAGTGTTCAAGCCATAATCGGTGATGAACTCACATTCCGAAAATTGTCTGCCAGGTGGGTTCTTCAGCTCCTCAGCCAGGAACAAAAAAAATTGATGAAAATGAATTGGACACCTCTGGAACATCCTCCTTACAGTCCAGATTTGTCACCGTGTGACTACCATTTGTTTGGGCCACTGAAAGAAGACCTGGGAGGAAGGTGGTTTGGTGACAATGCAGCAGTACAGGAGTTCGTGCACAACTGGCTGACTACACGTCATCCCTCATTCTTCAAGGACGGCATCAAAATGTTGCCAACTCGATGGCAAAAGTGTGTTGGAAATGCAGGAGATTATGTAGAAAAATGAGGTGGTGGTTTTGTATTTTTTTGTTAATTCAATAAAATTGTAAACAATAATTCCGGTTTATATTTGATTCACCCTCGTATATTGCACCCCTTCATATTAACAACTTCTATTTTTGCAACAGTAGATCTTCTACAATCAGTGAATAGAGAGTGTAGAAAAAATTAGACAGATACATTTTAAGTATGCCAATGCTCCTATTCATAATTTATAATAGAAAATATGAGTTTTGAATACTGCTTAGGTTTGTGATGTAACCTATATGAGACTGCACAAATTTGTTCCTTAGTGACTCTAAAGGACTTGCAAAATTCTATATGTATACACTATAATTAAAGAAAGAGATATTATTTTCATTATTTCTTTTTTATATTTTGAATCCTTTCTGTACATAATAAAATGTGATTCCTATGTTAAAATTATGAAAAACTAAGGTTCAGATTACCTTCAGATTACTATATATATTTCTTTAAATTAAGGTAGATTCAACTTTGCAAACTGATACTAAAAATTATCAAAAATTGATAACATTATATTATGTTCTCTAATTGAATAGTTGCTTCAAAATGAAATCTAACACACAAATTATAAATTGCTGGGTAAACAAAAAAAAATTATAATGTTCACTGTTATGACCCAGATTATCATAGGTCATAAGGTAGCCTCCCATCAGGGAAAAATGGTTCAATATTTTAAATTGACCTTGACCCGGGTGGATGGCCTTCGATCGTGGCAGTGAAAAGGCTAACAGGAACATCATTTTGTACATAGAAACATATAAAACAAAACACATTTATTATAAATGTCAACATTACGTAAAACATATTCAATAATAAAACTGTTATAAATATCGTGGGCCAGGAAGCTAGAATCGCCATATTGGATTGATTTAAATCTCAATATTTCCATGAGAGAGTTCAACTAAGTCAACTGTAGATTATTAAATCTTTATTAATTCTAATTTTACCCTTTTTATTTCAACCCTTTGGTCTCCTTGATTTGCTAATTCATTGTTATTAAACTCAACCAAATTAACCTACCATTTTTAAAGTTTTGAACTTTATAGGTCTGAAGTTAAATTGGTCCACCATAGTGATGTTATTCAAAGTTTATACTTCCCCATGTAGAGGATTCATTGGTCCCAAGGGAAACTGTAGTGAATACTTCAGTCCCTGCCTCCAGACAGACAGTTTTCCTAATTTGAAAATGAGTATATATGTGATTTTTTCAGCTTTCCTATTTCCAAATCCTCTCTTTTTCACTTTCTAAATTTGTCCCCAATTGTGGGAATTTCTCATCGTTGCCTTCAAAAACTTTTACCTATGTTCCACTTTCACTTATATAGCTCATTTTCCTAAACTTTTGTCTAATGTGGACATCTCTGGTCTTTTTGTCAAAACATGTTGATATTTTGAAACTATATCCTGATGTGTTTGTGACATGGTTTTGATAAACAATGAGTCCAGGATACTTTATTATAAAATATTATAAAATTCACTTTTTTTTATTTCCTAAAAGCCTTTGGTATGGTTTTTAACACATTGGTGACGGGCCACGGAGATCTCCGTGTTTAAATGGCCAGCACTAGACGACCGGTCACGGAGATTTCCGTTTTTACGTTTTCTGTGGCTTCCCTGCCTCTTCGCTTTTGAATGAGGCATTCAATTTTGTTTCTTCTCATTGTGAAATAAATTTTAGTTGTATTTGTACCCCTCTCTTCTCTTTTATGAAATTGCCAACTTTACAGAATTGTTTACAATTTTATGACAGACGGCTAGTGAAATATGGAATTTTAGTGCGGGTAGTTAGGCGATTGCGGGATACGTATGTAACCTGTAAATATATTTTGCAGAGCGGAAAAATTAAAAGAAACTCTATTTTGCGTTCTGGAGCCGAATTTATATCTGTGGCATCATGTCCACCAGGATAATTATTATAATAGTGTGGCTATAGCTGAAAATTTGGTCGAAAGAAAGACGAGAGCTTCTGAAGCAATAAAGATTAACAGAGGGCTTCCAAAATCATTTGTGAAAGCAGGAAATAAACTCAAACCAGGAGAAAGTGTTTTTGTAGTAAGGGGGACCTTTTGCTACAAACATGGAAAGATAAAAGAGACATAAGAATGGTTAGCACATTGCATCAGGCAACACGAGAGTGGGAGGAGTAAAGTTGTAAAAATGCCCTATTGAATACTTCAATATAACAAGTATGTGAAGGGTGTAGACAGGGCTGACCAGTACCTATCATATTACTCCATCCTTAGAAAAATGGTGAAATGGTGCTAGAAAGTTGTATTGTGGCTTCAGAATTGTACACTCCTTAATGCTTTCAGGGTCTATAAATTTCAAAATCCTAACAGCAAAATGTCAAACAGAAGTTTTTTGCTTGAAACAGCCTCTTGTTTGGCAGTCGTGAAATTAGGAACAGATGACAGAGAAGACGAGGAAAGACAGAGAGAAAAGAAACCACTTCTAGGAGACCACCTCACGACCCACCAGGGAGGCTAAGACATTAAGAAAAATAAATTAACACCAACTGTGATTGGAAAGAAAAAAAATACCCTCAAAACTTTTCTGCGATTTTAGTGAACACAAGAAAAGAAACTCACTACGTATGCTCTTTTGCACTTTGCCTTTACATAAAGGGAAATGTTTCCAATGCTATCAAACCCTCAATTTCTACTAGAAGGTCTGGTGAGAACACTAATAAAGATTTACTTATGCATTATTGTTATTGACTGTAAATATATAGATGTAAAAGCCACACTGTGCTAGCGCGGTTTAAAATTTAAAAGTCCACCCTACTGACAGAAATGTCCGGTCCAGCAGCGGTGGGTGCAACGCAGGGCTGTCGGTCACCAATGTGTTAAGTATGACTAATGTGTATTTAAAGGTGATTATTTATTTCCTATCTCCCAGTATAATAATTTAGTATATTTTGTTTATAGTTTTATAGTTTTTTGATATAAGTAATAGTCCTACTTTTATATATTATCATTACGATTATGACCTGTTGCAATATTCACTTTGAGGCTATTACCTTTTTTATATCATATACATTTTAATATCGTATCCTATTGGAATCATATACAGCCAATTTGAATGCAAAATAACATGCTAAGAACTAAGTATTAACAATTTAATACAGAACTGAGTGCAAAAGTAATCTATCTCTATAGAGTGGAAAAATTATCTAACACATATTTAACTAAAAATGCTATAATAAGAAATAGAAAATACATATTGATCACTGATTCAGTCAGAAAAATGTCTAACTTAATCGGTTTTCTGTATTTATTTTCCATTTAATGTTATTTTGTTACATTCTTTGTGTCTTTCTTATTTTCACTCAATTTCTCTAGGATTCTGATTAGTATTCATGAACTGTGGTGGAGTGAATTTGTACATGTGCAATAATTTTTTTCTGCACTGCTGTTAATGACATGACTAACTACTTCTGTCAGTTTGTTGCATATAGATCATTATTCGCTTGAAAATCAACTTTTAAAAATAAATATAATCAGTCTGGAAGAGAATATGGATATAATTTTACATGAACCATGCCTTGATACTCTCTGGTTAGATTACTAATCCACTCAAAACTCAACTCTCGAATTTTTGTGGGCTACATCTCTTTTCGGGGCAACTATTCAATTGCGATCTTAGTATAAAAATACATTTTTTTTTAGTTTATGTAGTAAACCCAGGACCTTTAGCTTTATATGCTAATGCTCTACCACTAAGCCTCCAATCTAAATGCAAATTTTTCTCTTATACATTTCAATTCCTGAGAGCACCAAAGGATTGTGAACCATTGCTCAACATTTGAATGATGGCTTCTTACTTAACCTTTTGTACACCATGCCTGGCATGCGCTGGTGAAAGTGTGTATACAGCAGTATGACATGCCCGGCATGCTCCGGTTTTCAATCTTATTATTTTAAATATTTTTTCCCCGGAGTTTTTACTTCAATAAACTAAAATTATTGTTCGTTCTGTGTTTGTACATCCTTTCGTAGCAATACTTTGCACATCCCTTACAAAATAACGGTACAGGCTGATTGTAAATTGGTTTTCTAAAGGAGGATGTACATTCTTGTTTCGAGGCTTTTTTTTTGCTATGGAATATTGCAATTTCAGGATTTTCTCTTTATTTATTTTATTTTTAGTTGAAAAGATACCTGGCCAAGGGGTAGGTCCTGCGGTGAAACACAGTGATTAATTTCTCGAAGTTGACAAAAATACAATACGCGAGTTTATTGTGTCAGTTTTATCAGAAGATGAGAGTGACAGTAACAGTTCATCAAATGGTTATTCGTTTGACAAATGTGATAGTAGTCCTGTTTCTAAGAGAATATTATTACAATCCAAGCCTGTAAATAGTAAAGCAAGTGATGTAGACCTAAATGAACAGGGTGTGAGTGACAGTGGTGGGCGTGTCGTGCCAGGCAAAACACGTGGCATAGAACAGCTGTTTGACTGGAATTGATTCGAACCCAGAACCATAAAAAAATGTTCAACAATATTTAATATTATAAGTGTTTAGTGATAATACCATCAAAATTATTCAATAGGAAAAATGTTTTAGTGATAGTGATAACAAATTTCAATGAAGACACCGTGCTGAATTTGAACCTGGGATCTTTACAAGTGGAAGCAACACCACCTGACCTTCAAATAAATGTATAATAGTGAGTTTAAATTCAACTAACATGGCATGTAGACAGTTAATTATACTTTATATAGGTTTATATTATATTATATTATTTTTGGTCTGGACATCTTACCTCAATATTATAAATATTATAAATATCAAAATATAACTTCCTAAAATTAAATATTATATTATATAGTATGGCATAGTACTTTAAGGGTCGTATGCAAATACATTAGTCTCTACTCAAATTACTTCCAATCACTGGTGAGCTGAGATCGAATTAACGGCCGCCTCAACCGGTCATGCATGAATGTTGACGTTTTCGTAATATTGGCAACGAATTACCCAGAATTCTCAGCAATAAAACCACTTCCGTTATTTTCGTCTGCTATAGAGGAATGCATTTATGCTTGCATCCCGCAAATAATACCGTATACAAACACGTCTGCGACGCGCAATATTACGCCGATTCTCCTGTTCTTCCAGTTGAATTCTTTGGTAAACTCTCAAATTCCTCTTCTCCGCGTATACCGAAAACATGATCGAAGTCTTCAAGGTCCGACATCTTGGATAAGTTTCAAACTACATCGGTTCCCTTCGGGATTTTCACATAAGTTTATATCTTGAGCTACGATCTTAAGGTACCTTGTCAGGTAGCTTACAATTATTACCGCGTGAATAGATTTCTGAGTAAGAAAAATGTGTTTGGATAAAACTTTATCAGCAGAGAACGCCTTTTACTGTCTAATGCGTTCAAACATTCGACCCTAAATTTAGAAAACCTGGCACCCACAGCCCAGTTGGCAAAAGGGAAACTTGGTGGTCAAAAGATTAAAAGACTTTTAATGAGAATTTTGGCATTATTTAATAAAGCTTAATAAAATTTACTTAATAAATATTTTAATGTATTCTACATTATCACTTATCATTCTGTGAACTGTTATAACATCTGTTTATGAAATTATTTGACAGGTGTACATTGTCCTGGCAACCAAGTTTATCAAATCTGTGGCAACTCATGCACTCGTACCTGCTTTGACATCTCTTACAATCCAAACTGCAAAAAACAATGTGTGGAGGGTTGTAACTGTCCAACAGGCCAAACAATTGATTCCGTCTCAGGAGAATGTATTCCAGTGGGGCAGTGTCCTTGTCAACTTAATGGAATAGAATATCCTGCTGGTTACAAGGATATTAGAGCTGGCAATAAAGGACTGGAACTATGGTAAGATATAATATTTTCAGTATTAATAAGTCCGCATCAATAGTGTGTTATGGCACCCAGTAATATATGCTTAAACATAATTTCAGTTGAATTTTTGATAGGAAAAATCACTATGGGGTTTAATATATATATTTTTTTTAATACCCCAGTTCTTTTTTTTTTGTTGTCATTTTAGACATTTCTAATTTCTCTCCTGGCAATGGCATAATTGTAACTCATGTCTGAGTTTGGGGCACCTGGAAGGTGGGGTTACCTTGCCCCGATGATATGATGGGTGATGATGATAGTGGTGCACTAGGAGAGCCCCTAATCCTAAGCTTAATATAAGATGAATATGAATGATGATGATTGCAATGGCCATATGATTTTGGGGACCGTTTGGACCTTAAAGTTTTCCTGACATTTGTCTTACAGGTGAGGAAAAACCCTGATCCCCAGTTGGGACAGTTTTTGGGTGAGATTTTTATCGGGGTTTTTCCTCACCTGTAAGACAAATGTCAGGAAAACTTTAGGGCCTAAACGGTCCCTGAAATCATATGGCCATTACAATCATCATCATTTATATTCATCTTAGATTAAGCTTAGGATTAGAGACTCTCCTGGCGCACCACTATCTTCACCATCATTCATCATATCATCGGAGCAACATAACCCACCTTCCAGGTGCTCCAACCTCAGAAGTGGGTTACAAGTACACCATGCCAGGAGAGAACACCAGGAATGTCGAAAGATAACCTGGGCTGGGGCATTTGCAAAAAAAAAAAAAAAATTAAACATCTTATATTCAGATAAAAGTACTAAGTTTTCTACAAATACTATAATTGTCATGTGTCATGTTTGTAATAGCACATGTCATGGTGCCTTATGGGAATGTCGACCTGCAACACCCAAGGAATCAGAAGAATTTCCAAAATCTGGAGGAATGAAAGCTATGTGTAGTGCTACTAGAAATGAAGAGTTCACAACATGCGAACCTGTAGAACCAATCACTTGCAAGGTACAGTCTCTCGTAAAACATTGTTAAGGATCTAAAATCTTTAATTACATTTTTTACGTGTTAACATTTTATTTTCTTACTCTCCTGAATTCAACAAATTCTTATAAAAGTAACGTAATCATAGATTTTGTACTGAATTGAATTTGAGGATATATAGCTGTCTGTTCTATGAAAATTCACAATTTTCTTGCAGAATATGCATAATCCACCAGAATTCAGTCCTGCCATCTGCAAACCTGGTTGTAAATGTAAGAAACGATATGTACTGGACTCTAATACTAACAAGTGCATCCTGCCTCCTGAGTGTCCTTGCCATCATGGAGGAAGGAGTTATGCAGAAGGTGAATCAATGGCTGAGGATTGTAATACCTGGTATGTTATTTTTCCTTCTTATATTTTTGATACTGGAAGCAAAAGAAACTTCTGTATAAAACAAACATTCAAATGGTCTAATTTATAATTATTGGTATAGTGTTAAAAACACAAAGAAAAAAAATCCAGTGATTATTGGGTCAGGGGATCTGTACTTTTTATTTAAATTGAATGTGGAAAGGAAGTTTGTAGTAGGCAGGTGAATGCATATTATTTTAAAAGATAGTGTCATAAAGTATTTCATTACAATTAATTAGGAAGCTAAAAATTTTAAAATAATAAACAAATTACAACATTTAACTTTTATAGGAATTAATCACTATGAGGTTTAATTTATGATGAAATTAAATGTTTCTTACCTCTCCTCATACAAATTTTTTTAAGTAGATCACAATTTTGAGACCACAACTTTCTCATCGTCAGCACTTTCTTGGCGACGGATGTTATGTCGATCAGAAGGGTTTCTTCCGATCGACATAACATCCGTCGCCAAGAAAGTGCTGACGATGAGAACGTTGTGGTCTCGAAATCGTGATCTACTTAAAAAAATGTATATGAGGAGAGGTAAGAAACATTTAATTTCACCATAAATTACAACATATTTAAATTAATATTGGGAAGTAAACATTATGAGGTTATATCATTAATAGTGAGTGGAGAACTTAACGTTAAAAATATGTTCTCCACTCACTATTAATAAATTACAACATATTGCTCATATTGATATAAAGCAAGTTCATTTATAATAATTTTTTTTATTTCAATCATTATATTTAATAAGTCCATGACTGAAGAGGGACAAGATATTGTCTGAAACCGCCGGTATCAAACAAATTTGAAAATATATGAGGTTAGTCATTAAAATATGTTCTCCACTCAATATTAATTATATGAGGTATTATTTATTTAAAAAACATTGTATCTCCTCACCTCATACCCTTCTTATTAGGTGTCCAAAACCATTCTGATAAGAAGAAGGATGTGAGGTGATGTATCCCCTCACCTCATATCCTTCTTATTAGGTGTCCAAAACCGTTTTGATAAGAAGAAGGATGTGAGGTGATGTATCCCCTCACCTCATACCCTTCTTATTAGGTGTCCAAAACCATTCTGATAAGAAGAAGGATGTGAGGTGATGTATCCCCTCACCTCATATCCTTCTTATTAGGTGTCCAAAACCATTCTGATAAGAAGAAGGATGTGAGGTGATGTATCCCCTCACCTCATATCCTTCTTATTAGGTGTCCAAAACCATTCTGATAAGAAGAAGGATGTGAGGTGATGTATCCCCTCACCTCATACCCTTCTTATTAGGTGTCCAAAACCATTCTGATAAGAAGGATGTGAGGTGATGTATCCCCTCACCTCATATCCTTCTTATTAGGTGTCCAAAACCATTCTTTTAAGAAGGATGTGAGGTGATGTATCCCCTCACCTCATATCCTTCTTATTAGGTGTCCAAAACCATTCTGATAAGAAGGAGGATGTGAGGTGATGTATCCCCTCACCTCATATCCTTCTTGTTAAGTGTCCAAAACCATTCTGATAAGAAGAAGGATGTGAGGTGATGTATCCCCTCACCTCATACCCTTCTTATTAGGTGTCCAAAACCATTCTGATAAGAAGGAGGATGTGAGGTGATGTATCCCCTCACCTCATACCCTTCTTATTATGTGTCCAAAACCATTCTGATAAGAAGGAGGATGTGAGGTGATGTATCCCCTCACCTCATATCCTTCTTGTTAAGTGTCCAAAACCATTCTGATAAGAAGAAGGATGTGAGGTGATGTATCCCCTCACCTCATACCCTTCTTATTAGGTGTCCAAAACCATTCTGATAAGAAGGAGGATGTGAGGTGATGTATCCCCTCACCTCATATCCTTCTTGTTAAGTGTCCAAAACCATTCTGATAAGAAGAAGGATGTGAGGTGAGGTCAGTCTGCAGGATAGAAGGCCGTTGGACGTCAGTTGTGAACGTGACGCAGCATTGACAATGTCACAAATTATGTGAAGAAACCCAGGGTCTGCTATGAATTATTAAGTATGAGGTGAGTGAAATAATAAAAAATAAACAAAATTCCATAATTATATATGAATCTTGTGAGGTGAGTTGAAACAATTTTTTTAAAATTCTCCTTTTCCCTTTACCATTGATTACAATAGTTTAATCTGTACATTAATTTACTTATTTTGTTCATAGTAATAGCTTTAGCTGCTTAATATTAATTTACTCGATTATTTATACATTCTTTGATACACTTTTGTGTGATATATGGTAATATGTTCTCTTATGTGTATAGCAAATGCACACAAGGGAAGTGGAACTGTACCAACCGAGAATGTGCTGGTATCTGCACTGCCTGGGGTGATTCTCATTACAAAACATTTGATGATCGCATCTATGATTTTCAAGGGAACTGTGATTATGTACTAGTTAAGGGCAGCATTAGTAAAGAAGAAGTATTTGACATATCCTTACAGGTAATTAATTCATTTAGACTCTTATGAAAATGAATATTTGCTGAAATCCTTTGTTTTAACAGTGTTGAAAGGTCTGCTCTCAATAATAACTAACTCACTCGCACTATAAAATCTATAGGCTCATGGCCACATGGACATAAACTCTCCATATATCCATATCCTCAGCTACTATTTTTTCCATTCATTCCCTGAATAAACTACTTTCCACAAATCATGATTAATATTATTCTCCCAACTCATTCTTGGCCTGCCTAGTAGGTGCTTTCCTTCTGGTTTTCCTACAAGTAGCTTCCATGCCCCTCTTTCATTCCCCATTCGTGCCCATCGCAGTCTATGAGACTTGACTCCTATTATTATTTCTGGTTTCCCATTAAGATTATGTAGCTCACTGTTATGTAGTATTCTTCGTTAGCCGTCTGTTCATCTCTCTTTTCTTAAAAATGTTTCCTATGAACTTTATTCTCAAATACTCATAACCATTCTTCCTCCCTTAAAGTAAGTGTATATGTTTTGCATCTAATAAGGCATTCGATAAGTAATGGCAACACTGCTATAACATCATAAAAAAAATGTATTTAAATTACTTTTAATATTATGAACTTAATTTATAGTCTCCTGTTAAGTCAACTATAAGTTGCCAAATCATTGGAAGATGGTGCACTCCATCTGCAGCATTGTTTCTGGATATCTCTTTCATCTGATCGGTCTAGAGCTTTCTGGATATCAACTGTTGATTGTAATTAAATGCCTCATAGAGGTTCATTGATCTTTGTGAATAAGTTAAAGCCACAAGGGATCATGTCTGGTGAATTTGGTGGATGTTTGAGTACTTCCCAATTCCACCTTCTAAACAAATTCTACTGAACATCTTTTTAGGGCAGTATTACTTACTGAATGTGATAAATGGTGAATGTATTCAAAAAATATTGCTATTTTGAGACTTTCAGTATTACAGATTTATACAACAAAAACAATAGTCACCACAACAGTGTTGTCATTACTTATTGAAGCCCTAGTGTATAATATAACTGGGAGAATAATAGTTTTATACATTTTCATTTTTTTGAGAGAAAACTAGCTATACTGACTGGGGGATTGGATTTGTGACTAGCAACTGACTGTGCCATGCAGAAGAAGAAACATAAAACCTAATATTTTATTTTACGAAGTAATATTTTGAGGTTATTTTAATTAATTTATTTTTAGTCTGTTCATCTTACCTCAATATTAATGTTGATTTGTTCTTGAACATGTTTCGATTATATCATAATCATCATCAGCATCTTGCCCAGACTGGTTGGATTTAAGTTGCACACCCTGGATGTCGATGTCAGCTCCATCTTGTGGTTGGCCAAAGAACCTCCAAACAAAGTCACCCTCCATCGGAATATCAAAATTCATAACTCTGTTTTTGTTCTTCTGAATATAGATTTTTCCCAAATAGTCAGCTCTTTTGTATTTTCTAACTGTTTTAATAATTTAGTGTCCGAATTTATTTTATGTTTTTCAGACCAAATATGAGCAGCAACTGCAGATTTTTCTATTTTCCCATTTTTAATATTTCTTGTGTATTCTTTGGTTCTAATTTTTAGGTTTCTTTTTGTTTTTCCTATATATATATTTTCACAACCTGTACATTCAATTTGATATATTCCTGATTTTTTATTTTCATCAGTTTTTTCATTTTTGTTGGTTTTTATTAGTTTATTTAAATGTATTTACTGTATTTATAGTTTAAATAAACTAATAAAAACCAACAAAAATGAAAAAAAACTGATGAAAATAAAAAATCAGGAATATATCAAATTGAATGTACAGGTTGTGAAAAGATATATGTATATATATGAAAAACAAAAAGAAACCTAAACATTAGAACCAAAGAACACATAAGAAATATTAAAAATGGGGAAATAGAAAAATCTGCAGTTGCCACTCATATTTGGTCTAAAAAACATAAAATAAATTTGGACACTAAATTATTAAAACAGTTAGAAAATACAAAAGAGCTGACTATTTGGGAAAAAATCTATATTCAGAAGAACAAAAACAGAGTTATGAATTTTGAAATACTGACAGAGCGTGACCTTGTTTGCAGGTTCTTTGGCCAACCACAGGATGGAGCTGACATTGACATCCAGGGTGTGTAACATAAATCCAACCAGTCTGGGCAAGATGCTGATGATTATGATATAATCGAAACATGTTCAAGAACAAATCAACATTAATATTGAGATAAGATGAACAGACATAAAACCTACTTTAATAGTGAGTGTAGAATATATTTTTAATGACTCACCTCATATGATTTCAAATTTCTTTGATACCGGCGGTTTCAGACAATATCTTGTCCCTCTTCAGTGGAAGCCATGACTGAAGAGGGACAAGATATTGTCTGAAACCGCTGGTATCAAAGAAATTTGAAATCGTATGAGGTCAGTCGTTAAAAATATATTATGCTTCTTCTTCTTCCTTCCAAGTATTAGGCCAAGGCCTGTTATGATCCTATAGAAAATTTTCCCTCCAGCGTTTCATAGGACGGCCCAGTGATCTTCGTCCTCTTGGTATATAATTATAAACAGCTTTGGGGATCCGATTTGAACTCATTCTTTCAAGATGGTGTTTCCAATTTAGTTGGTACTGTTTAATATATTCCAAAATTGGCATAGTCTTCAATTCTTTTAAGATATCGGTGTTCCTTTTCCGATCCCATCTGGTGTAACCCGCTGTTCTGCGCAAATATATTCTGCACTCATTATTAATGATATAACCTCATTATCGACGATTTTATTATTAATTTAACACTTCTCATAGAAGGATAAATTATATTTGAAGAGAAAAATTTTCGCCTAGACCGGGACTCGAACCCGGGACCCTTGGCTTTCCGGGCCAAGTGCTCTACCAACTGAGCTACCGAGGCGAGTTACGATCTAGACGCAAATTTTTCTCTTATGTACGTTGTAATTCCCTAGCGCCAAATGCTTGAAACCATAGCTTCTATTGACGATTTTATTATTAATTTAACACTTCTCATAGAAGGATAAATTATATTTGAAGAGAAAAATTTTCGCCTAGACCGGGACTCGAACCCGGGACCCTTGGCTTTCCGGGCCAAGTGCTCTACCAACTGAGCTACCGAGGCGAGTTACGATCTAGACGCAAATTTTTCTCTTATGTACGTAATTGTAATTCCCTCGCGCCAAATGCTTGAAACCATAGCTTCTATCTTTGCAAATGGCGGCACTTGGCCCGGAAAGCCAAGGGTCCCGGGTTCGAGTCCCGGTCTAGGCGAAAATTTTTCTCTTCAAATATAATTTATCCTTCTATGAGAAGTGTTAAATTAATAATAAAATCGTCAATAGAAGCCCTACTGGCTATAAAGTAGTGTTAAATTCCCAATAAATGTCTTCTTAACTAGAAGCCCGCTTAACTAAGAAGCCGCCATTTGCAAAGATGAAGCTATGGTTTCAAGCATTTGGCGCGAGGGAATTACAATTAACGTACATAAGAGAAAACTTTGCGTCTAGATCGTACTCTCCAAGAAAAAAAAAAAAAAACCCCAAAAAGAAAAAAAAAAAAACCCTCCCCCCCCGCCCGCCTCGGTCGCTGTTGGTAGAGCACTTGGCCCGGAAAGCCAAGGGTCCCGGGTTTCGAGTCCCGGTCTCGGCGAAAAAAAAAATTTTTCTCTTCAAAACATAGCCTTCTATCTTTGCAAATGGTGGCGGCTTCTTAGTTAAGAAGACATGCATTTAGAATTTAACACTACTTTATAGCCAGTAGGGCATTCTATGCACGATTTTATTATTAATTTTACGACTTCTCCTCATTAGAAGGATAAATTATATTTGAAGAGAAAGAATTTCGCCTAGATCTCTCCGGACATGGTCGAACCCGGGACTCGCTGGCTTCGAGTCCCGTTCCTAGGCAGATAAATTTTTTCAATCTGCAAATATAACCGTCATTATGTTTACTCTTCCCAATATTAACGAGTAATTTAAATATAAAACCTACTTGTTTACTAAACTCATTAAAATAAAATACAATGTTAAATTAACATTAAACAACTTGATATATGAGTTTTGTAATTTGGATGATTAAAGATAGTTAATTTTTTACAGAATATCCCATGTGGATCGACAGGTGTGACTTGTTCCAAATCTGTCACTTTAAGAGTCGGCTCACCTGACAAGCAAGAAGTCATCACTTTCACTAAAGACAAACCAGTTCCATCGCATACCAGCCTTAACAGGTACCTAGAATACTAATATAGAAATGTACATCCTTTGAAAGAATTGATGGTGCGCAGATAGTTTTTAAGTCCCAGAACAAAGCTATTGCACATGATCAGAGATTAGCTACTTGGTTCACAGGTGCACTACTATTTGAGAAAGTAAAATCCATTCCGTCGGCTGCGGTGGACTAGTGGTTATGCTCCTTGCCTCTGGTCCCAAGGGTCGCAGGTTCAAACCCGGCCAGGGTCGATGGATTTTTTAGGATGGAAAAATCCAAGGAGCAAGTCCTCCAGGACGGACTTTAAGCCTTGGGTCCCGAGTCTGAAGATTTTCAGGCTCGTAAAAAATCCTTAAGCCTGAATGAAAAGGCCTCTAAGCAAAATTTACCAAATTTTCCCGTCCTAGTACTACCTTGGTTTCCTAGATGTCAGTATGAGGTGGAGCGGTGACCACGTACCATTCAAAATGACATCTATACAAAAACAAGTGTAACTAAATTAGTATGGCTCAAATTCTTCCCTGTAGTGGGAGAGCGCCTAAATCTCTGTAAAGGGAAACATGGGCTTACAATACAATACAATACAAAAAATCAATTCCATTTTGTAGTGTGTCCTGCAAGGGAAAATAATATTATGTAAATAAGTAGTGTGATAAATGCTGTAAATGAAACAAAGCAAATAAAAGAAAACAAACAGAATTAATTGAAATAAGGATGAGAGAGAGAGAGAGAAAAAAAGCATTGACAGTGGGATTGAACATACGACCTAATGCATGGGAAAGAGACGTTCCCCCCACTAGACCA
This sequence comes from Diploptera punctata, assembly GCA_030220185.1. Lineage (NCBI taxonomy): Eukaryota > Metazoa > Arthropoda > Insecta > Blattodea > Blaberidae > Diploptera > Diploptera punctata. The sequence goes on from JASPKZ010001982.1 coordinate 134,439, forward strand.
CAACTTTCCCTGCTAGAAACAGCTACTCCTTCCATTGGCAGACTGAAAAAACCTCAAAACCAGGTCAATCTCCCTGGGAATTTCAAAGTTCATCAATTTCTCCTTTTCGCTCCTTTGAATATAGATCTTTTCCCAATCAGTGAGTTCTTTTGGTTTTTCTACTTATTTTAATAATTTAGCCTTCTTCTCGATAAGATGTTTTTCAGATCATGCATGGGCAGCCACTGCAGATTTTTCTACTTCCCCTTTCTTGACATTCCTGAAGTGTTCTTTCACTCCAGTTTTCAAATTTCTCTTAGTTTTTCCTATGTAGAATTTCTCACATTCTTCACATTTAATCTGATAAATCCCTGATTTGTTTTCTTCTTTTATTTTCTCATTTTTATTAGGTCTAATCATTCTACTGATGCTATAGTCATTTTTGGGTGCCAACCTTATATTGAAATTATGAAAAAGAAAAAGAACTCATAATCAAAGTAGCTACAAAAAATGGTTTTGAAGAAAGAATGATACACAAGAAAATAAACAAGTTCAAAAGACAAAAATTTATTAATCAAAGCTCTCTTCTAAAAGGAAAAAAAAAAATGTAAAATTCAGTAAATTGACGTATCATCCATTGAAGCACCAAAAGTTTCAATTTTTTTTTTAATTTCAACATAAGGTTGGCACCCAAAAATGACTATAGCATCAGTAGATTGATTAGACCTAATAAAAATGAGAAATAAAAGAAGAAAACAAATCGGGGATTTATCATAAGTAATGCCACGAGTGATTCCAAATTATCGATAAATTCACGACTCACAAAGTGAGGAGTGAATTTATCTAGAGAATTTGGAAATCAAGAATGGCATTTGTTAGGACTATTTAACGAATAAAATTAAGCTGTTTACTCACAAATCATTACTTAACTATAGTTATTTTAAAATATGTATATATTTAATGTAAACGGCGATGTTTGAATACAAATGTGAAACGATTGGTACGCTTCATTTGCTTCTTTTGTTCTCACTACAACCATATCTTATTATTTATTGCCAAAGGATTGCAATGTTGTAAGAATGCACCCTAGTGGAGAAATTTATAACCAACCTAATAGGTATTAATTAATTTCTGATATGCCAAATATAATTTTCTGCAACGTCATTTCCTGGAAAATAATTTGTTTAAGAAAGTGCAAACAGTGGTTTCTTTTTTTATGGGATAGTCAATTGTTACAAATGTTTTTATATTATCTCTCGTATTCACTTTCTGTTCACATTTATGCACTATATATACAATCTGGTAGCCGTATTTCTTGGAGAGTCAGTCACTGCAAAATAATGCTATGAGTCCTATGACCTACTCAGAATGTTAAAAAGGAGGTGCTTTCTTTATTATGATAAACTTTAGTTGGTAAATTTTAGGCGAAACACGACTGTGATTGGTTGGAAATATAAAATCATTGAAATGTGATTGGTCATTGACTCCCATTTGGGGCATGAGTTAAATAGTCAGATTAAATGTGAAGAATGTGAGAAATACTACATAGGAAAAACTTCGGGAAATTTGAAAACTAGAGTGAAAGAACACATCAGTAATGTCAAGAAAGAGGAAGTAGATCATGCATGGTCTGAAAAACATCTTAGTGAGAAGAAGGCTAAATTATTAAAACAAATAGAAAAACCAAATGAACTCACTGTTTGGGAAAAGATCTATATTCAAAGGAGTGAAAAGGAGAAATTGATGAACTTTGAAATTCCTAGGGAGAATGACCTGGTTTTGAGGTTTTTTTTAGTCTGCCAATGGAAGGAGCAAAAGGCAGCAGAACAACGGTCATGAATATCATATTTGAAGAGAAAAATTATATGCTCAGACCGGGACTTGAACCCGGGACCCTTGGTTTTCTAGTCCAAGTGCTCTACTATCTGAGCTACCTGAGCAAGTACCGATCTAAACGCAAATTTTTCTCTATATACATTGTAATTCCCGCCCACCAAATGCTTTGAAGCCTTTGCTTCTATCTTTGCAAATGGCGGCTCCTTTATTAAGAAGACATATTTGGGAATTATACATTACATTATAAATGCCAGCACGGCTTTTTTCGATGTTTTTATTATTAATTTCATACATCTCAATGATGGATAAATCATATTTGAAGAGAAAAATTATACGCTCAGACCGGGACTTGAACCCGGGACCCTTGGTTTTCTAGTCCAAGTGCTCTACCATCTGAGCTACCTGAGCAAGTACCGATCTAAACGCAAATTTTTCTCTATTACGTTTTCTAGTCCAAGTGCTCTACCATCTGAGCTATCTGAGCAAGTACCGATCTAAACACAAATTTTTCTCTATTACAATGTTTATAAAACTTATTATTTCTCTAAACTTTCTCTATTACAACGTATATAGAGAAAAATTTGCGTTTAGATCGGTACTTCCTCAGGTAGCTCAGATGGTAGAGCACTTGGACTAGAAAACCAAGGGTCCCGGGTTCAAGTCCCAGTCTGAGCGTATAATTTTTCTCTTCAAATATGATTTATCCATCATTGAGATGTATGAAATTAATAATAAAAACATCGAAAAAAGCCGTGCTGGCATTTATAATGTAATGTATAATTCCCAAATATGTCTTCTTAATAAAGGAGCCGCCATTTGCAAAGATAGAAGCAAAGGCTTCAAAGCATTTGGTGGGCGGGAATTACAACGTATATAGAGAAAAATTTGCGTTTAGATCGGTACTTCCTCAGGTAGCTCAGATGGTAGAGCACTTGGACTAGAAAACCAAGGGTCCCGGGTTCAAGTCCCGGTCTGAGCGTATAATTTTTCTCTTCAAATATGATTTATCCATCATTGAGATGTATGAAATTAATAATAAGAACATCGAAAAAAGCCGTGCTGGCATTTATAATGTAATGTATAATTCCCAAATATGTCTTCTTAATAAAGGAGCCGCCATTTGCAAAGATAGAAGCAAAGGCTTCAAAGCATTTGGTGGGCGGGAATTACAACGTATATAGAGAAAAATTTGCGTTTAGATCGGTACTTGCTCAGGTAGCTCAGATGGTAGAGCACTTGGACTAGAAAACCAAGGGTCCCGGGTTCAAGTCCCGGTCTGAGCGTATAATTTTTCTCTTCAAATATGATTTATCCATCATTGAGATGTATGAAATTAGGTCATGAATATACTGAAGATGGAACAGATAGAATGTTCCAAAACCAGTTTATATTAAAATAAGAAGAATAATATGAGGTGAGTGATAACAAATTTTACCTAAATAAATATCATATGCTGTTATTCAGATGCTATTTGATCATTGTTACATCATATCTGTGCTCATTTTTAAGCTAATAAAAACAGTAACTTCACCAACTGGCAGTTATGTAGCTTCTATGCAAAAGTAAAAATATTGGCATCAACTGGGCTTATTTCCTAATTAACAAATTTAAGATGATTCATGATTTTTTTATTTCGGCTTTTGGAAGAAAAAAGTTTTTTCAATGTTTTTATTTAAATTAACACTTTCCAAACCGGATAAAGTTTTATTTAAGAAAGGAAAATTAAATTTTAAAAATTGTGTTTAGATTGGAACTCGCCCAGATAGCTCAGTCGGTCGAGTCCCAGTCTGGGTGTATTATTTTTCCCTTCAAATAAGAAAAATTAATGTTCAAGCCGGGACTTGAACCTTGGATCTCTGATTCTGTACATCAATATGATACCAATTACACCATTCGAGACATAATAATATCAACATTTCTTTCTGGAAATAATTATGATTCTGTATAGAATCAGAGATCCAGGGTTCAAGTCCTGGTTTGAGCATTAATTTTTCTTTCTTAAACAAAAAAAGTTTTCTTACATTCGGGTAAATATGATATGGTCAGTGCAGATAATTAGATAAGCATTCATTTTGGTCTTTAGTATCTAGAACAAGATACCAGTGATAATTATATTCATTGAAGATTATCATAATCAAATGTTAGTTTTATACCATCAAAACTTTCTCTTTGATTTACTTTCTTCACACCACTTTACTACAGGAATCATAATAATTAGATTTAATAAGTTTTTCTAATTTGTTTTTATTTTAATAATAATGTAAGAAATATTGTTTTAGGACTATCATACGAGAGGCAGGATTGTTTGTGTATGCAGAAGTTCATGATTTGGGACTTGTCCTGCAATGGGACAAGGGGACAAGAGTCTATGTTCGTGTTGATCCCAAATGGAAAAATAGGGTAAGTAAAGAAATGAATTGTCATGATTAAATATCGGGGTGGATAAGTTTTCTTAGATTTATTTTTTAAATTGCTGTAAAAGTGTAATATATATATAATATATAATATATATATATATATATATATATATATATGTAGGGCTATTCAGAAAGAAGGAATAGACTTCAAACATTTATTTCTTCCAAACTACAAAAAATATAAACACAATTCCAATATTCCTGGAAAGAGAAAGGTTCAAATTTCACTATTTTATGCATTCAGTATGAGCACCATGTCTTACATGACAAATATCAAAATGGTGGCTCATTTCTTGCCACACACAAATCAGCTGGTCTCTTGTTATCAAATTCACAGCTTCAACAATTCGATGTCGCAGATTTTCAAGAGTGTCAGGCATAGGGGGGATAAAACACGGTCTTTTACATAACCCAACTTGGTGTTAGGTCGGGTGACCTGGGACGCTACCGGTAATGAAGATAATCTTCTGCTCCTCTTCCAATCCAACTTCCTGTTGTGTCGCCTTTAACCCTCTGCATGCCACTGGTAAAATCTCTTGCGTCAGAGATTTAAATTTCACCCACCGATATGATCGGCTTTGCAAGTAGTTTAAGTATATTGTCTGGCAGGTAATGGACAGGAACACTAGAGCCGATCTAATCGGCTCATGACCCTAAAGGGTTAATACAATCAATCAACATGACAAGCTTCAGCGCCAATACAACCGTGATCAGAACTTCTAACTTTACTCTTTCCAGGAATGTTGGAATTATGTTTCTATTTTTTGTAGTTTGGATGAAATAAATGTTTGAAGTCTGTTCCTTCTTTCTGAATTTCATAAAAAATCCATTATGAATTATATTGCCACGTGCTACCATGAAGTCTTTCTCACATTATTTTCTTATAATAAACTCAACAGATGTTCATGTAAAATTTTCAACAACAATTTATTTTCTTCAAATAAATTGTAGTGATACTTCACTAACAAATTGCTACAATAATTAATCATGCTTATACTTTGTCACACAATTATTTACAGTCATTAATAATTTCACTTGACACAGTTTCTTCTGATCTCATGACTGTCTCACTGTTTAAACTCAAATGACTGACTCCTGACCCTGGTAACAGTTTATATAAGCCAAGAAAGGAAATTTCTCGGCTGTTTGCCTGGATTCTTCCATAGGAAGCTTCGGGAATCAAAGCTTCTGGCATGGAGGGTAGATGCATGCAGAATCTTCTGGATATAGAGGTCCAGACATATATGATACATTCTGTGTGCGTCTTTCAACTCATGAATCTATTTCAACCAATACTCCCACCTTCGGGAATCAAAGCTTCTGGCATGGTGGGTAGTTGCATGCAGAACCTTCTGGATATAGAGGTGCAGACACATATGATACATACTTTTTGAGATATTCAATTCTGTGTACATTAATTTTGTGCATTTGTTATGGTTTAGGCAGTGTGAGCCATTTAAGCATCCTAAGAGCTACTTTTTCACATTTTCCACTACAAAGGGCAATTTTTAAGGGTGTAGGAGTTGAGTATTACAACTCTCTTATAGCCTATGTTCATCCCAGGAATCTCCTGAACATTTTACAAAAAGCCCCATCACAATCGGATCAACGGTATGGCCGCGCATAAAGAATGAACAAACAAACAAACAACATTAATTAAATATAAACAAACAAACATTCATTTTTATATATTATATATGAGGTAAGAAAAATTCATGATTCATTTGATTCACATTAATGGTATCTATCTATCCAGCACAGAATCCAAAGCACATACATTTGAGTGGATGGCATTAAAACACACACACACACAGAATATAAATACATTTGATGTATACAAACTCAACTATGTTGCAGTGTATTCTGAAAACACTGTTTTTATTTTGTGTTGCAGTTGAAAGGTTTATGTGGAAATTACAATGATGACCAAATGGATGATTTCCAAACTCCATCTGGTGGTTTGAGTGAAGTTTCTGCAAAATTGTTTGGAGACTCTTGGAGACTGCAAGCATATTGTCCTGATTCTCTAGAAATTACTGTGAGTGAAAGAAAATATCATAACTAACTAATTTGCTGGCACTATCAAACCCATAGGTTCATGGCCACATGGACATAAGCTATCCATGCATCCCTGTCCTGAGCTAATGTTTTCCAATCATCCCCTATATAATCTACTTCCCTCAAATCATAGTTAATGTTATTCTCCCACCTCATTCTTGGTCTACCAATTGGGCGTTTTTCTCTGGTTTTCCTACAAGAAGCTTCCATGCACGTCTTTCATTCATGCCACATGTCCTGCCCAATGCAGTCTACGAGACTTAACTGTTCTTATTATATCTGGCTTCCTAAAGACCATGTAGTTCACTGTTAAGTCGTGGTGGAGTGGCTTGTGTGCTTGAATGATCCCGAGAGCTATGGTGGTGGCATTGCTGCCGATAGGGTCACCCATGCTGGACTGGTTGAAGGTGATAAGCCAGACAAAAAAAGTACCTTGGTTGAAAGAGTGACAATCTTTCTCCGTAAAAATACAACCAACAAGAAATGCAGACATGGGTTCCACTGGGAAAGAAAATATCATAATTAACAAAATTAATTTAGTAATTGGATTAGACTTACAGTGGCATAAGTCATATTCATCAACAGTAAGATTGTAAATATTAAAATGCATTATACAAATTGAATATAAAATTTAAAGTAAATACTTTTTACCTCTAATAGTTAGTGGAGAACATATTTTTAATGACTCACCTCATATAATTTCAAATTTCTTTGATGCCGGCGGTTTCAGACAATAACTTGTCCCACTTCAGTCATGGCTTCCACTGATGAAATTCTCTGGTTGTTGATTTCTCTAAGGACATCACATCTTGTGCTGCCATCTTTGGTTGGGATTATAAACTTTGTAATTAAATTTTTATCCACCGGAATATCAAAGTTCATAGATCGATATTTATTCTTCTGAATGAATATCTTTTCCCAAATTGTCAATTCCAGCAGTTTATCCAATTGTTTCAAAAGTTTTGCTTCTTTTTCAATTTTATGATGCTCTAGCAAACTATGTGCAGCAATTGCTGATTTTTCAATTTCACAATTTTTAATATTTCTAAAATGTTCTTTAGTGTGTGTTTCCAAATTCCTTTTTTGTTTTTCCAATGTATACTTTGCTACAATCATTACAATTTATTTGATAAATTTAATTACAAAGTTTATAATCCCAACCAAAGATGGCAGCACAAGAGGTGATTTCCTTAGAGAAATCAATAACCAGAGAATTTCATCAGTGGAAGCCATGACTGAAGAGGGACAAGATATTATCTGAAACCGCCGGTATCAAAGAAATTTGAAATTATATGAGGTGAGTCGTTAAAAATATGTTCTCCACTCACTATTAATAATATAACCTCATAATGTTTACTTCCCAATATTAATTTAAATATAACTTTTTACCCCACTTCTAATTAGAATGGTTTTTAAACCTTGGCAGTTTCATCTTCGGTAATTCCAAAACCTATGTTCTGTCAACCAGCAGCACTGCTTCTTACTCTATCCATTGCTGGACCGATGAATCTCTGAATCAGATCAACTTCATCTTCTTAAACATAATTTGTAGGTTTTTCATCCTGTTTATTTCCAAAATCACTCCTCGGAGGAAGATGTATTGGATGTGCATTCACTAACCTCATACTCCTGACTTCTAATTAGATTGGTTTCATCTTTAGTAATTCCAAAACCAATGTTCTGTAGTCTAGGAACACTGCTTCTTACCCCATTTGTACAATTCAATAATAATATTTTTTTTTAAACAGGACACTTGTCTGAATCATCCTAATCGTAAGCTGTGGGCAGTGAAGATGTGTGGAGTATTGAAAACTGCAGTTTTCCAGCCTTGTCATTCAGAGGTTCCAGTGCATCCGTATCTTGAAAGGTGATGTTACGTAGACTCATATTTCTTGATGTGCATATGCTCCATAATATTTGTTATGTTATGAATTAAATTAATGATGACTCTCTGGCAGCTGATAAAGTAATTTCACGTAATGTTTGAATTTTATTTTAATCTTCTTAACATAACTTTGGTCCCTAGAAAGTAACAATGTCATTCATTTTTTTATTTAACTTTCACAGGGAAAGAACACTATGAGGTTTAATTTAATAATTAAATTAATGTTTTTATTACCTCACCTCATATCCTTTTTCTTCTATACTGCAGTTTCGGAGCTTATCTCCATCGTCAGTAGCCTCTGGTCCACCGATAGAAGTAAGAAGGAAACCGCCAAGAAACGACATAACACCGGTCGACCAGAGGCTACTGATGATGGAGATAAGCTCCGTAACTGCAGTATAGAAGAAAAAGGATATGAGGTGAGGTAATAAAAACATTAATTTAATTATTAATGTCATTCATATCAGAGATAAAGTGAACACAGCATAATCTACACTTGACGCATGTCGCATGGTCGGCAACTCTACTCTCTGTTGTAACGACGTTGACCTCTTGGGTCACAATCAAATATACATACCTTAAAGTAATCATACATTCTTACAACATTTACACTTTGTTTCACAGGAATTCACTTTAGTACTGCCTATTTCAACATACAAAGCAGATAACATTGAACCAACTTTTTTTTTAATTAAATAAAAATAAAACTCAGTTTTATTTGATTTTCATATTTATTAAGATATAATTCAGTGACAGCTGTTTCGGTAAATTGTACCTTCTTCAGACATGTTAAACAAATTATGAATTGAGTTTATATGTACTATAAACAAAACAGCTGTCACTGAATTATATCTTAATAAATATGAAAATCAAATAAAACTAATTTGACGTTACATAGACTCATATGAATTACAATGTATATAGAGAAAGATTTGCGTTTAGATCGGTACTTGCTCAGGTAGCTCAGTTGGTAGAGCACTTGGTCTAGAGAACCAAGGGTCCCGGGTTCAAGTCCCGGTCTGAGCGTATAATTTTTCTCTTCAAATAAAATAAAACTAAGTTTTATTTTTATTTAATTAATGAATATGGATTTTCAGTAAACACCAACTCAATTGATTTTTTTTTTAGCAAATTCAAAAGAGGTGAAGTTATTGAGGTTCTCATGAAAAGATTTTTAAAACTTTTTTACATGTCTTCACCTTCTTGTATGACCATGGCAAAATTTATATGTATATTTGTGTCCCATTTATGTTCTAGCAGCCACAATATTTGTCTCGTCAAAACCAAACTTATCATATAGGAATTAATTTTTTACCAATCAATGTTAATATCTGTATTGCTTGAACTGGAGTTGGTATAACCATCAAAACAATGCTGTATAAAAGTAACATGCTGATGTAATTTAATGCTTCCCTGGAGTTGGTATAACCATCAAAACAATGCTATATAAAAGTAGCAATGCTGTTGTAATTGAATGCTTCCCAAGGATACAAGTTAATCATGTGATCTTGGGGAATCCCAGCAAAAGCTGACTGGAAGGGGAGCATTAAGGGATAGTAATCTAAAATTGAAATTATAATATATAATTATGAAATAGTTTAAATTTTTATAGGAATTAATGAATGGTGAAATTAAATGTTTCTTACCTCTCCTCATATAAAACTTCTAAGTTGATCGCGATTTCGAGACTATAACTGTCTCATCCTCAGAACTTTTCAATTTTATTATTTTGTCTAGTTACTTTTTCTTTTATGTTTTTGTTTAGTTTGTTCAAAAATTTTTCTTCTGATCTATCCCAAAAAACATTACCTACATGTTTTTAAATTTTTAAATGTAGGAAGTATAATTTCGTGTCCAAATTGCTAATAATTTCATAGTATTTGTTTTTTTCCATATTCAAAATTGTTTTCTCAACTGTCTTCTGTTCTTTCGAACCATTATTATTTTTAACGGTTTTTCTAACAAATTTAGGTGTAATATCTAGATCTAAATATGTTTTTATAAATTTTGAATATGGAAAAAAACAAACACTATGAAATTATTAGCAATTTGGACACGAAATTATACTTCCTACATTTAAAAATTTCAAAACATGTAGGTAATGTTTTTTGGGATAGATTAGAAGAAAAATTTTTCAACAAACTGAACAAATACATAAAAGAAAAAGTAACTAGACAAAATAAGAAAATTGAAAAGTTCTGAGGATGAGACAGTTATAGTCTCGAAATCACAATCAACTTAGAAGTTTTATATGAGGAGAGGTAAGAAACATTTAATTTCACCATATATGAAATAGTTACCTAAAAGGGTGTTTATCTGCTGACCCTGAATGCAATATAATCAGTAATCTAGAGCATGAACAGTATAATTGCATTTTGTTCACTGCCAAGCTATATGTATGATTTTTCTGTTTATTGGATTTGTTACTCCATCTTTAATGATATCTGATTTGTTGACACTAATATGTATTTGAAAGAGAATATAGTATTTTCTGTCAAATGTACTTGAAAAGTTTAATAGATTTGTGTTTTACTGTTAATAAATGTATTCACAATTCTTGTTCAATTTATATATTTTGTTTTAATTTTTAAATAGCTATAAATTTTTATAAATCAGGCATGCTTAATAATTTGTCTTATTAAAGTATTTAAATTTATAATTGGCTTATAAATGTGAACTCTTCATTATATAGGTGCATTTTTGACTCTTGTGCTTGTGATTTGGGAGTTGTGAATGCTTATGCACAGCCATTGCTGCATATGCTCAGGAGTGCAACATACATGGAATCCCTATCAAGTGGCGTTCACAGCAGCTATGTCGTAAGTACACTTTATTATAAATTAATTTTAAAATGGATAATAATGCTTACTTGCCTAAATATTTTAGTTTTGTTAACACTTTGATAACCTTTCAATTGATTACACTGATCAACAGCAGTTTTGTTGCCCTTGATATAAGATTAATTTCGGATATATTTATGCTCACAGTTCATGAAACTATCAATGATTTTGAAAGATTTGCTCTGGTTTTTTTAAATCTTTATTTTCATTTTACACTACAAAAATCGGAAAATATGAAAAAATATAACATAAACAATATTAAAGAACCTCATAGTGTTATTTCCTATCTACATAACTTAATATTCTACCTTAATATAACATATATTTATAATGTCAGTTGTTTTTTGAAAAATTAGTATACATCAACGTTAATAGACAGAAAAAGGTCGAAAACCCATGTTATACTTCAGTGAAATGCCTTTTATTAGATTTTCTTCCATAATTTTTTAGGAGACAATCTCTCTTTAAAGACCAGCAGTAATCTGCCATCATATGACGGTCCCACCTACCCTGATACCTTTCCTCCATTACTTTTAAATCCTGATGAAAATGCTCTCCCTGTTCGTCACTATAATTTCCTAAATTATCCAGAAATCTATCCAGGTGACTGTGGAGAAGTGAAGGTAAAGTGATCCCACTACAGGCCTCAGGAGGCCCTTGGGGTAGTAGGAGGTTAAGGCTCCCACTTTTTCTTGACAGTCGGCACTTGATGTCAGCCGGGTTGTCAGCCCTGCGTGACGGCCGCCTTTACCCCAGAACAAGCGTATGGTACTCATTTCAGTTAGAGGCTGAGTCGACCCTAGGGCCATAGTGCCGCCAGAAGGTTTGGGTCAGTTTAAAAATCCTGACCCCACCGGGACTCGAACCCTCGACCTTTCGGCTTGTAGCGCAGCGCCTTAACCACTATGCTACAGCGTGCCCCGACTGTGGAGAAAGTGTAACTTTATACTCTGTGCCGGTTTGCTCAGGGTAAAATATGATAACTCAGGGATGTTTACTCCAGTTTATTAAATAATTTTGCATATAGAATTATAGAATTACAATGTTTTACACCTCACTAATTCGGAGTGGAGTTGATAAGTTTACTTAAGTCCACATGTATTTAATATCACTTAAAATTCTGAGTTACTAATTATCTTGGATTTTAAAATACTTAAGATTTTAAAATTTACTAAAGGTGGTGAACTGTTGCTGTAGGACTTATTTCTTGTAGAACGAATGATTGCGAGTGTATGTGAGAGCGTTTTGTTACGTGTCCTTGCCTTATAAGGGCAATGACTCCTCCCATAAAGTCATTTACCCCACTCCAAATGCACATGTTATTCATTACACCTTAGAGGGTTAGATACCATTTGTTTGGGGTTCCTGTGTTGGTAATAGACTCATGTGCACGTTTGTGCACCTTCCAGTTATTACTATATAATTATATTTTAGTACTTAGAGTCTATTAATTCTTCAAATATAATTTATCCTTCTATGAGAAGTGTTAAATTAATAATAAAATCGTCAATAGAAGCCCTACTGGCTATAAAGTAGTGTTAAATTCCCAATAAATGTCTTCTTAACTAAGAAGCCGCCATTTGCAAAGATAGAAGCTATGGTTTCAAGCATTTGGCGCGAGGGAATTACAATTACGTACATAAGAGAAAAATTTGCATCTAGATCGTAACTCGCCTCGGTAGCTCAGTTGGTAGAGCACTTGGCCCGGAAAGCCAAGGGTCCCGGGTTCGAGTCCCGGTCTAGGCGAAAATTTTTCTCTTCAAATACAAATACTATTAATTCTTGCTACAACTCTTATTTGTTCCTAGTATCTTGAAGCTTGTTAACATGTTTTGCACAATTTCTTTATAATTTGGTACTTTATAGTTACCTAGAAAATGTTTTATTACCAATACAAAATGCTTCCAAGCTTCACTTTCCGGAACAGTCATAACTTTGATAAAATTTGCATCTTTCATCAATTGCCGAATTTGAGGACCATCAAATATTCTGCCTTTTAACTTTTCCATACTGAGCTTAGGAAATTTTCTACAAATGTACTTGAAACATTCTCCTTCCTTGACCAACGCTTTGAAGAATTGTTTTATCATATCCATATGTGTGAGTACTTTAATTTTGTCAAATAACTGAAATCACGACCGATGTGCAGATTGAGAGATACGAGAGTGGGGATCACATGATGTTTGTATGCGCGAAAAATGTGCAGAAATCAAATCATGACTGGAAACATAAATTTTATTAGTAACAAACCATTTACTGTTGATATAAGATATGCAAAAATCATAAAAACTAGAGCACATTCAGCACTTTCATGAACATATTCGTAAACTGCGCACTTGAAAACATAGAAATTCACTGAGATATCCTTCATACCGACTGGTAGAAAAATTATTATGTCTTTATTTATGTTTATTATCAGTGTCTGAAAAATAAGAAAATCAAATTATGCTTTTAAGTTTCTGAAATGAAATACAAGATTCTTAGGCTGAAGTGAATCTTTTTCTTTTATTTTCACTTAATGAAGTGAATCTATTAAATATTTTAGTTAAATGTCTGTGTGTATATTTTGTTTAGCTATATAGTGGATTTTTATTTATGTATTTTAATAATCAGAGTTAACATGAATGTTGTTAATATTACAGCAATCCAGTGTGATGAGAAATGTGCTTACTACAGTCCATGTGTTCAGACTTGCCCAAAAGAAACTTGTGATAATTACATGGTGAATACTAAATTCAATCAGTTATGCAGTGAAGATGCTTGTGTAGAAGGTAAATCTGAAACTTTCTTTAAAAATCTTCAACACTGTGTTTTTCCATATAATAGATATCGTCGCTTAAGAAACAATACCGCGTAACTAACAAAATGAACATTTTACACGAGAAACAAAAAACTGTTTACCTTTCCCCTTAGTACCTATGCATTGAAACCATTGTACCTATAGCAAGGCCATGGTACAAAATTGCATCCCAATCTATGTTAGAACTGAGCACGCTTCTTCTGTGATGCTAACAGTATAAAAATGTCAATTTAACCAAAAGTGTCAGTTATGCGGTATTGTTTCTTAAGCGACGATATACTTTCTTCAATGAATGAATGAGTCACTATATTCAGAAGAACAAATTTAGATCCATGAATTTTGAAATTTCCAATGAACAGGACCTGATCTCAAAGTTCATCAAATCAACACCAGATGGCAACGTTATATATGAAGTTTCCAACAAAAATCCAGTAGTCATAATATCGGTTGAAAATAAGAGGGATGTCCTCTTGAAAACTGCAGTTCCCAAGTTTAAAAAAACATAAAATTATGAGGTAAGATAAGAAGTGACTCATTCATTCATTCATTGAATTAAGAATCTATAATGTTATTTCCCATATTTAACTATGAAGATATACTTTCTTTCCCAAATTTTTTATAATAAAATCTAGGTTATGTCCATTATACAAGGAAATCATTGTAGTAAAAAGTCATATACAGCACTGTATTAAAAAAAATAATTTTAAATGATGAATTAATTAATAGTATTCAGCCATAGTGGACTATCGGTTATACCCCTTGCCTCTGGTTCCGAGGATCATAGGTTCAAACCTGGCCAGGGTTGATGTATTTTTTTAGGATGGAAAAATCCAAAGAGTAAGTCCTCGGGAGGGACTTTAAGCCATGGCCCCGAGTCTGAAGATCTTCTTGCTTGTAAAAAATCTTTAAACATGAATAAAAAGATTTCTTAGAAAATTTACTGACTTAGGGCTGCATGCAAATACATTAGTCTCTACTCAAATTACTTCCAATCACTGGTGAGCTGACTTTCCGTGAGCAAGTGCAAAGATCGAATTAGCTACCCACTAACTGGTCATGCATGAAAGTCGTCGTTTTTGTAATATTTGCAAGAAATTACCCAGAATTCTCAGCGATAAAACCACTTCCATTATTTTTGTCTGCTAGAGGAATGCATTTACGCTTGCATCCCGCAAATAATACCATATATGACGACGTCTGCATCGCGAAATATTATGCCGATTCTCCTGTTCTTCCAGTTGAATTCTTTGGTAGACTATCAAATTCCTCTTCTCCGCGTATACCGAAAATATGATCGAAGTCTTCAAGGTCCGACATCTTGGATAAAGCAGCAAGGTACGCATCAAGGTTTCAAACTACATTGGTTCCCATCGGGTTGCTCACGATTTGTTTCTCTGCTAAGTCACTTTGCCAGGTAGCTTAGGAATTTCAACAATTATTATCGCATGAACAGATTTTTGAGTATGCAAAAACGTATTTGGATGCAACTTTCTCAGCTGAGTACAGGCAGAGAACGACTTTTATGGTCTAATGCGTTCATAGATTCGAGCCTTAGGGTCGAATGTTTGAATGCATTAGACAGTAAAAGGCATTCTCTGCTGAGAAAATTTTATCCAAATACATTTTGCTTACTCAGAAATCTATTCATGCGATAATAATTGTAAGCTACCTGACGAGGTAACTTAAGATCATAGCTCAAGATAGAAACTTATCGTGAAAATCCCGAAGGGAACCGATGTAGTTTGAAACCTTTGCTGCTTTATCCAAGATGTCAGACCTTGAAGACTTCGATCATGTTTTTGGTATACGCGGAGAAGAGGAATTTGATAGTCTACCAAAGAATTCAACTGGAAGAACAGGAGAATCGGCATAATATTGCACGGTGCAGACGTCGTTGTATACGCTATTATTTGCGGAGCGCAAGCGTAAATGCGTTCCTCTATAGCAGATGAAAATAACGGAAGTGGTTTTATCGCTGAGAATTCTGGGTAATTCGTTGCCAATGTTACAAAAACGTCAACTTTCATGCATGACCAGTAAGTCGGCCGTTAATTAGATCTCAGCAATTGCTCATGGTGAGTCAGCTCACCAGTGATTGGAAGTAATTTGAGAAGAGACTAATGTATTTGCATACGACCCTAAATCATGCTAGTAATACCTTAGTTGTTTGCTAAATGTCTCATTAGGTAGGTATGTTGACTGCATACTATTCATGATATCTTTTGCTAACAGTTTAAACACTTGTATAATGAACTTATGAAGCAATTTTTACATATTGCAGGTTGTGAGGTGAAGCCATGTCCTCCTGGACAAGTCTATCAAAACTTAACTTCTCTCGAATGTGTGCCAATCTCTGTGTGCAAGCCCATCTGCTTGCAGAGAGAAGACAAGGTATACTATGAAGGAGATATTGTAGAGCAGGATGATTGTCATACCTGGTAAGTTACGTTATCTTTAGATAACTTCATAAAATTTATAGTTGAAAAACAAACTTTCAATTTTACCATTTGTGACATCTATGGGCAAGTAAGTGTAACTAATTTTGTTGTTACATTTTAAATTAACACTTTCAAAAATTGGACATCATTTTATTTTATAAATAAAAATTAACGCTCGTGCCAGGACTCGAGCCGAGTTTGAGTGTTAATTTTTCTTTCTAAAATAAACATAACTAAATTAATATTTAATTTTAGGAAGTTATATTTTGAGGTTATTTTAATTATATTATTTTTGGTCTGGACATCTTACCTCAATATTAATGTTGATTTGTGCTTGGACATTGTTTCAAAAACAATTCTCTGTTTTATTCTTCAGCGTTCACAGGGACTTCTGGGAAAGCTTGAAGCTTAAAACAGAGAATTGTTTTGGTGTGGGGAAAAATGTCCAAGAAAACAATCAACATTAATATTGAGGTGGTTAAGATGTCCAGACCAAAAAATAATATAATAAATAAATTAACTTGGTTTCAGTAACTCCTAACAAAGTAGAGGGCTATAGGCTCACTCAAATTATTGGACTATGCCTGGTTAGAAGGAAGTTCATAAAATTGCCCACCAAGATGGCAATTCGGCTGTTGGTGGTAACAGCAAAAATTTAACAGTTGGAGTTTGACTTACAATGAAGGCAAAGGCCATTGAAACCACTATCATGAAAACATGAAACTTGATGAAGTGAGATGTAAAAACATTTTATCCAACTCAATTATAAATGCTAGATAAATGTTACATTTAATTTCAGCACTTGTTCTCATCAGTCAGTTATTTGTCTCGGAGCACCATGCACCCCAGTACCATCAACTGAAATGTCTACAGAAGTACCAACATATCCAGTTTCTGTGCCTTCAACAGTCACTATTTCATCTACATATGTTATAACTGAAGGGAGAAGGTATTATTTTTATATCTTATGAAAAAAGATTCTTCACTAATATTAATTAGGTTTTTTTTTCCATTGTTTTTTTAAGCTTTAAGAAATTCTACAGAAATTCAACCATTTGAAACAATGGAAATCATAACATATTCTGCATTGTGCATAAGTAAGAATATAACAATACTTAATATTGTTTAGTTTTTTCTTCACTCACCTCATACTTCTTAACTCCCAAGCAGACTCGAGTTTCTTCACTTCATTTGTGACATTCTCAATGCTGTATTACGTTCACAACTGATGTCCAACGGCCTCCTATCCTGCAGACTGACCTCCGTGCCATCTGATGGCTGACCGACAAACTTCCAAATCAATCCCCTCTCCTTATCACCGGGTATTTCAAAATTCATAGTTGTGTTTTTATTCTTGCATATGTAAATTTTTTCCCAAATTGTGAGTTCCTTCGGTTTTTCCAATTGTTTAAGTAATTTTGTTTCGGTTTCTATTCCATGTTTTTCTGACCAGGCATAGAATAGAAACCAAAACAAAATTACTTAAACAATTAGAAAAACCGAAGGAACTCACAATTTGGGAAAAAATTTACATATGCAAGAATAAAAACACAACTATGAATTTTGAAATACCGGTGATAAGGAGAGGGGATTGATTTGGAAGTTCGTCGGTCAGCCACCAGATGGCGCGGAGGTCAGTCTGCAGGATAGGAGGCCGTTGGACATCAGTTGTGAACGTAATGCAGCATTGAGAGTGTCACAAATGAAGTGAAGAAACTCGAGTCTGCTTGGGAGTTAAGAAGTATGAGGTGAGTGAAGAAACAACTAAACAATATTAAAATAATATAATTAAAATAACCTCAAAATATAACTTCCTAAAATTAAATATTAATATTAAAATAAACCTCACAGTGTTATTTCCTACCTACATAACTTAATAACAATACTTATTTAATCTATTAAAATTGTAATTATTTTTTTTAAGATTCTCCCATATAACTTATAGAGACATGTGCTACATAATATATATATCTATATATATATTCTTTCTGTCTTCTTTTTTTCATTATGTGTATCCAGCTGTAGCATACTTATGCTTATTTCTCTTTAGAAGAATCCACATTGTGTATAAGATGTAATGGGACTGCATTTATGTGAATGCAGTGTACGTGGTCATTTTTTAGTTCCTTTTATATAATAAATTTGGGAATTTTTAACATTATGAGGTTTTATTAATAAGAATTAAATAAATCGTGAATTCTTCTTACCTCATACTTCTATGTTTTTTTAAACACAGCACTGCAGTATCAGCAACCATCGTCATCATCCTCAGCTTTTTTCACGACTATCAATTTTTTCTTTTGCCAGTAAAATGGCAGTTTGGATAATTACCAGCACAAGAAAAAAATTGACAGTCATAAAAACAGCTGAGGATGGTGACGATGGTCGCTGATACTGCAGTGCTGTGTTTAAAAAAATATAGAAGTATGAGGTAAGAAGAATTCACGATTCATTAAATTCTTACCTTTTAGTTCCTTGTTTACCTAATATGTCAATAACAAGGTTAACCCTTCTCACTCATCAAGGTGAGTGCCCACGAGGTTGTAAGAAATAGATTAATAGAGAGAAATGAAAGTAGAAAAAGATCTCCTAGGTCTCGAATGCTCTAATACCATCAGAGTCGAAAAAAACAAGAATTAGCAAAGAGAGGCTATATTCAGAAAAGATAAAAATAGAGCAAAACACAAGTATGTGGAAGCAATGTTTTGCTCAGCTTGGGCGACCCTGTTGTCGCCATCCACATGTCCCCTAGATATATATTTATTATTTCTTAATTTTGAGGGTTAGAGAGCAAACTACATTTTCTTAATATTTAATTTTAGGAAGTTATATTTTGAGGTTATTTTAATTATATTATTTTTGGTCTGGACATCTTACCTCAATATTAATGATGATTTGTTCTTGGACATGTTTCAAAACAATTCTGTTTTATCTTCTGTCTGGGAAAGCTGAAGATAAAACAGAATTGTTTTGAAACATGTCCAAGAACAAATCATCATTAATATTGAGGTAAGATGTCCAGACCAAAAATAATACATTTTCTTACACACTTAAAAGTAAAACCATTATTTGACGAATGAAAATGCAGTCGCAGATCTGGTTTGTTTACATTACAACTGGAAAAGGTATAGTCAGCATTAGTAAATATGTGATCTCTGTTAACAGTTACGCTACACCTACTTCTACAGCTGCTACAACTGTTGTGCCAATACATGTACAACCATATGAGTGTGTTTCTGGTTGGACAAATTGGATAAACACCAATGCAGTGAAAAATGGTGCTAATTTTGATTTGGAGCCACTTCCTAGTACTCTCACAATAGTAAGTTTATATTCTTATTAAAATTACACAAAGAAACATAGTTCAATCTGGAAAATAACATTATGAATCATAATGTCGGCTAAAGATAAGAGGGATTCCTCTTGAAACCGCAATCTACTTAGAAAATTTACATGAGGCGAGGTAAGAAACATTTAATTTCACCATAAATTAAACCTCATAGTGATTAATTCCTATAAAAATTAAATTATGAGGTATAATCATTTAAATTCATCAGAGAACATTTTTTTTGAAAATTCACCTCATAAATTTCGTGCTTTTAATGAAACTGTGGTTTCAAGTGTAATCATGTCCATCCTCAGTCATAACTCTGACTGATGAAATTCTTCAGCTGTCAACTCTTCTATTATCACCATCTTCAGTGCTGCCATCTATTGTTGAATTTATTAACTTTAAAATCAATTTTTTTCATTAGGAATATCAAAATTCATTGATGTAAATTACGCTTGAAGCCGCAGTTTCATGAAAAGCATGAAATTTATGAGGTGAGTTTACAAAAAACGTTCTCCGATGAATTTAAATTTAGCCTTTGTTTCGATTCTGTGTTTTTCTGACCATGAATGGGCAGCTATTCTGTGTATCCATTTTTAACATTTCTAAGGTGTTCTTTCAATCTTGTATTCAAGTACCTTTTTGTTTTTCCTATGTATATTTTTTCACAATCTTTACAGTCATCATCATCATCATCATCATCATCATCAACAACAAGGATTAAGCCCAATGGCCTGTTCCGATCTCATTATAGGTCAAATTGGTCCTTCCATCTCTTCAATGGTCTTCCCAACATTCTTCTCCCTTTTGGTTTATAATTATATCCAATCCGGCCTTTACTTTGAGATGAATCAGTAATAATAAATGTCATATTTAAATTAATATTGGGAAGTAAACATTATGAGGTTATATCATTAATAGTGAGTGGAGAACATATTTTAATCGACTCACCTCATACATTTTCAAACTTCTTTGATACCGACTGTTTCAGACAAAATCATGTCCTCCTTCAGCCATGACTGAAGAAGGACATGATTTTGTCTGAAATAGTCGGTATCAAAGAAGTTTGAAAATGTATGAGGTGAGTTGATTAAAATATGTTCTCCACTCACTATTAATAATAAATGTCCCCTGACTGCATTATGAGTGCTGTGCAGGGCAAGGATAATGACAGGGCTGCTGTCTCAGAGCATCTATCCATGCTCCTCTAAGTATTAACCCCTTTAGAGAGGGTTGCTGCTTCCGCCCCTTGAGCCGTTGTGATGATCGCCTGGTATCACGTCACCTTATAGACCGTTGCAGACTTCTTGGTTGAAGTCAACCTTCTGGCAGACGTCTTCCACGTTGTGGACTATTCTTAGTTTCCTCTCACCTCAAACCAATTGGCAAGTTAGCAAAGCTAATCTTCCCCGATTTGGTCATCTGGTTCATTGAGTACTCAGCGCCCCCACCATGTCGAGGTGATAGTCCACGGGGGGGATCTTTACAATCAATTTGTTAAATTCCTGATTTGTTGCCTTCATAAATCTTTTCGTTTTTGTTGGTTTTAAATGAATCTATTCAGGCTGTAATCATTTTATGGTGCTAATTTAATGTTAAATTTTCTGAATATTTTTTTGAAACTTATTAAATGTAAATTTTTTACCAATTTCTTCATCTGTCTGAAGGGTACTTTCATTTACCACTTTTTGTTTTTCTTTTTCTTATTAATACTTTCTGCTTGTTGCCTGCAGTTAGCCTGTTAGCCTTGTACCGGGCTTCCAATATAAACCCGGACCGGCCTCACGGGGTTTCACCCATCAGGCAGCGCTCTCTCCTCGTCCGCATTTCACTCTGCCAGCCGCTCGTCCTTGAACTAGTCAGTTTACTATCGTTCGACAAGATGAGACGTCAGCTGACATTAGAGCAGCGCATTTATGTGTGTAAATTGTATTATAAATATGACTCAGCTCGTCGCATTCGCGAGAAAATTTATGCGGTAACTTCCCTGGACAATTACCTCCTTCCAGATCGACAATCCACGATCTTGTGACTAAATTTGAGACCACTGGTTCAGTACAAAATAAGAAACACTCGCTCCCCAGATCTAACAGTGTGTGATTTTTATTTGTGGGTTAGCCTGAAAGACAAAGTGTACAAAACAAATCCGCACACATTGGAAGAACTGAAGAACAACATAAGAAATGAAATCAGAAACTTGACAGTGCCCGAACTACAGCGTGTCAATCTAAATGTGTTTACTCGGTATAATGCCTGTTTAATTGCAGGAGAACAACATTTCCAGCATTTTCTATAAGGTAAGAAACAGTTCAAGGACGGGTGGCAGGCAGGGTGAATTGCGGGAGGAAGAGACAGCACTGCTTGCCGGGTGAAACTTCATAAGGCCGGTCCGGTTTTATATTGGAAGCCCGTTATATAGCCTATGTGTACAGTACTATATAATTTTTAAATGTTACTCTCAGATATTCTCTTTATCAATAGTTAATTTTGATTGTTTTAGTTAAATGCTGGAAGCAGACCTGTGTGTAATGTATCTGAGATGGCAGACATACGCTGCAGGGTTGTAAATACTCATGAACATTACAAGAAGTTAGGTGAAGATGTGGAATGTAGCATTATGGGTGGTGGATTAAAATGCAAGGATGGATGCCACGATTATGAGATTAGCATTCTCTGTAAATGTAAGTAGCACTACATCGCCATCATCATTTGTTATTATTCTATGATAATTGTTTCTTCAAAACAAATCAGTTTCTACCTCTCATCAATATACCATAAACCACACTCAGGTCATTTAGAATACATATAAAATCCCGTGCAGCAGCTGCCACAAAAGCCATGTTTGACATCAAAGCAATATCCAGACTGTCACTAAAAATGGTCATGGCCGTGTTCAATGCAAAAATAGTTCCCATTGCAACATATGGAATAAAATGGTTTTGCAATAAAAATGATACTCAAAAAAATAAACAAGTATAAAAGACAAAAATTTATTAATCAAAGCACTCTTCTAAAAGTTAAAGAAGATAATGTAAAATTTAGAAAATTCACATATCATCCATTAAAACACCACAAGTTTCAAAAAAATTTTTAAGATTTCAACATAAGGTTAGCACCCAAAAATGACTACAGCATCAGTAGACTGATTAGACCTAATAAGAATGAGAAAATTAAAGAAGAAAACAAATCAGGGATTTATCAAATTAAATGTGAAGAATGTGAGAAATTCTACATAGGAAAAACTAAGAGAAATTTGAAAACTAGAGTGAAAGAACATCTCAGGAATGTCAAGAAAGGGGAAGTAGAAAAATCTGCAGTGGCTGCCCATGCATGGTCTGAAAAACATCTTATCGAGAAAGAAGCTAAATTATTAAAACAAATAGAAAAACCAAAAGAACTTACTGTTTGGGAAAAGATCTACATTCAAAAGAGCGAAAAGAAGAAATTAATGAACTTTGAAATTCCCGGTGAGAATGACCTGGTTTCGAGGTTTTTCAGTCAGCCAATGGAAGGAGAGAAGGACAGCTCTTCAAGACGACAGAACAACGGTCGTGACGATACTGAGGATGGAACAGAAACTATGTTCCGAAACTAGTTTATAATCAAATAAGAAGAACAATATGAAGTGAGTGATAAAAAATATTCTATCTTAATATGGAATAGATCTCATTTGGGAGAAGCTGAGTATAGAGATCTAATAACTTTGGAAGCAGTCAAATCATGATTCTTGAAAGCTGCCCTAGGTGTCTCAAAACACACAAAGTCGAAGCTAGCATATGAACTCGCCAAGGAACCCTTCTTCACAGAAGAACTGCATATGAGGCTACCATCCACAAACAGCTCAAATAAACCACTTCAGGAAAGGGAGAAGAAGAGACAAGAGATATGGCTGGACTTTTATACAACAGAAGCCATGACAAATAGATCCTGGACCAACACCAATCAAGAACTTCAACACCTGGTGAACTCAATGGCAGTGGATGGATACCACCACAAGATATGCAAGACCAAGTGTTTCCACGATCCTGGGAACAACTGTGTGTGTGTGAACTGTGCAAGAAACAATGCGACCGTTACCATGTAACCACCTGCAAAAAAACGAGGGATATCCCTGGTAGGATTCTGCAAATAACAAACTATGTGAATCAAATTAATGACAAAACTTATGTAACATATATTTTCTGCACAACTTGTGCACATTTATTCTATTATTATTACAAGTTTACAAGCTTATAGAAATTTATTTAGAAGACCTACAGAATTGGTTTTAATGTCATATGATAGCACAACTCATCAAGTTTTCACTGACATAGTTTTATAGTACCTAGTTCTCTCACCGCGTGCCTAACGTAGTTCATATCAAAATGGCTGCTTTCACAGGTGCCGAGTGTGCTCGTAGTGTGTTTTTGTTCGAAGAAACTAAATCTGCGACAATTGTTCAGCATAGATTTCATACCCAGTATGGTAAGGATCCTCCTAGCAGGCCAACAATTTATTCTTGGCACCAAACATTTGTTAGGACTGGCTGTTCTTTTAGTCATTCCAAGCATACTGGCCGTCCACGTACGGCTAAAGCTGTGGTTGAACAAGTGAGGGATAGCTTTGCTCGGAGCCCTAAGAAATCAACGAGGCGTGCATCACGTGAGACTGGCATTTCACAACCAACCATTTGGAGCATACTACAGAGACGTTTGCACTTGAAACCATACCGATTTTCGATGGTGCAACACATTACTGATAATGATAAGATGGTTCGACGTGATTTCTGTGCAGAAATGCTTGGTCGGATTGAGGAAGATGAAACGTATTTGAACCACGTAATCTTCAGCGACGAGTCTACATTCCACATCAGTGGCAAAGTAAATACCCATAACTGCAGGATCTGGGGCTCTGAATCTCCATATCTCCATCTGCAACACGTACGTGACAGCCCGAAAATGAATGTGTTTTGTGCCCTAAGTAAAACTAAAGTGTAGGGCCCCTTCTTTTTCCAAGAAAAAACTATCAACGGTACGATTTATCTGGATATGCTAGGAGGATCCTTACCATACTGGGTACGAAATCTACACTGAACAATTGTCGCAGATTTAGTTTCTTCGAACAAAAACACACAATGAGCATGCTCGGCACCTGTGAAAGCAGCCATTTTGATATGAACTACGTTAGGCACGCGGTGAGAGAACTAGGTACTATAAAACTATGTCAGTGAAAACTTGATGAGTTGTGCTATCATATGACATTAAAACCAATTCTGTAGGTCTTCTAAATAAATTTCTATAAGCTTGTAAAGTTGTAAAGTCAATTTTGAATCACCCTGTATATAAACCACAGTAACTTTATCCAAAGTCTAAAAAATACTGAACCATGTTATAAGACACTTAAGTCAAATACAGTTGAACTTACTTTATACATAACTCGGATCTGCATAATTCAGTTTTATATGTAAATGTTTGTAAGTTCCCAGCTAAATGTAATTGGAATTTTAGATAAGTAAACTTGATTTGTATATAATTCATATATACTTAATTCACAGTTATACATACCGAAGTTCATAAAATATGTTTTTATTATTCATTTCATATATCTCAATGATGGATAAATCATATTTGAAGAGAAAAATTATACACTCAGACTGGGACTCGAACCCAGGACCTTTGGCTTTCTAGACCAATGCTCTACTGACTGAACTATCTGGGTGAGTTCCTATCTAAATGCAAATTTTTCTCTTATGTACGTTGTCTATTCCTGCACACCAAATGCTATGAAACCTTTGCTTCTATCTTTGCAAATGGCGGCTCCTTTATTAAGAAGTCATTTATTTGGGAATTTTATATTACATTATAAAGCCAGTACAGCTTCTTTCGATGTTTTTATTATTCATTTCATACATCTCAATGTTGGATGAATCACATTTGAAGAGAAAAAATATACTGGCTTTATATTGTAATATAAAATTATACAGGACCCTTACTGCTTGGTTCCCGAGATCGAGTCTCAGTCACTCCATGTTGGTTTCGTGGCGGAAAAAATGGAGCTTGGACAGTTTCACGTCCATCTTCAACCATAACTCCAACTGATGAAATTCTTCGGTCATCAACTCTTCTATTGTCACCATCTTCAGCACTGCCTTCTATGGTTGAATTTATGACCTTTGAAATCAAATTTTGACATTCCTAATGAACAAAATTTGATTTCAAAGTTTATAAATTCAACCATAGATGGCAAAACCGAAGATGGTGATAATAGAAGAGTTGATGGTCGAAGAATTTCATCAGTCAGAGTTGTGGCTGAAGATGGATGTGATTACGTTTGAAACCGCCATTTCGTGAAAAACACAAAATTTATGAGGTGAGTTGTCAGAAATGTTCTCCGATGAATTTCAAGGAAAATTTGTGTTTAGATTGGAGTTTTCCAGATAGCTCAGTTGGTAGAGCATTTGCCTAGAGTGCAAAAGGTCCTGGGTTCAAATCAGTCTGAGCGTATAATTTTTCTCTTCAAATGTACTCATTACATCTTTATTTTGTTTCAGGTCACATGAAGTGTGATGACAGACATCAGTTCTTTCCAAATGTTTATGATTGTAACAAATTCTATCATTGTGAAGAGACGCCTTTGGGACCAGAAGTTGTGGAAAAGTCATGTCCCCCTCAGATGTTATATAATCCTGTGAAACAAGTTTGTGACCATTCTGTTAATGTTGTTAGCATTGTGCCAGAATGTCAAGGTTTGTACATTTTTATTCATATTACTTTATATTAAATATAACTAAAGTGCATTAACCCATTCAACCCGTATGACATGATGTTCACGTGCGCTCTAGTGAGGCCCAGTCTTTGATGAGCTCATATATTTTGCAATAACTTCCAAACTACCCAATAGATGTCTTATGTGTTAGCTTTGCTAGGTTCCTGAGAGAAGGGCATGTTGGACAACCTGCTTTTTTAGTAAGAATTCGTGAAATTAGAAGCTGTCTGTTTGTTGGAGATATATAGAAGAAATTTGTAGTGCTAAGTCTTTGAAATGGCGTCTATGAGGGTGTGTTGTGATGATTGTGATGGGATTCTGAGTTTATTAGAGAGTTTTGTCCTCGAAACATTAGACAGAACACCGACAGGAAAACTGAGGAGGGTAAAAGGGAAAAGACTAGGGAAGAAATAAAAAAAACACGACTCTGGCTGAAGTACCAGGATGCAAGGCGTTGACTTGCAAGACCAGATCACTGCCCTTTTTCCTCTAATGCGTTGCATTGTAAAAAGGTTACAGAAAATTATTTTTCTATTTGCTGGACATATTTGTGGACTCTTTTGTGTTCTACAATAATTTCATACATAGCAAGACAGCACATTCGACCTTCAGAATAGCTGTCGCCAAGCAGTTACTGGAGACAATTCAGCTGCCATCCTACATCATCATGTACAACACCTGTCAGGTTACAGGCAAAGAACTGGGCTCACATATCATTGTATATCCCCAGCACAGACAATAAAAAGAAACCCTACAGACGTGTGTTCAAAACAGAACAAATAAGTGAATCTACATTTCAGTAAAAAAAGTGTGAAGTTCCACTTCATGTCCTGGGATGTTTCAAGATTTACCACACCAAAATGTCACTTTAGGCAAGTACAATTATTCTGAAGCCTTTACTAAAATTTCTAAAGAAAAATATTTATTAAATTCCATTCTATGAGCATTTTTGTGTTTGCATGTAAAGAGCATGACACCTCCTGTCTTCTGTGACCATTTAAATCTGAGTGGAGGGGGAAAGTTAGCAGGCATTTAAATAAGAGTCCATTGGGTTAAACATAGGCTAAATTCTGGGAATGTATGCTATTATGCATTACTGGGACTTTTGTCATCCCAACATCTCTTAAAAAAATGTTAAACTGAAAATATATAAAACTGTTATACTCCCAGTTATATTATATGGATGTGAAATGTGGACTCTTACTTTAAGGGAGGGGAAAACATATGAGTAATATTTGAGAATAAAATTCTCAGGAAAATTTTTGGATCAGAGAGAGATGAACAGGCAAATGGAGAAGGCTATAGTCTAGTTCTGGTAACTGAAGCCATCTTGGTTAAACAAAAGGCACATGGCAGGAGAGAACTAGTAGTTATGCAGAAAAATTTTCTTATTAATAATAATAATTTGTACTTACACTTGTCGGCTGCAGTGGACTAGTGGTTATGCTCCTTGCCTCTGGTCCCAAGGGTCGTGGGTTCAAACCCGGCCAGGGTCGATGGATTTTTTAGGACGGAAAAATCCAAGGAGCAAGTCCTCTGGGAGGGACTTTAAGCCGTGGGTCCCGAGTCTGAAGATTTTCAGGCTTGTAAAAAATCCTTAAGTCTGAATGAAATGGCCTCTAAGCAAAATTCACCGAATTTCCTCGTCCTAGTACTACCTTGGTTTCCTAGATGTCAGTATGAGGCAGAATGCTGACCATGGCCCACTCAAATGACATCTATACGAAAACAAGTGTGACTAAATTAGTATGGTTCAAATTCTTTCCTGTAGGGGGAGAGTGCCTAAATCTCTGTAAAGGGAAAACGTGGGCTTACAATACAATACAATACTTGTAAGCCCATGTTTCCCTTAACAGAGATTTAGGCGCTCTCCCCCACAGAGAAGAATTTGAACCATACTAATTTATTTACACTTGTTTTCATATAGATGTCATTTTTGAGTGGTCTGTGGTCAGCGTTCTCTCTCAAACTGACATCTAGGAAACCAAGGTAGTACTAGGACAAGGAAAGTCAGTAAATTTTGTTTAGAGGCCTTTTATTCAGGCTTAAGGATTTTTTACGAGCCTGAAAATCTTCATACGCAGGACCCATGGCTTAAAGTCCCTCCCGGAGGACTTGTTCCTTGGATTTTTCCATCCTGAAAAATCCAACCCTGGCCGGGTTTGAACCCGCGACCCTCGGGACCAGAGGCAAGGAGCATAACCACTAGTCCACCATGGCCGATAATAATAATAATAATAATAATAATCATAATAAAATTAAGTAATCAATTGAGTAGGTGTTTACTTGATGAAAATCCATATTTATTAATTAAATAAAAATAAAACTTAGTTTTATTTGATTTTCATATTATTAAGATATAATTCAGTGACAGCTGTTTTGGTACACTGTACCTTCTTCATAATTGTTAACATGTCTGAAGAAAGTACAGTGTACCAAAAGAGCTGTCACTGAATTATATCTTAATAAATATGAAAATCAAATAAAACTAAGTTTTATTTTTATTTAATTAATAAAATTAATTGTTACAAAATCATTGTTATTCTATAATGAACACTTCAAACTTATTAGACATCAAAACTATTCACTAACACAGAACTAGCAGATAAGAAAATTAAATGTGCAGTAACTATTATGTTTTCAAAATTGAGGGTAGTTGCTGGCAGTACCTGCAACTTGTCCTCCTCTCTTACCACACCATAAACCATAGACCCTCAAAAGTGGCTAAAGAAGTCAGAACTGCACAGAATATAACAGTGAGGTACATGATCTTTATGGGAAACCAGATATAATAAGAACATCAAAAGAGCCATACTGGCTTTATAATGTAATGTAAAAATTCCCAAATAAATGTATTCTTAATAAAGAAGCCACCATTTGCAAAGATAGAAACAAAGATTTCATAGCATTTGGTGCATGGAAATTGACAGCGAATATAAGAGAAAAAATTGTGTTTAGATTGGAACTTGCCCAGATGGCTCGGTCGGCAGAACATTGGCCTAAGAAGCCACAGGTCCTGGGTTCGAATCCCAGTCTGAGTGTATAATTTTTTTTCTTCAAATATAATAACAGTTAAGTCTCTAGTCTGCAATGGACAGGACATGTGGCACAAATGGGGAATGAAAGAGAAGCATGGAAACTCATTGTAGGAAAACAAGATAGAAAGCTCCTAGTAGGTAGACCTAGAATGAGATGAGAGAATAACATTATCCATCATTTTAGGGAGGTAAAATATACACAGGATGATTGGAAAATATTGGCTCAGGATACGGATGTATGGAAAGCTTATGTCTGTGCAGCTATGAACCTACGGGTACATTAATAATGCCAGTGAACTAGTTATTATTCATGAAGTTATGTAGGTAGGAAATAACATTATGAGGTTTATTTTAACACATTCAGTACCAGGCACTGAGCAGGGCATTTAAACCCACAGGCCAGCCATTTAAATACCCCAGCTACTCTTTTCGTGGCACTTCAGAAAATGAACCATTATTCACAAACTATAATAGTCCTAGAAAATTCAAATTTTGTACATGCCTAAAGGAGATATCCTAGTAGGATTTGATGGTGAAATAACTTGGGTGATTGACATCACATGGTATTGGCATATCAATTTCAGGAAGTGGAAGTTCATCTTCACTTTCACTTTGTGAATTTTCTAATTCAGGAATCAGTTCATCACCTGAATCATTATTATACAAAATATTCACTAATTCTTCTTCAGTGAGATATTTTTCTTCCGCCATGGTTTCACTCACGCACAAACAACAGCGCGATAATGAGAAAGATATACGACTGCATTGGAGCTTGGAGGCAAGTTTGGGTGAATGAATTCCATGTGTTGTTTGTTTTAAAAATTAAAAGGGGATTCACCAAGGTTAAACGTGTCAAACGGGAATAGAAAATGTACATTTACATGCCATCTATGATCTCCAAGACATATTAAGCCAACACAATATTTAGGGGCTGAATATAAACGTGGTTTGTTCGCCCCCGCTCTAAAACGAGTTAACTGACCGACGGCTGCATACATGATAGTCTCTTTAAACATCTTAACTAGCTTACAGTACTGAATGTGTTAATTTGTAGGGCAAGGCATTTAATGACCTATAAGTTGGTAAAAAATGCAAAATAAAAAATGCATTTATGACCTAAAAAATGCAAAAAATGATGAATGAAAGTTAAGAATTACCAATAAAAATACTATTTATTAGATTAAGTACTCACTTGATTACTGAATTACATAAAATTTAACTTAACGTCAAAATATTAAAAGAAAAGTATTTAAAAAAATACATATTACAGTACCTTTTATTGCAGAAAATACATTTCAATTACACAGTGCACTTTTACAGCAATTTTGAATTGCAGTTAGAATCACAATAAGGGTAGAAGCTAGCATAAGCTCTAAGAAATTGAATAAAATTCCTAGAAGTGGGCAAGTTCATTATACACATACCTTGAAAAATAGGGGTAGTAGTTAGCAAAACAACTACTTAATTCCAAGAAATTGTATTGACAAGGAAAAATACTTAATTATAATAAAAACCTTAAATCAAATACAAATAATGTCACAGCCTTCTGGAAAAGTGTAAAAAATGCTCAAAATGACCTAAAAATTGCCAAAAAATGACCTATTCCTAAAAAAGTTTAGAAAATGCAAAAAAATGCCCTAATGAATTGCTTTTATTTAATCTGTTTTTTAATGCCGTACATTTTCATATATGCAAGCAATTTTCAACCTTCATAAGAAAAAGATGCAAAATCATTCATTGCCTTGCCCTATTAATTTGTGTTGAGTTGTTTTTGACTCACCTCATACTTCTTAACTCCTTTGCAGACTCTAGTTTCGTCACTGCATTTGTGACATTCTCAATGTTAAATCACAATCACAATCAATGTAGATTGAGTTCAGTAGCTGCACATACTTGGCCAGAAAAACACATAATAGAAACCAAAGCAAAATTACTTAAACAGTTGGAAAAACTGAAGGAACTTACAATTTGGAAGAAAATTTACATATGCAAGAATAAAAACATAACCATGAATTTTGAAATACCCTGTGAAAAGGAGAGGGGATTGATTTGGAGGTTCATTGGTCAGCCATCAGAGGGCACAGAAATCAATCTACAGGAGAGGAAACCGTTGGATGTCAGGTTGTGATTGTGATTTAGCATTGAGAATGTCACAAATGTGTGATGAAACTGCGAAGGAGTTAAGAAGTATGAGGTGATATTTTCATAGTTAAATATGGGAAATAAACATTATGAGGTTCTTAATTCATAAATTAATGAGTCATTTTTTAACATCTTGCCTCATATTTTATGTTTCTTCAAACACGGGAATTAGTTTTCATAATGTCGGTTGAAAATGAGAGAGATCCTTCTCTCGAAAACTAGTTTCTGTGTTTGAAGAAAGAGCGAATCCCTCTATATGTTTGAGCAGTAGAGATTACTGCTTTACTACTCCTTCTATCATTACGAGTCCTAGCAGGAGCAATTACAATATTATTTATTAACAGACCAAAATTTAAATACATCCTTTTTTGATCCTGCAGGAGGAGGAGATCCCATTTTATACCACCATGTTGTCTGTAAGAAAATATATATAATGTGTAAGCTGCTCTAAAAAATTATAAAAAAACTAATATTAACATAAGAAGAAAACTCCAACCTACTATTCTATTTAATAATCTAATTTCCCCTAAAAGATTATAAAATATGAGGTAAGATGTTAAAAAATGTCATTAATTTATGAAGTATGAGGTGAGTGAAAAACAACTCTACACAAATTAAAATACTATTCATGAATTGGTACCTGCTGTATTGGCAAGTATCTGTGGGTATGCTCTTTATTTTCCAGTTTAAAAAACAATACTCTTAAGAAGTAAAGTAAATTATTTTTAATTTTAGTGCAACCTGTATGTGATCCAAGATTATCCGAACAGTCCACATCCATCTGACTGCCACGTCTTCTACCATTGTAAAGATACTGCGCTTGGAAGAGAACTTGTAGAAAAGTCCTGTGGGCCTTTTATGTTGTATAATCCTCGACATCAAGTTTGTGATTGGCCAGCTAATGTTATACCCATCAGACCTGAATGTGGAGGTAATATTATTTTTTTTATTTAGGAATATTACACAAAACAGTGTTTCTCCTTCAACCCAAAGTGATTTGTCACTAGAGGTTCCTGTCTAAAGCATCTTCTTCCCTCAAATCTCTAGCTTCCATACTTCTCTTAACTCCATCCATCCATCGTTCTCTAGGCCTGCCTCTTCCACTTCTTCCATTAGCTTTCCAATTAAGGATTTTCTTTGGTATTCTCTCTTCTTCATTTCTTTTGAGGTGTCCATATCATTTGAAATGTTTTTCTTCTATTTTTCCTAATATGTTTTTCAACTTGCATAATTTCCCTTATTGTGCTGTTTCTTGAAATTCTTATCATTTGCCTCCAAAAATCCATTTCTACTGCTAACAGCATGTTGGCTTGTTTTCTACTTACTGTCCATGTTTCGGACCCATATAATAAAATGCTTTGTAACAGAACTTGAAATATAGTTTTCTTCATGATGAAATTAAATGTTTCTTACCTCTCCTCATATAAATTTTGTAAGTTGATCGCGATTTCGAGACTATAACTGTCTCACCCTCAGAACCTTCTTGGCGACTGGTGTTATGTCGATCGGAAGAAACTCTTCTTCTTCCCTCTGTTGTTTCTTCCAATCAACATAATACAAGTTGCCAAGAAGATTCTGAAGATGAGACAGTTATAGTCTCGAAATCGCGATCAACTTAGAAAATTTATATGAGGAGAGGTAAGAAACATTTAATTTCATCATAAATTAAACCTCATAGTGTTTAATTCCTATAAAAGTTAAAAATAGTTTTCTTCGTTCTGTATATTACATTTCTACTCCAAGGCACTGAATTCAACAAACCAATGATTCTTCTTCCTTCAGTTATTCTTCTTTCAATTTCTGTAGTTGAATTCTCACTTTTATCTAAAATAGATCCTAAATCGGAAAAGCCAAGGGTCCCGGGTTCGAGTCCCGGTCTAGGCGAAAATTTTTCTCTTCAAATTTAATTTATCTTTCATTGAGAAATGTTAAATTAATAATAAAAACATCATTAGAAGCCTTACTAGCTTTATAAAGTAATGTTAAATTCCCAATAAATGTCTTCTTAACTAAGAAGCCGCCATTTGCAAAGATAGAAACAATGGTTTCAAAAGCATTTGGCGATAGGGAATTACAACGTATATAAGAGAAAAATTTGCATCTAGATCGTAACTCGCCTCGGTAGCTCAGTTGGTAGAGCACTTGGCCCGGAAAGCCAAGGGTCCCGGGTTCGAGTCCCGGTCTAGGCAAAAATTTTTCTCTTCAAATTTAATAGATCCTAAATATTTAAAATTTTTAACATTACGCATTCTTCTTGAATTACATTTTAGCTCATCTGTTGTATCCAATGAAAGATATTCTGTTTTGTTATAATTTATCTGCAATTCCCATTTTTTGTATTCTACCTCTAAATTTCCTTAAGATGAAAGATGCATCATCTGGATCCTGAGAAATAACCACCTGATAGTAAATGGTGGAGAATAATTATCTTCTCTTTGAATTCCCATATGTTTGCAGTGTCTTGACCAATTCTTTGTACAATTATCAATTTATATTTTTGTATAACGTTGGTGATTAGCAACATCCTTGTTTACTAGGTCCACTACAAGGATAATATTATTTCACATTTTTATTAATGATTTATTTAAAGCTACCCAAATATTTTTAAATAATCTCATAAGAATCATCATCATTTGGAGGTCAAATAGGAGTAAAGCAAGCAATGTTATAAAAATTATAAAGTCTATGGCATGATAGGCCTTGAAGGCTCTTGGTTTACAGCTATCTTCTTGGTTTTATTCTTTATTTGTAGGATTTTCATCCTGTTTATTTTCCAAATCACTCCTCGGAGGAAGACGTATTGGATGTGCATCCACTGTCTATCCAAGCCAAACTTGTCAAGATCCACGTGATTGACTATTCTGATTGAGGTTTTAAGCAGTTTCCCTCATTCCAAGAGCAAATGCTGGAATAGAACCCCAAAAGGTCTGCTTTCGACTTCACTTTGCTACCACGTCAAATAAACTTCAAATTTAAATTCAAAATTTAAACTGGGGCTAATGTACTTTACAGGAACCAAAATAGATCACTCACCGCCAACACATAAGTGATGGCTAAAGAGCTTTCCATCTATCTATCTATCAATCTGGACATCTCTTGGCTGGTCTTCCTGTTGCTCTTCTCCCATCCATTGGTCTATTTTCTTTAGCTCGTTTTGCAAGTCTGTTGTCTTCCATTCTTTCTATATGATTTTTCTAATATTTTCGTCTGTCTATAATAAATTTGGTTATATCTTGAATTTGACATTTAATTTACAGTTGTTGGTCTTAATCCATGTGTGATATTTATAGAATCAGCATGTCAGTTCTATCAGACAATATAGTTCATTTTCTCAATCTGATAAAAATTATATAGGGTGTAAATATATTAAACTGATGTAATTTACTTGATTATAGAAGATTTGCAGACAAGCAATTTGAGATATGGAAATATGAGTTTCAGATGAAAAATAGTTGGGTTATTAATTGGAAAGTTGTCCCAAAAAAAAAAGAGATCTAACAAACAAAAATTAAAAAATTGAGTTTTCATTGGATTAGTGATCTATCTGGAGAATATCACAGCATGGTAGATGTAAAACTATCCCTGCTCTCTTTCACACTTGTTTTATTTATATTTTAAAAGTTGGTTTTCAAGCGAATAGTGATCTATCTAATAATTGAGTTTGTATTTTTTAACATTCTTACCTCATATAAATATTTATCCGGACATATGTTTCAGGGCTGTTGCCCCATCATCAGCATTCCACAAACTGTTTTTTTTTTCTTTTCTTCAAGTTGTCAGCTTTAACCCCTTAACTGGGGACCTAGCTAGTGCAGTTCTACAGCTCTGTGGGGAGCCTTTTCTTCCTTTAATTTAAAATATTATAAAAAATACAGGGAGTAAACATTTGTAACATATCCATCAAATATTATACAAAACAACCATTCTCTTTCATATGGTCATATTTTTTAATCGAAATTTCATATTTTAATTTTTTTCAACTTTAGTACAAAAACGGCACAAGTGTCTTCTCGTGTTCAATTTAAAAGTAATTTGGAAAACATTATTTATATTACATGTAATGAATATTAAAAAGTATGCAAATGTCTTAAATGCAATAAATGTTAACTCTGGCCTTACATGGTGTCTGTCATCAGTGGCGTTATTTCAAGTCTTACATCGATATAAACTAAGCATTTAGGATATATGTATAAATAAATTAATTAATTTATATTGGCAATTTACTCCGAAGTTTATAATGTAAATATACAATCTCTTTTAACACTGTGTAAATATTAAAATTTTACGACACATATGACCAGTGGCGTTACTAAATACTGTCAGTTTTGAGTTATTACAAATAATCGCAATTTTTTTTATTTTTAGAGCTTTAATATACCGTAAAAATATATATCTGTACAATTAGTAGTTTTTATTGTAGTAATAGTGATTATTGACGTCATCAGATATTATCAGTGGCGTTATTGAACACTGGTGTGTTGAGAAGTCACTGGTTATTATTGTTGTTAGTATTATGAATGCTACATAACTTCATTTTAGAAAACACTCATATTTTCAGTAAATTGTAAGTAGCTTATAAAAAATATGATGAAGTGAAAAAAAAAAAAAAAAACTAGAAGCGAAATAAGACGTTTGAACTAGTTACTTCAAGACTGGAGAATGGAGGGTAAAAGTTAGCAACCCCAATTGAATGTTTGTGCAATATTTTTCTAATGTGACAAAATACAGACCTCTCATTTAAACGTTGGTGTGAATGAGAAGTTACAAGAAACTGTACCAGAGTTATTATTTTTTCATTAACTTAGACCGTTCTTGCATTAAGGTTTAAGGCTAATCTGAGTTGAGAGATATATTATGTTGAGCAAACAGATGGTGTCTGTTTTTTTTTTCTGAACACGTCTAGTGAATAATATTTTATCATGAATGTTATATAGCTGGCCAGTTACCGATATACGTTAGTCCGTTCTTGCGCGCATACATGATATGTGATTTTAACTCTCGTAATAAGAAACTGTTAGGAGACCGGTCAAAGGGGGTTGAAAAAAATCACACTAGATGTCATACCCATACAGAACAGATCTTCAAAATTTTGTGTTCCTTTTTCGCCAAATAACTTAGAAAAAAAATAATATATATCTCGTTGGATATATCCGTAACTCCCACCGAGTGAAGGCTTTCTTGAGACGGATATTCACGGAACGCCCACCCAACGGGTTAATATAGTTAGCTATATGTGTATTCTTTCTGTATATTCCAAATTCTATCTTGTTTTCTCCATTTCTTGTTAAATTTAGATCTAAAAATGGGATTTGTTTTTCAATTTTATTATTATTTTCAATATAAGTTATGCTTATTTACCTACAGATATTGAGTGACATGTGGTTAGCACATACCTCAATGAGACATCTAGTAGGTAACTAAGGTATTACTCAGATGGACAAAGGCCAATTAAATTTTTCACAGAGACCATTTTATTCAGGCTTGTGGTTCTTTTATGAGTCTGAAAATCTTCAGACTCAGGACTCAGAGCTTAAAGTTCCTCCCAGAGGACTTGTCCCTTGGTTTTTTTCACTTTAAAAACCCAATTACCTCGGCCGGGTTTGAACCCATGATCCTCAGTACTAGAGGCAAGGAACATAACCACTAGATCTTTGTTTGGTATACAAAAGATTTAGGTAAAATTTTTTATCACTCACCTCATATTATTTTTCTTTTTTTATTTTAAACTAGTTTCGGAACTTTACATTTCAGTTCCATCTTCAGTAATTACGTGACCGTTGTTCTGTCATCTTGATGGTTATGAAATTACTGAAGATGGAACTGGATGGAAAGTTCCAAAACTGGTTTAAAATAAAAGAAGAAGAATAATTTGAGGTGAGTGATAAAAAATTTTACCTAAATAATATACCTCATAGTGTGGATTCCTAAAAAAAGTAATACAACAGATTGAACTTTTATAGGAATAAATCACTATGAGGTTTAATTTAAGATAAAATCAAATTATATTATTTTTAGTCTGGACATCTTACCTCAATATTAATGGGAAAGCTGACGATAAAACAGAATTGTTTTGAAACATGTCAAGAACAAATCAACATTAATATTGAGGTAAGATGTCCAGACTAAAAATAATATAATTAAAATAACCTCAAAATATAACTTCCTAAAATTAAATATAAAATCAAATTAAGTTATGTAGATAGGAAATAACACTATGAGGTTCTTTAATATTGTTTATTTTTTATTATTTCACTCACCTCATATGAAGTATGAGGTGAGTGAAATAATAAAAAATAAACAATAAAATCAAATGTTTCATACCTCTCCTCATATTAATCTTCTAAGTAGATCACGATTTCAAGACCATTGTGGTCCCATCCTTAGTACCATCTTGACGACTAATATGTCGATTGGAAGAAACACTTCTTCTTCCCTCTGTTGGTGGACTGATAAACCTCTGGATAAGGTCAGAAATCACGGGAATTTTGGAAGTTCATAAGTTTTTCTTTGTTTTTATGAATGTGGATCTTTTCTCAAACCGTGAGTTCCTTTTGTTTATCTATTTGTTTAATTACACTAGCTTTTGATCCAATTAGTTGTTTTTTGGACCAAGCATGAGCAGCTACTGCTGACTTTAAACAAATAGATAAACAAAAGGAACTCACGGTTTGGGAAAAGATCCACATTCAGAAAAACAAATAAAAACTTATGAATTATATTTGAAGAGAAAAATTTTCGCCTAGACCGGGACTCGAACCCGGGACCCTTGGCTTTCCGGGCCAAGTGCTCTACCAACTGAGCTACCGAGGCGAGTTACGATCTAGACGCAAATTTTTCTCTTATGTATGTTGTAATTCCCTACTGGCTATAAAGTATTGTTAAATTCCCAATAAATGTCTTCTTAACTAAGAAGCCGCCATTTGCAAAGATAGAAGCTATGGTTTCAAGCATTTGGCGCGAGGGAATTACAACGTACATAAGAGAAAAATTTGCGTCTAGATCGTAACTCGCCTCGGTAGCTCAGTTGGTAGAGCACTTGGCCTGGAAAGCCAAGGGTCCCGGGTTCGAGTCCGGTCTAGGCAAAAATTTTTCTCTTCAAATATAATTTATCCTTCTATGAGAAGTGTTAAATTAATAATAAAATCGTCAAAAACTTATGAACTTCGAAATTCCCGCGAATTCCGACCTGATCCAGAAGTCCACCAACAGAGGGAAGAAGAAGTGTTTCTTCCGATCGACATAACATCAGTGGTCAAGATGGTACTAAAGATGGGACCGCTATGATCTTGAAATTACGATCTACTTAGAAGATTAATATGAGGAGATATGTGAAACATTTGATTTCATCAAATGTGTCACATTCAGTACCAAGCACTGGGCAGGGCATTTAAACCCACAGGCCAGCCATTTAGATACCCCAGCTACCCTTTTCATGGCACTTCAGAAAATGGACCATTATTCACAAACTATTAGTCCTAGAAAATTCAAAATTTGTACATTACCTAAAGGAGATATCCTAGTAGGATTTGATGGTGAAATAACTTTGGTGATTGACATCACATGGTATTGGCGTATCAATTTCAGGAAGTGGAAGTTCATCTTCACTTTCACTTTGTGAATCTTCTAATTCAGGAATCAGCTCATCACCTGAATCATCATTATACAAAATATTCACTAATTCTTCTTCAGTGAGATATTTTTCTTTCGCCATGGTTTCACTCATGCACAAACAACAGCGCGATAATGAGAAACATA
Source organism: Diploptera punctata (assembly GCA_030220185.1). Taxonomy (NCBI): domain Eukaryota; kingdom Metazoa; phylum Arthropoda; class Insecta; order Blattodea; family Blaberidae; genus Diploptera; species Diploptera punctata. The sequence continues at coordinate 173,702 of JASPKZ010001982.1, forward strand.
TACGACGTGATTGGAGCCAGGAGGCAAGTTCGGGTGAACGAATTCCATGTGTTGTTTGATTTAAAAATAAAAGTGGATTCACCAAAGTTAAATGTGTCAAACGGGAATAGAAAATGTACATTTACATGCCATCTATGATCTCCAAGACATACTAAGCCAACACAATATTTAGGCACCGAATATAAACGCGGTTTGTTCGTGCCCGCTCTAAAACGAGTTAAACTGACTGATGGCCGCAAACACGATAGTCTCTTTAAATGCCTTACCTGGTTTATGGTACCGAATGTGTTAATATGAAAGATTATTTACTTGCCTAAAACATTGTTTTTGATGCATAAATTTCTGAGAATTCAGCATAAGCTACTTGTTACAGTAACACCAACAACAGTAACTACATTACCTGAAGAAACTACAAGGTTTGAGACAATACCTCCTATGGTAACACCAGTAGGATGTTCACATGGCTGGAGTAGATGGTACAATACTCCGAGAATAAGGACAGGAGATTATGAAAAGTTGGATGAGTTGGAAAGAGACAAGCAAATACCATGTTCAAGAGATCAGATCACTGATATTGAATGCAAGTTTTTCAAAAATGTGACTAGGTAAGTAAATTTCATAAAACGTATTATGGGAAATAGCATTGTGAGGCCTTCAAGTTAATAAATAAAAATTAATTCAAACATTTTGTCTATTCATTCTTACCTCTTATAGTTGTTTTTGTCGAACATATGTTTCAAAAGCTTCTTATCCCCATTGTCAGCAATTACAGAGCTCCAACTTACATTGTAAAATGGAAACATGCTCACAATATGGAAACAGGAGCAAACTTTTGTTTCTGCTTTGAACTTATTATTAATATATTGTACTTTTTATTATATTCCTGCAACAGATGGTACTTACTTGATCTGTAAATTTTTGTAATAGGTTTGAAAATGGTAGGAACATTACAAGCTTGGAGATGTTAGATTACACTGAGTCTGGTGAGAGAGTTGTATGCAAAACTAAGATAGGTCTTGCATGCAACAGTGGACAACAGAGAGATAGACGGTGTGAAGATTATACAATACGTGTCTTCTGCAACTGTGAAGGTAATAGTATATTAGAATGTGAGATTGGGAAGTGGTTTTTACAGAAGCAAGGATATGATTAAAAACCAAGTGATAGTGAGGTTTTTAATTTCTGAGATTCTGTAAAAAACACTTCACAAATGTGTATTATACATTATTTTTTGCATGATGGTGTTTTAAAAATAATAGGGGTCCTCATCTAGGGGATATGTGGATAGCGACCACAAGGTGCCCAAGCTGTGCAAAACATTTCTTCCACTTACTTGTGTTTTGCACTCTTTTAACTTTTACTATCTACCCTCTCTTGGTTAACTCTTGTTTTTTCAACCCCAACGCTATTAGGGCATCCGAGGGCTAGGGAGTCTTTCCTTTCTTCCATTTCTTCTTTCCTTTATTTTCTTTTCTTCTCCAGAAAAGCCTGACCAGAGGCTATAAGATGGCAGCCCCATCACTGGTCTTACCTTCCTTTGGCCAGCAACCAATCAAATGGACTATTATTATGCTTTCAAGTCTTATATGAGAATTTCCCTCAAACGCTGGAGGGAAAATTTTCTATAGGATCGTAACAGGTCTTGGCCTAATACTTGGAAGGAAGAAGAAGAAGAAAGAAATAATAGTAAAATAATAACATCTTTGTTGGATATATTTGCTTTCATTATAAACAACTGGATGCAGGAAATAAGAACTGGAATGAGAGCAAGGGGACTGGAGGACATGGATTGGATGGAGAGAGACGAGTGTATATAAATAAATAAATAAACAACTGACTAACATTAACCCATTGGGTGGGCGTTCCGTGAATATCCGTCTCAAGAAAGCCTTCACTCGGTGGGAGTTACGGATATATCCAACGAGATATATATTATTTTTTTTCTAAGTTAATTGGCGATACAGGAACACAAAATTTTGAAGATCTGTTCTGTATGGGTACGACATCTAGTGTGATTTTTTTCAACCCTCTTTGACCGGTCTCTTAACAGTTTCTTATCACGAGAGTTAAAATCACATATCATGTATGCACGCAAGAACGGACTAACGTATATCGGTAACTGGCCAGCTATATAACATTCATGATAAAATATTATTCACTAGACGTGTTCAGAAAAAAAAAACAGACACCATCTGTTTGCTCAACATAATATATCTCTCAACTCAGATTAGCCTTAAACCTTAATGCAAGAACGGTCTAAGTTAATGAAAAAATAATAACTCTGGTACAGTTTCTTGTAACTTCTCATTCACATGTTTAAATGAGAGGTCTGTCTTTTATCACATTAGAAAAATATTGCACAAACATTCAATTGGGGTTGCTAACTTTTACCCTCCATTCTCCAGTCTTGAAGTAACTAGTTCAAACGTCTTATTTCGCTTCTAGTTTTTTTTTCACTTCATCATATTTTTTTATAAAGCTACTTACAATTTCGAGGTAGCTCAAATGGTAGAGCACTTGGACTAGAAAACCAAGGGTCCCGGGTTCAAGTCCCGGTCTGAGCGTATAATTTTTCTCTTTAAATATGATACTTACAATTTACTGAAAATATGAGTGTTTTCTAAAATGAAGTTATGTAGCATTCATAATACTAACACCAATAATAACCAGTGACTTCTCAACACACCAGTGTTAAATAACGCCACTGATAATATCTGATGACGTCAATAATCACTGTTACTACAATAAAAACTACTAATTGTACAGATATATATTTTTACGGTATATTAAAGTTCTAAAAATAAAAAAATTGCGATTATTTGTAATAACTCAAAACTGACAGTATTTAGTAACGCCACTGGTCATATGTGTCGTAAAATTTTAATATTTACACAGTGTTAAAAGAGATTGTATATTTACATTATAAACTTCGGAGTAAATTGCCAATATAAATTAATTAATTAATTTATACATATATCCTAAATGCTTAGTTTATATCGATGTAAGACTTGAATAACGCATGATGACAGACACCATGTAAGGCCAGAGTTAACATTTATTGCATTTAAGAGATTTGCATACTTTTTAATATTCATTACATGTAATATAAATAATGTTTTCCAAATTACTTTTAAATTGAACACGAGAAGACACTTGTGCCGTTTTTGTACTAAAGTTTAAAAAAATAAAAACATGAAATTTCGATTAAAAAAATATGACCATATGAAAGAGAATGGTTGTTTTGTATAATATTTTATGGATATGTTACAAATGTTTACTCCCTGTATTTTTTATAATATTTTAAATTAAAGGAAGAAAAGGCTCCCCACAGAGCTGAAGAACTGCACTAGCTAGGTCCCCAGTTAAGGGGTTAACAGTGTGGCTAAATGTTTGTGTGGCAGAGTTCAAGTTCATAAACTCCTTTCAACGGCCACAAATCAAATAGACTGTAGGACTAGGATTCATTTAAAGAATACTCTAGTCAAATTAACTTTCGTTTATTTATATTTCACTTAAAAGAACATACATTAATAACTTCATTTCACATTAAATGCTTGAAACATGGCTTATTGTAACTTCACACATTACTATGGAGATGGGAAGTGCATGTAACTTGCACGAAACTTTAGCCGCATCTGAGGGCTTGAGGCTGACACAAGACATTATAAGACCATGAGGGCTTGAGGCTGACACAAGACATTATAAGACCATGTTGTGCCAGATCCCAGTTCAGGGATCCCTTGAATGGCAGGAAAGCGAGGACTATATAATAATTTTATTCATAGGCAAATATTAAAAATATAAATGTTTATTTTTATAAACAAATGAATCGCACTTCACTATATAATCACTTCACAAAATATAATTTCCCATAAGTTCTTCAGATTATTAAACTGTGTCACTTTGCACTATTTTGTGAATTCCTAAAATAAGTAGTGTGGCCAATGTTTATATGATAAATGCCAAAAATAATTTAGTTGAGATACAGCAGGTCGTGACACCAATCAGTGATAAAATGGCAGCAAGTATGAATTTATTGTTTTATATTGTTTCAAATAAAGTTCAGTTCATTTAAAATGTAGTGATTTGTTTCGTATAATGTATATTAACACTACCTTTTGGATATATTTTTGTATATACATTGTACGTAATATACATAAAGGGCAGTGGTTTTACTTCCCGCATGAGGTAGGTAATATGTAATATTACAGTATAGTTATTTAGTTATTTATTGGTTGGCAACCCAAAAATTTAGGAAATTGAACTTTCAATCATGGTTGCCATCACTGTATGTACAACAGAACGCACTATCGTGTATAAATATATTAACAGTAGCATTAATATATTTTTTTTTGAATCCTTACTATGAGGTATATTTATTTAGGTACATTTTTTATCATTCACATCTCAAAGAGCTCTTCAAGATGACAGATCAACGGTCACAACATTTTGATGTTTTTATTATTAATTTCATACATCTTAATGATGGATAAATCATATTTGAAGAGAAAAATTATACGTTCAGACCAGGACTTGAACCCGGTACCCTTGGTTCTCTAGACCAAGTGCTCTACCATCTGAGCTACCTGAGCAAGTACCGATCTAAACGCAAATCTTTCTCTATATACATTGTAATTCCCACCCACCAAATGCTATGAAGCCTTTGCTTCTTCTTTGCAAATGGCGGCTCCTTTATTAACCCATCCACCTCTCATTTAAAGTCCAGCTCTGCTACCCAAGAAACCTGATTTAAATCCCAAGTCCTATTGCCTGGCATTTAAGTGTAACGCAGCAGCTTAATATTACATCCAGTAACTAAAAATCAATTTAAAAATGAACTATTGAATATTCCGGCTTAAAATTCTGTAAATACGTTAGTGAAATTATGTACTCACCAATGGATATATTTAGTATGATGTCTGGGTATGGTAGACCTTGAAACAGCCCGGTAAATGAAGTGGAGTGTTACACTTTTCACACTGCCATGCAGTTTCACTTCTTTTTCCTTTGCTGTAGCATACCACACACCGTTTAGTAACATTTTTTTTCTTTTTCTCTGTGGGTGGGATGTGCATCGGGAAGTGACCCCAATTTTTTGCTTGTAGTCTTAGGGGTGTAGCACTAGATGAAGGTCGGCCTCGTACATTGTAGTCAGGCATGTGAATACTTTCAAGTAGCTGGGTTGCAAGGGCGATCCTGAAGTCAGAGAAAGTTTTTTTCTTGCTGCCAGTTAGCTTGTTGTGGACTATGAAGGAGTTGTAAACACATATATCAAGTAAATAAAAAAATATCTTGCGATACCCGTTGACTGTCCTTCTCATAATAGGAAAAAGGGCAGTTACTTGATCCTGGAGGTCTACCCCTCCCATTCCCTTCTGGTATTCGATAGCACAAGCTGGTTTCTTTCTTTCTTCTCTTGGTTGTTGACCTCTCTTTCTTTTTAATTTTCCAGTGCCCCTAATGTCAGCTGATCGATGCTTAGAGGAAAGAAAGTGAACATCTTTATTGTCCTTCCACTTTACACAAAGAATATGGTTAGCTGACCAGATTTCATATTCGCCAGGCTTCATTTTCTTGCTAGAAATATCACTGGGCATCTCTCTTCTAGTAGGCCTAACAGTGCCTATTACATTTGTTTTACGGGATATCAATCTCTTACAAAGATCTGGTGAAGTGTACCAGTTATCTAAGAAGAGAGTGTGTCCTTGGTCAAACAATGGTTGACACATGTCCATTACAACATTTGTACTGGCAGGAAGTGTAGGATCAGTAATGTCATCTCCGATGTAAATTTTAAAAGAATGACAATATCCAGTAGACGACTCGCATATTTTGTATACCTTTATTCCAAAATGCGAACGCTTAGAACGGTTACACTGTACATACGATAATCGACCTCTGAATTTCATTAGGCTCTCATCTAGTACTATGTCTTGTGCAGGTGAGTAGAGATTACTAAATTTCTCTGACAGGTGTGTTATGATTGGCCTAATCTTTTTCAGTTTGTCCAGATCTATAGCATTTCTGTCATTTGCAAAATGAAGAAAACGAGAGATAAGTTGAAATCTCTCTCTACTCATCGTTTCCCCATAGATTGGTGTTTCAATGCATCTATTTTTAGACCAGTACAGTTGTAAGCGTGATTTTCGTACTTGTGACATTAGTATCACTAGCGAAAAATAGCCTTTCATCTCATCTTCTGTCACATTAAACCATTTATCGTCATCTTTCTTTCTCTTTCTTTCAGGATTCGCTAACTGCTCCCTTGCGTAGTAAGTTAGTTTCATTAGTTTCTTAGTTATCCGGAACAACCACAAAGGGTCCATATAATCAAAAAATATTTGGCGTTCAGAAGGAGATTGATATTTCCTATTGATTTTTAATCTCATTACACACACCACTATCACCACTAAACTGATATACAACAGGGTTATTCTCAGATTTCACCCACTTCCAATCACTTGGCGTGATAAGGCTTTGTTTTTTTGCAGGTGGCGGGACAATAAGTTCATTATCACTCTCACCGCTTTCTTCTTCAGCAGAAGTTGCTTCTGAATCACTTATAGATTCATGAATACTTCTCTCATCACTAAATATATCAGAAACTTCTGAATCACTGCCTAATTCACGCTCTAATAATTTCCTAATTCCATCACTGTCACTACCCTTAACTTTCCTTGGCACCATTTTTCTTACAACTGACACATGTTCTTTCTTAGGGTAAAACTCGTTCTGGAGATTTCTAAATGGCATGGAGGGAATGAAATAGCATTCTTGTGGATGTGTAGAAGAAGAAAAAGTGTATGTAACAGATATCTATGAGCAGCAAAATAAACTAAAAATTCGTTTTTTCGATCTCTACACTGCGCGACCACAGGTTGTCATACGATTTTAGTGCTTAAGATCGTCATGCGACTTCAGCTCGTCATCTGATTTAAATGGGTTAAGAAGACATATTTGGGAATTATACACAACATTATAAATGCCAGTACGACTTTTTTTCAATGTTTTTATTATTAATTTTCATACATCTCAATGATAGATAAATCAGATTTGAAGAGAAAAATTATTACAACATATATAGAGAAAGATTTGCATTTATATCGGTACTTACTCAGATAGCACAGATGGTAGAGCACTTGGTCTAGAGAACTAAGGGTCCCGGGTTCAAGTCCCAGTATGAGCGTATAATTTTTCTATTCAAATGTGGTCACAAAATTACTGAAGATGGAACTGAAGTGTAAAGTTCCGAAACTAGTTTAAAAAAAAAAGAAGAAGACTATGAGGTGAGTGATAAAAAATTGTACCTAAATAAGTATTAATACTGTTGTGGGCTAGAAAAATTTGGCATTCTAATAATCATAATTATTCATAAAGACATTGAAGAATGTGATAAAATGAAAGTCTATAAATATTAGACTCAAGTGGAAAAAAACAGACAAAGAAAAACAGACTCTCTTTCATCAATAGGCCGGTAGCTGTCAATTGCCATTGATGTCATCTATTAGACGATAAAATGAAATATAAATATATACTCATCCTACACTCCTCTCTGTACACATTACGGGTCGCATGTTTGGACGCATTAGACAGTAAAATGCCTTCTCTGCTGAGCAAGTTGTATGCTAATACGATTTTGCTTACTCAGAAATCTGTTCATGCGATAATAATTGGTTAAATTTGTAAGCTACCTGCGGAGGTACCTTAAATGAGCAACTCAAATTAAAATCCCGAAGGGAACCGACGGGAACCGATGGTAATCGATGTACTTTGCTGCTTTATCCAAGATGTCGGACCTTGAAGACTTCGATCATGTTTTCGGTATACACGGAGAAGAGGAATTTGATAGAGTCTACCAAAGAATTCAACTGGAAGAACAGGAGAATCGGCGTAATATTGCGTGTCGCAGACGTGTTTGTATATGGTATTATTTGCGGGATGCAAGCATAAATGCATTCCTCTATAGCAGACGAAAATAACGGAAGTGGTTTTATCGCTGAGAATTCTGGGTAATTCGTTGCCAATATTACGAAAACGTCGACTCTCGTGCATGACCGATAAGTCGGCCGTTAATTCGTTCTCAGCAATTGCTCACGGTGAATCAGCTCACTAGTGATTGGAAGTAATTTGAGTAGAGAGTAATGTTCTAACATACGACCCTACAAGTACATGTCATAAACATAAAGTGGTCTGGCAAAGTGGTGCATAAATTGAAAATAGACCATATTAATGCCATCTATTTGCCCAGCGTGGAACTCGAAGCACTTAAAATGATGTGAGTGGCATTAGAACACACACACATACATTGGAACACAAACACATACAAATAGGAGACACACATTGAAGGTATTTTGTCTATTTATATGAAATTAACAACTTGATAATATCCCAATAAATGTCTTCTTAAACAAAAAGCCGCCACTTGCATGATCGAGCAAATGATTGTAGCATTCGACGATTGGAAATTAATAGTGTATAAGAAAAAAATTTGGGTTTAGATTGGAGTTTCTCAGTTAGCGCAGTGGTAGGGCATTGGCTTAAAAAGCCAAATGTCCTGGGTTCAAAACCCCAGTCAGAGCACATAATTTTTCTCTTCAAATATAACTTGATATACTACTTTTTTTTTAGGAATTCATGCTATGAGGTATTATTTATTTAGGTAAACTTGATATAATTTATTATCAATTTATTAAAATTTCCATTGTACTTGTAAAGTTTTATTTTTAAGGGGGTAGAATTTAAATTGGAATACAAGTAATTGAAGCGTTGACATGGGAAAGGTAGTAAATCATTAAAAAAAAAAATTTTACAGGGGAAGAAAAAGAAAATTTCCCAACATTAATTTTAATATAATTTTGACATTACTATACAAGACATTTTAGTTGCAAAATAGTTACAAAATATCCATATTAGCTTCACAAAATAATAATGTTTATTTTGTAAAGCTAATATGGATATTTTGTAACTATTTTGCAAATAAAATTTCTTATTATAGTAGTGTCTAAATTATACTAAAATTAATGTGGGAAAATTGTTTTTTTTTTTATTTGATAAAATACACAACACAGAAATTAAGGACAAATGTCATATTCAAGACATAACCAAATTCATTATAGATAGATGAAAATATTGGAAGGGTCATATAGAAAGAATGGAAGAAAACCAACTTGTAAAAAGAGCTAAAGAAGATAAACCAATGGACGGGAGAAGAACAAGAGATGGATAGACAGTGCATGCACATCCAATATATCCTCCTCCGAGGAGTAATTTTGAAAATAAACAGGATGAAAATCCTACAATTATGTTTAAGAAGAAGAAAATGCTTTAAAAAATATATTTAAATTTAAAAGTGTCAAAATTGTTTTTAGCTTCCCCTGTAAAATTTGATTTTTATGACTTACTACCTTTCCCTTGTCAACGCCTCATTCTTCTCAATGTATATAGTATATAGTGATACGATTTCTGAAAAATATAATGTTTAAAATTTGAAGAGAAAAATGTTCATCTGATCTGGGATATGAACCTGAAACCTCTGGCGAGGTGCGTAAAACCAGAGATCTTGGGTTCAAATCTCATTTCAGGTGATCATTTTTCTCCTCAAATATTAATTTGACCCTCAGTACGAGGGAAAAATTTAATAAAACATTGAAAATAGTTTTTAAAACTATTATATTATTTTTAGTCTGATCATCTTACCTCAATATTAATGTTGATTTGTTCTTGGACACGTTTCAAAACATGATGATAAATGATGATAAAACAGAATGTTTTGAAACATGTCCAAGAACAAATCAACATTAATATTGAGGTAAGATGATCAGACTAAAAATAATATAATTAAAATAACCTCAAAATATCAATCACTTCCTAAAATTAAATTTTAAAACTGTTTTGCATAGAGTTTGAGTTTTATCTAAATTGTTTTTTTCTTTTTATTTGCAGAAGTTATAACTCCTGGAATTTTCCCATTCTCCCCAAGAGGTAATTATTTTTTAAAATAATTTTTCATTCTATATTACGTAAAAACCTCTTCACTGGTATAATGATTAGCATATCGATGGTGGGCAATGAAAACCTCGTAACTCCATTTTGGTAAATTTTACAGGAGAACAAATAACTGTAGGGCACGCCGTAGCGTAGTGGTTAAGGCACTGAGCTACAAGCCGGAGGGTCGAGGGTTCGAGTCCCGGTGGGGTCAGGATTTTAAACTGACCCAAACCTTCTGGTGGCACTATGGCCCTGGGGTCGACTCAGCCTCTAACTGAAATGAGTACCAGACGCTTGTTCTGGGGTAAAGGCGGCCGTCACGCAGGGCTGACACCCCGGCTGACATCAAGTGCCGATTGTCGAGAAAAAGTGGGAGCCCTAACCTCCTACTACCCCAAGGGCCTCCTGAGGCCTGTAGTGGGATCACTTTACCTTTACCTTTTAACAAATAACTGTTTTAAATAATTATGAAAATTGATAAGCAATAGTTTCCATATATATTTTACTACAGAATAGAAATCAAGTTATTACCTACTGTCAATATGTGGTCTGTTAGAGGTCGAGATTCAGTTATTGGGAACTTTACGTTTGAGTGTCAATCAGAGATTGACAGATTTCACAGGGGCTGTTTCAATACTGTACTCTGTGTATTTATTTGATTCTTTATTTGCCAGAACAATGATGTTTTATTTTGAACTTCTATAGGAATAAATCACTATGAGCTTCAATTTAAGTTAAATTAAAATACTTCATACCTCACCTCATATCCAGTCTTCCAATTATACTGCAGTTTCATAGCCTTGGCAGCTTCATCTTCCGTAATATCTTGTCGTAACAAGATCCCATTTTTAGACTTACACTTAATAAGAAATGAACAACAGCAAAGAATTGAATTTAATATTTATAGAAAAGACACACATACTGACAACTACATAAAATCTTCAGGTTTAATCATGTGTCACATAAACATGTAATTTTCAATAGTCTATTATACAGATTGATAAATTTTCCACTTAATGTAGAAGATTTTGATAATGAATATAATCATATTGTATACGTTGCTAAAATAAATTGTTTTGATGAAGACAGAATAAAGAATAAATTAAAGAAATTTAAACAACAAAAAAGGTTACAGGAATACACCACCCTACAACATGATTCCAAGATAGATGTAAAATTCAAGAAATTTACTTACCATCCTGAAGTTCATAATAAGTTTCAAAAAATTTTCAGAAAATTTAATATAACATTGGCTCCAATTAACAAATTCAGCCTGGGTAATCTTCTGTTAACTAATAATAAAGTTAATACCCCAGACAACAAAAAATCTGGAATTTATCAAATTGATTGCAAAGATTGCAATAGGATATATATACAGGAAAAACAAAAAGGAACTTGGTAACTTGTAAAAAAAGAACACTTCAGAAACATAAAGAATGGAGAAATTGAAAAATCAGCTATAGCAGCACATAGTTTAGTAGAGAATCATAGAATTGAAAAAGAAGCAAAACTTTTAAAACATATATCCAAACCTTTGGATTTAACAGTTTGGGAAAAGATATATATTAAAAAAACCATACTAGAACCATGAACTTCGAGATTCCAGGCTAACCGAGCTTGATTACAAAGTTCTTAAAAAATACAACAGATGGCAGTTTAGAAAACGATTCCTTCAAAAGAACACCAGATGGCAGTTTAGAAAATAACTCCTTAAAAAAACACCAGATGACAGTTTGGATAATTACCGGCAAAAGAAAAATGACAGTCGTGAAAACAGCTGAGTATGGTGCCGATGGTTGCTGATACTGCAGTGCTGTGTTTAAAAAAACATAGAAGTATGAGGTAAGAATTCACGATTCATTTAATTCTTAAAACTACTACTTCTTCCAAGAACTTCCATATATGATGCTATGTTGGTCAGAAGAACTACTTCTTCTTGCAAGAAGTAGTCCTTCTGATCGAAATAACATCAGTTGACGAGATATTACTGAAGATGAAGCTGCCAAGGCTTTGAAACTGCAGTATAATTAGAAGACTGGATATGAGTTTAGGTATGAAGTATTTTAATTTAACTTAAGGATGTTTTATACTATAGAGAACATTTTGAAATCTCTCTTGATATTATCATCATGTTATTGTTTTCAAATGCTGGGCCTTGGCAATGAAGCCATTAGCATTCTTGCTCTCCAATATTTCTCTTGGTGGATCCAACAGGTAATACTTTACAGGTTTGTAGATGTTCTTCATTCATTTCTTCGTCTTTATTGCATAGAGGACAATTTGGATTCATGTAGATTCCTATTTTATATAAATGTTTGGCCAAATAGTCATGTTCTGTAAGCAGTCTACATTTTTGCTACTGTAGTTTTACGTGGAATTTCTGGAATAATATCTGGCTGCTTTACTAAAATATTCCATTTTTTGTCTTTGGCTTTATTACATAGGTCTTGGTTTTGTTTGATTTTATATTTGTTTTTAATTATTCTTTTTATGGATGTGAAGTGTAACTTTTTAGTAGTATTCTGAATTAAATTGGAGCCTTTTTTGGCAAGAAAATCAGCAATGGCATTTCCAGCAATTCCACAATGTGCAGGTATCCATTGCAATTGAATTATTTTCTGTAGTTTTTGAAGTTTTTTAATCATTTTGTAGCCCTCTTTAATTTGTATTGACTTCATTTTGTGTGAATTTATTGCATATATTGCTGCCTTAGAATCAGAGAGTATGACAGCATTTTGAAATTTATTTATTCTGTATAGTAATTGTTGGAGTGAAATATGAATAGCTATTACTTCTGCATCAAAATTTGTTGTGTGCTATCCTGCTGGTTGATAAAATGAAAATAATGCACATGTAATTCCTGATCCTGAGTTGTTATCAATAGTAGATCCATCTGTGTAGTCATGTAACCATTCTTCTGGTGGATATCTCTTATTCACAGCTTCTAATGCTAGAGCTTTTAGTACAGGTGTGGGAGTTTCAGATTTTGTTAACTGGTTCTTCTAGATTTAGCTGAATGTTAATTGGTTCAAAAGCAAGAGTTTTCTCTGATCAGAATATTTTCTTTAGATTTAGGAAGATTCAAATCTGTTTTTATTTCCGTTAGTTTGGACAAGAAACTTGTTTGTGTTTTCAACTTGGTTGGTTGTAACTTTCTTTTTTCCCATTTGATGTAGTAGTAGTAGTAGTAGTAGTAGTAGTAGTCTAATGCCCATTAGCTTGGATGTGTTCCATTTGCTTTCTTGCTTGCCAATAGAGTCCTGCCAGAGTTCTTGTAGGTGACATCTTCAGAGCCTCACAGCTAGCAAGATGATCTTTGTTCGTGGTAGTGTTATTGTCTTGGCACAGGATACAATTTGGAGAGTTGAAGATTCCAATTTTATGGAGGTGTGCTGCCAGGTAGTCATGGCCTGTTAACAGTCTGAATGTTGCTACTGCTTCATGTCTTGGTTGTTCAGGTATTAAGTTTTTATTCTGTGAGATAGCTGCCCATGGTTTCTCATTGCTTTGTGATTTGAAGTGCTCCATCAGTTCTTTCTGTAAGTTTCTTTAATTATAATTTTGCAGAATGGTAGGGCAGGGATGATGTATTAACCGTAACATTTTTTCATGTTGTGTTATTGCCTGTTCCTCTAAAGTTAGACATATTGGAGGGTTCTGAGTTAGTGCTTGCATTGCTGTGATCGGGGTTGATTAACTGTGCTGGTTATAAGCCGTAAAGCCTGATTTTGGCATATTTCTAGGCGATTTAGGTTCGAGTTATTTGCTGTGATTATTACCTCCCCATTGTATAGAAGTATTGGCTTGATGTATGTTTTATACGTTGTGTTCAGAGTCTGGCGATTATTATCATCATTGTGATATGTATACTTGAAGGTTTCTCATGTAATATATATTTTACAGGACAAACTCCAGTTCCTCGTGTACTTACAGAACCAATATCTCCACATACATTCACACAACCAGTAGAATTAGAATACACAACTCCATTGTATGCTGGGAGGCTGTGATCAAGGCTGGTCTAAATGGTATAACACTCCACGAATAAGACATGGAGACTACGAGAATTTGGATTCACTAGAAAAAAGAGGAGAGTTGCTGCCTCATACATCAGATCGTAGATATAGAATGCAAATTCTTCAAGAATGTTACCAGGTAATATAAAATTTTATTTGAAGAGAAAAATTATACGCTCAGACCGGGGCTTGAACCTGGGACCTTTGGTTTTCTAGACCAAGTGCTCTACTGACTAAGCTACCAGAGCAAGTACCGATCCAAACGCAAATCTTTCTTTATATATGTTGTAATTTCCGTGCACCAAATGCTATGAAACCTTTGCTTCTATCTTTGCAAATGGGGGCTTCTTTATTAAGACATATATTCGGGAATTATACATTACATTATAAATGCCGGTACGGCTTCTTTCGATGTTTTTATTATTCATTTCATACATCTCAATGATGGATGAATTATATCTGAAGAGAAAAATTATACGCTCAGACCGGGGCTTGAACCTAGGACCTTTGGTTTTCTGGACCGTGCTCTACCGACTGAGCTACTGGAGCCAGTACTGATCTAAATGCAAATCTTCTTTATATACGTTGTAATTCCCGTTCACCAAATGCTATGAAACCTTTGCATCTATCTTTGCAAATGGGGGCTTCTTTATTAAGACATATATTCGGGAATTATACATTACATTATAAATGCCAGCACAGTTCTTTCGATGTTTTTATTATTCATTTCATACACCTCAATGATGGATAGATCATATTTGAAGAGAAAACTTATATGCTCAGACCCGGGCTTGAACCCGGGACTTTGGTCTAGAAAACCAAAGGTCCCGGGTTCAAGCCCTGGTCTGAGCATGTAATTTTTCTCTTCAAATATGATTTATCCGTCATTCAGATGTATGAAATTAATAATATCAAATTACTTATAAGTTATCATCGCAATTATGAACAGTTAAGGTTTAGGCTTTTATTAGCCTGTTCCTGTTTCCACCAAATGAGTCTTCAGTCTCCATCTTGTCAATGGTCGTCCAGTATTTCGTTTACCCCTTGGCTTGTAGTTTAAAGCCTGCCAAGGGATTCTGTCCTTGGTCATTCTTCTTACATGCTGTAGCCAATTTTGTTGATATTCTTTAATTTCCTGTACTGTTGTTTATTTTTTATTATTTCACTCACCTCATACTTCATAATTCATAGCAGACCCTGGGTTTCTTCACGTAATTTGTGACATTGTCAATGCTGCGTCACGTTCACAACTGACGTCCAACGGCCTTCTATCTACATAACTTCCTGTACTGTATTATTGCATTAAATTTTTGCCTGATAGATTCACTTTATATGATCCATACTTTTTACTCCCATTACATGCCTGAGAAATTTTGTTTGTGCTGCTTCCAATCTTTGTGTATCCCACTTTCTCTGTATCCATATTTCACTACCAAATTTTAAGTCTGCTTTTGCTATAGTATTGTGAATTCGTAATTTTGTAAAAGAATTAATATGTTTCCCAAAATGGTGTTAATGGTCCATTAATTTTATTATATGTTTGAATTTTGATACCTAAATCAGTTTTGAATTCTGATATCAAATTACAAAAGTATTTAAACAATGATATTGTTAATAGTGAGTGGAGAATATATTTTTAACAACTCACCTCATATATTTTGAAATTTCTGACAAGATGTCTGAAACCGCCAGTATCAAAGAAATTTGAAAATATATGAGATGAGTCGTTAAAAATATGTTATCCACTCACTATTAATCTTATAACCTCATAATGTTTACTTCCCAATATTAATTTAAATATAATGATATTGTTCTCTACAGCAAACTCCTGATTATCTGTGCATGACTCTTTTTATGGTAAAATCAAATTAAATTCAATTAAACCTTATAGTGATTACTTATTTTAGGAATTCTCACTATGAGGTATGTTCATTAAGGTAGAATTTTTTAACACTCACCTCATATTGTTCTTCTTATTTGACTATAAACTAGTTTCGGAACATAGTTTCTGTTCCATCCTCAGTATCGTCATGACTGTTGTTCTGTCGTCTTGAAGAGCTGTCTTTCACTTCTTCCATTGGCTGACTGAAAAACCTTGAAACCAGGTCATTCTCACCAGGAATTTCAAAGTTCGTCAATTTCTTCTTTTTGCTCTTTTGGGAAACGATCTACATTCAAAAGAGCGAAAACAAGAAATTGATGAACTTTGAAATTCCCGGTGAGAATGATCTGGTTTCGAGGTTTTTCAGTCAGCCAATGGAAGGAGCGAAGGACAGCTCTTCAAGATGACAGAACAACAGTTGTGATGATACTGAGGATGGAACAGAAACTATGTTCTGAAACTAGTTTATAGTCAAATAAGAAGAACAATATGAGTGAGTGATAAAAAATTCTACCTTAATCATAGTAGATTCACTCATGTAAAAGTTAAATTAATGACTCTTTTTACTGTATTTTTTAAAATGAAGATAAATACTGTACTGTATTTGTAATGTAATGAAAAAATTAAAATTCATCGGAGAACATTTGTTTAAACAACCCACCTCATAGAATTCATGCTTCCATGATACCACAGTTTCAAACACAGTTGTGTTCATCTTCAGCCATAACTCCGACTGAAGATGAACACAACTTTGTTTGAAACCGCGGTATCATGGAAGCATGAATCCTATGAGGTGAGTTGTTTAAACAAAATGTTCTCCGATGAATTTTAATGATTATACCTCATAATGTTTACTTCCCAACATTAATTTACTATAATGAAAAAATTCTTTATTTTTAAACGTGCTACTGTGAACTGCGGGTAGAAACTAGCTCAAACAGAGTAACCTTCACTCACAACCCCCTCCACTGACACGTTTAACGGTACCAACCAACATTCTGAGATACAATACAATTTGGAAATTTCCATTGTGTGAGTCACTGTAAGTTTGTTGTTACAGATTGAAACCACAGATTGCTGTGGCAGTGGGTTTATCGCTGGTTAGTAGTATAGTCATCGGTGGTCACTAGTGTGGTCATCAGTGGTTACTAGTGCAGTATTCACTGGTTACGATGGTCATTTTGAATAAACTGTTGTAACCAGAGTGGTCATGACTGGAAATAGCCCCACTTTTTTTTTTTCCATATTTACGAGTAAAATAAAATAATGATAATTACGACTTGCACTTAAATACATTTAATATGACATTTTATGAATATTTGTTGCATTTAAGTAGTGAGTGTTAAAGTGGGTAAATAAATTTCTGATCAACTTCCACGGCACCAAATAACTTAATTGGATTATCTGTGTTTTTCGATTTTCCATGCATATCTCAGTCCCAATTAACATGGATATTCGGGAGTTTGCTGTATTACAATCTTCAGTCTTAACCGTTGGGTGGGCGTTACGTGAATATCCGTCTCAAGAAAGCCTTCACTCGGTGGGAGTTACGGATATATCCAACGAGATATGTATTATTTTTTTTCTAAGTTATTTGGCGATTATGGAACGCAAAATTTTGAAGATCTGTTCTGTACGGGTATGACATCTAGTGTGATTTTTTTCAACCCCCTTGACCGGTCTCTTAACAGTTTCTTATTACGAGAGTTAAAATCACATATCATGTATGCGCGCAAGAACGGACTAACGTGTATCGGTAACTGGCCAGCTATATAGCATTCATGATAAAATATTATTCACTAGACGTGTTCAGAAAAAAAAAACAGACACCATCTGTTTGCTTAACATAATATATCTCTCAACTCAGATTAGCCTTAAACCTTAATGCAAGAACGGTGTAAGTTAATGAAAAAATAATAACTCTGGTACAGTTTCTTGTAACTTCTCATTCACACGTTTAAATGAGAGGTCTGTCTTTTATCACATTAGAAAAATATTGCACAAACATTCAATTGGGGTTGCTAACTTTTACCCTCCATTCTCCAGTCTTGAAGTATACTATTTCAAACGTCTTATTTCGCTTCTAGTTTTTTTTCACTTCATCATATTTTTTATAGCTACTTACAATTTACTGAAAATATGAGTGTTTTCTAAAATGAAGTTATGTAGCATTCATAATACTAACAACAATAATAACCAGTGACTTCTCAACACACCAGTGTTCAATAACACCACTGATAATATCTGATGACGTCAATAATCACTATTACTACAATAAAAACTACTAATTGTACAGATATATATTTTACGGTATATTAAAGTTCTAAAAATAAAAAAAATTGCGATTATTGTAATAACTCAAAACTGACAGTATTTAGTAACGCCACTGGTCATATGTGTCGTAAAATTTTAATATTTACACAGTGTTAAAAGAGATTGTATATTTACATTATAAACTTCGGAGTAAATTGTCAATATAAATTAATTCATTAATTTATACATATATCCTAAATGCTTAGTTTATATCGATGTAAGACTTGAAATAACGCCACTGATGACAGACACCATGTAAGGCCAGAGTTAACATTTATTGCATTTAAGAGATTTGCATACTTTTTAATATTCATTACATGTAATATAAATAATGTTTTCCAAATTACTTTTAAATTGAACACGAGAAGACACTTGTGCCGTTTTGTACTAAAGTTGAAAAAAATAAAAATATGAAATTTCGATTAAAAAATATGACCATATGAAAGAGAATGGTTGTTTTGTATAATATTTGATGGATATGTTACAAATGTTTACTCCCTGTATTTTTTATAATATTTTAAATTAAAGGAGAAAAGGCTCCCCACAGAGCTGTAGAACTGCACTAGCTTGGTCCCCAGTTAAGGGGTTAATATGGCTTTATAAGTTAATGAAATACAATTATTATATCTTTAAAAATTTTACAATGGCACACAAAGGTAAAAAAGTAAAGTTTCTAGAAAAATCTATTGTTTCTTGGTCTTTTTCAGATGCTAGTATAGTATCAAATCATTCCCTGTACAATTTACCTCCCTTAAATCATTGATAATGTAATTCTTCCACCTCATTATTGGTATATCTACCAGACATTTCCCCTCTGGTTTTCCATGATCCTCTTTCATTCCCCATTCATGCCACATGTCCTCTCCATCACAGTCTCCAAGAATTAACTATTCTTTATTATATCTTGTTTCCCATAAAGATTATATAGCTTGCTGTTATGTAATCATCTCCATTCACCTGGAACTTTATTCTTAAATACTCATAATCTTAATTATATTATTTTTAGTCTGAACATCTTACCTCAATATTAATATTGAGGTAAGATGTTCAGACTAAAAATAATATAATTAAAATAACCTCAAAATATAACTTCCTAAAATTAAATATTACTCATAATCTTTTTTCCTCCCTTAAAGTAAGAATCAATGTTTCAAATCTATGTAATATATAACTGAGAGAATAAGAGTTTTATATACTTTCACTTCAATATTTTTTTACAGAAATTGGAATGGCAAGAGTCTTTGTAATGTATAATAGCATGCATTTATTATTATTCATTATTTGTAGGATTTTCATCCTGTTTATTTTCCAAATCAGTCCTTGGAGGAAGATATATTGGATGTGCATCCACTGTCTATCCATCTCTTGGCTGGTCTTCCTCTTGCTCTTCTCCCATTCAATGGTCTATCTTCTTTAGCTATTTTTTGCAATTCTGTTGTCTTCCATTCTTTCTATAAGATCTTTCCAATATTTTCATCTGTCTATAATAAATTTGTCATCTCTAATTTCTGTATTATGTATCCTATCAAATAATGTTTTCCCCTGAATAGTTCTTAAGATCTTCATTTCACATGTGCTTTTTATTTGTTTAGTTTTTATTGTATCAGCCCTAGTTTCTCCACCATATACTATTGTTTTGTATATGCGGATTTTGAATTTATAAAACACTGGCCAGACCCATATTATGTTACGGCAGTGAGGCCTGGACAATTCGCAGTGTAGATGAACAAAGACTAACTGCAGCAGAAATGAAATTTATGAGACGTACTGCAGGCTACTCAAGAACAGACCATAAAAGGAATTCTGAGATGCTGAAAGAATTACACACAGAATCAGTCATGGAATATGTACAAAAATACAGAAACAACTGGAAACCTCATGTACGAAGAATGAGCAGAACAGAATACCTCGTCAGATCTTAAATTACTAGCCACCAGGCAAGAGATCTTTGGGCAGACCCTTCAAACGTTGGATTGAGACCGTAACAGATCACTAGGTCTGTCACATGAAAGGAAGAAGAAGAATGCGGATTTTGATTTCTAATGACATATGTTTGTTGCACCAAATTAAATATTTCATATATCCTGATATTTGTGCACTTTATCAGCTTGTTTCTTTACTTCTTTTATTCTATTTTATTAAATAATTAAATTCTGATACTTCTTCTATAATTTTTCTTTCCACTTCTAATTTGCATCTTACTGGTTCTTTTGATATTGTTAAGCATTTAGTCTTATTCGTATTAATTTCCATATTGTATTTTGTAGATATTTCATTAAAATGATCAAATAGTAAACACGCACTGTAATGAATTGATGTTACAGCTATCTGAAAGGCAGTAATGTTACCTCCTTAGAGCTATTGGATTTTACTGAATCAGGTGAAAGAGTTATTGTCAACCCAATAAAGGTCTGCAATGCAATAATGGAGATCAGACTGACAGACAATGTGAAGATTACATGATACGTGTCTTTTGCAGTTGTGAAGGTAATATTTTAAAATGGCATAAAAGTGCATCAAAATTTTACATTTTCTTTAATAAAAAGTGTACTTATAACTCTAATGAGCAGCATTAATTTAAAGTGATTATTAAACGTAAATGCATACAAGTTGTGCATAGAGTTAACCAGTTCACTTTGCTTTGAATCTATGCAGGTCTCAATTAATAATCCATCCATAGTAATCCTGCCCGAAGGCAGGTCCTTCGCTGCAATCATAACATTTTCATGCTATGCATGCAGCTTTACTAGGGAATTGTGTAGGTGTGGTAGCTTCCCGTTGCTTTCCACACCGGTGAAGGATGATGATGATGATAATGGTAAGGATGATAATGATAAGGATGATGGCCATATGATTTCGGGGACCGTTTGGGCCTTAAAGTTTTCCTGACATTTGTCTTACAGGTGAGGAAAAACCCCGATAAAAACCTCACCCAGAAAAACTGCCCCGACCGGGGATCGAACCCGGGCCCACTGCGTGACAAGGCAGCACGCTACCTTGAGACCACAGCGGTGGACTATTAATGATTTGGGTCGTTTTTTACATGCTGTGACGTGGTAACGATCACAAGACAGTTCACAAAATTCGCATACACATGTTGCATTTGGGTCGTGGTAGGTCTTCACTTTACACACTTTCTGATGGTATCCATGTACTGCTAGAGAATTTACATAATGGTGAAGATCTTGGTTTGTAGCCATCCACATTCAAATTACCATCGCTTCTGTTGCGTAAAATTCTATCCAGATTTCTTTCTTCTTAGCTTGGAGCTCTGCTAGGAGGTCTTGGTAGGCTGTGGTGAATGATAAGAGTATCAGCATTCGCAATTGTTCTATGAAGAAGGTCTCTCCTGAGAGTTCATATGCCAGTCAGGAGAGTGTGAATTTGGATATACATAGTATTCTCTTTAGATAGACTGACTTGATTTTCTCTATGTTCTTATGAGGTAGGGCCATATGAGTTCCAAACCATAGCTCATGATCGGGATTATCTTTGTGGCAAAGATCTACATTGCCATAGTCATAGATAGTTTTCTTAGGAATTAATTTAAAGTAATATATAATATATAAGTTATGTGCTGGTTCGCTCAGGGTAGAATATGATCATTCAGGGATGTTTTAAATTATACACTTATTATTTTAGTTTATTGGATAAATTTGTATGTACAATTGTATATTTACAGTGTTTTATGGCCATCAGCTTCATCATCATCATCCTTATCATTATCATCATCACCATCATCCTTCACCGGTGTGGAAAGCAACGGGAAGCTACCACACCTACACAATTCCCTAGTAAAGCTGCAAGCATAGCATGAAAATGCTATGATTGCAGTGAAGGACCTGCCTTCGGGCAGAATTACTATGGATGGATGCTTCACTAATTCGGAGTGGAGTTGATGAGTTATTTCCGCCCACGTGTTGTAATATCACTTTTGCGAACGGTTACTGAAGAACTTGACTATTGCAGAACTTAGGAACGTGAGAGTGTTTTCACACGCGTTCTCGCCTTATAAGGGCAATGACTCCTCCCATAAAGTTGCCACCCCCACTCCGAGTGTATATGTTATTCATTATAGCTTAGAGGGGTAGGTACCATTTGTTTGGGTTTCTATGTTGGTATTAGACTCGTGTGCACGTTTGTGCGCCTTCCAGTTATTACTATTAATGGTACGTTTTAGTACTTACGAGTCTATTACTTCTTGCCACAGTTATAATTAATTTTTACATTCACAATGATGAACAAATTATTAATTTGAAAAGAAAAAATGCCTGAACCGAGATTCGAACTCTAACATATCAGAAACTTGGGTTTGAATCCCAGTTCTGACATTTATTTTTCTTTACAAATTAATATATAATAATAATTTTTATGTTAATATTTATTTATTTTTACAGGAGCTACAGTTCCTAAGACAGTGCCACCATTTACACCTGTTATAACAGAGAGTAAGTAAAAGCAACCATATTTATAAATAGTTAGACCTATTTACTATGACTAAAATGCATTATTGAGAATAAGGAACTAAAATGAGTACAATAATTTAAAGTAGATTAAAACGTCTAATTATATTATCAAAAAGTACAATTATCTTTTGAACTTATTAGGAAAAATCAGTAACGAGGTTTAATTTAAGATTTTATTAAATTCACCTCATATCAAATTTTCTAATTATACTGGTTTCAAAGCTTAGGCAGCTTCATCTTCAGTTATTTTTGTGTCGACTGATGTTACATCATCAGGAGAATTGCTTCTTCCTCCCTCTGTTGGTGGGCCAATGAACCTCCAGATAAGATCAAAATCCCGTGAATTTCGAAATTCATTAGTTTTTATTTCTTGTTTTTTTTTTGGTGGATTTTTCCCCAAACCATGAGTTATTTTATTTTTCTATTTGTTTAATTAAACTAGCTCTTATATAAATTAGATGTTTTTTCAGACCGAGCATGAGCAACTACTGCTGATTTTTCCACTTCACCATTTTTGACATTTCTAAAATGTTCTTTCACCCTTACTTTCAAATTTATTTTTATTTTCCTATATAAATTTTGTCACAAGCCCTGCATTTGTTCTCTTAAATTCCTGATTTGTTTCTTCTTCAGTTTTTTTTTTTCATTTTTATTGTTTTTAGTTATCGTATTGAATCTATACAAAAGAATGAATATAATTTCTTTCATGCAATATGAAATATAGAAAGTCCTCATCTAGGGGATATGTGGATGGCGACCACAAGGTGCCCAAGCTGAGCAAAACATTTCTTCCACTTACTTGTGTTTTGCACTCTTTTAACTTTACTATCTAATCTCTCTTGGTTAACTCTTGTTTTTTCGACCCCGACGCTATTAGGGCATCCGAGGGCTAGGGAGTCTTTCCTTTCTTCCATTTCTTCTTTCCTTTATTTTCTTTTCTTCTCCAGAAAAGCGTGACCAGAGGCTATAAGATGGCAGCCCCATCACTGGTCTTACCTTCCTTTGGCCAGCAACCAATCAAAGGGACTATTATTATGCTTTCAAGTCTTATACGAGAATTTCCCGGAAGGATCAAACTAATGTGTTGACCTATAGTAGTGAAGCATGGACACTAAAAAAACAACATGAAAGCAGAATAACGGCTTGTGAAATGAGATTCATGCGCAGAACAGCGGGTTACACCAGATGGGATCTGAAAAGGAACACCGATATCTTAAAAGAATTGAAGACTACGCCAATTTTGGAATATATTAAACAGTACCAACTAAATTGGAAACACCATCTTGAAAGAATGAGTTCAAATCGGATCCCCAAAGCTGTTTATAATTATATACCAAGAGGACGAAGATCACTGGGCCGTCCTATGAAACGCTGGAGGGAAAATTTTCTATAGGATCATAACAGGCCTTGGCCTAATACTTGGAAGGAAGAAGAAGAAGAAGAATTTTAGGAAGTTATATTTTGAGGTTATTTTAATTATATTATTTTTGGTCTGGACATCTTACCTCAATTAATGTGATTTGTTCTTGGACATGTTTCAAAACAATTCTGTTTATCGTCAGCTTTTTTTATTGAGGTAAGATGTCCAGACCAAAAATAATATAATAGAAAGTATATTTTTATAATAAATTTTTTGTAAATAAATTTATTATAAAAACATCAAAAGAAGCTCTACTGACTTTATAAAGTAATGTTAAAATTTCCAATAAAAGTCTTCTTAAATAAGAAGCCACCATTTGTGTGATCGAGCAACGGTTCATAGCATTTCACACTCTCGGGAATTAAAAATGTATAAGATAAAAATTATCTCTGACAGTAGAGCATTGGCATACAAAGCCAAAGGATCTGGGTTCAAACCCCAGTCTATACCTTATCTGCTCTTAGAGTGATGCCAACATAAACAAAGGTAAATTGTATCCTTCTGTCATTTGCGCCACAATTACTGTCACATTGACAGGGAGCATGTGGTGAAGTACAGTATATAAGACATGTGATCGTTGAATGGGGTAGATTACAAGAAAGCTGGTGAGATTTTCACTGACATTGTGAAATACATTTAAAATAACTGTTTTTTGACCACTAGTCAAAGGTTTGCCAGACTTGTGTTTTAAAAATGTATATGCCAACACAGCAGTAGAAGACTTGAAGCCTTCAACCATTTTGTTGCATCAGAATCGACTGAAGCATGACTCAAATGCATCATCCAAATGTTATAAATTAAGTTGTAATTATTGATTAAGTGTATTTTAGAATATTTTCTATGTTTTCAATATTATTATTTTCATTCATGAAGAATAACAAGTATATTCAGAAGACATATTTTTAATTTAATGAAGGGAACTACTTTTTCGCGTACTTATTGCTTCTACATCACATGTCAGTGTCATGGTTTCGTCTACAATATCGTAGAATCATCCATTCACTATGTCTTCCCTATAAAATATTACACATATCATTACCTTATTAATAATTAAATGAATCGTGATTTTTTCTTACCTCATACATCTATGTTTCTTTAAACACAGCACTGCAGTATCGGCGACACTTTGTCGTCATTGTCAGCTGTTTCACGACTGTCAATTTTTTCTCCTTTTTGCCGGTAATTATCTAGACTGCCATCTGGTGTTCTTTTGAAGGAATTCCTCTTCAAACTGCCATCTGGTGTTATTTTGAATGAATCATTTCCTAAACTGCTATCTATTGTATTTTTGAAGAACTTTGTAATCAAGCTTGGTTCTTCCGGAATCTCAAAGTTCATAGTTCTAGTATGGTTTTTTTGAATATATATTTTTTCCCAAACTGTTAAATCCAAAGGTTTTGATAGATGTTTTAAAAGTTTTGCTTCTTATTCAATCCTATGATGCTCTAATAAACTATGTGCTGCGAAATTGAAAAATCAGCTATAGCAGCACATAGTTTATTAGAGCATCATAGAATTGAAAAAGAAGCAAAACTTTTAAAACATCTATCAAAACCTTTGGATTTAACAGTTTGGGAAAAAATATAATTCAAAAAAACCATACTAGAAACTATGAACTTTGAGATTCCGGAAGAACCAAGCTTGATTACAAAGTTCTTCAAAAATACAACAGATAGCAGTTTAGGAAATGATTCATTCAAAATAACACCAGATGGCAGTTTGAAGAGGAATTCCTTCAAAAGAACATCAGATGGCAGTCTAGATAATTACCGGCAAAAAGGAGAAAAATTGACAGTCGTGAAAACAGCTGACGATGACGACAAAGTGTCGCCGATACTGCAGTGCTGTGTTTAAAGAAACATAGATGTATGAGGTAAGAAAAAATCACGATTCATTTAATTATTATTAAATTGAACCTCATAATGTTAAAAATTCCCAAATTTAATATATAAACATTACCTTATTATTATCACACCACTTCACTAGACTCTCTGATACACATACATTAGATACCTGATTCATTCAGCACATTGTCCTTGATATCCCTCCTTATCACACTTCCTATTATTTGAAATCTTTTACAGTTTCTCTTGCTAGAAACATGGAATTCCCTTCCACCCTATGAAAGAGACTGCCAGACTTTACCATCTTTCAGAAACAAATTGAAAATAAAATTTTTAACAGAAACAACTGACTAATATTACTTTTTAATAATTAATAATTGTTTTTTCATTATTTAATAAAATAGTTTTAAGATTTATCAATATATTTACCTAATGCCTTGTATAATAAGCGATAGATTAATTCATTGTAGTTTATTACTTTCTTTGTATTTTTTATTTTCTTTTTATGTTTAGTAGATTCGAACTGTTATTCCTTTCTGTATACATTCTTTCATTAGTTTAATTTTAATTTTATTGTATTATATGTCCACCACTGTGGTCTCGGGGTAGCGCGCTGCCTTGTCACGCAGCAGACCCGGGTTCGATCCCCAGTCAGGACAGTTTTTCTGGGTGAGGTTTTTATCGGGGTTTTTCCTCACCTGTAAGACAAATGTCAGGAAAACTTTAAGGCCCAAACGGTCCCCGAAATCATATGGTCATCGCAATCATCATCATTCATATTCATCTTGGGTTAAGCTTAGGATTAGGGACTCTCCTGGTGCACCATTATCATCATCACCCATCATATCATAGGGGCAACGTAACCCTGCCTTCCAGGCGCCCCAACCTAAGAAGTGGGTTACAAGTACGTCATGCCAGGAGAGAAACCAGGAATGTCGAAAGACAAACCTGGGGCATTTGAAAAAAAAAATTATTTTATTATTAGACATTATTTCATTATTGTTTAGTTTGACAGATAATTAATTATGATGATCTTGAAGAAGATTTTCGGGCTGTAGGCTGTGGTCGTGAGGCTTGTAGTTCCCCGACGTTTTGCCAGAGACTGCGTCTGGCATCCTCAAGGGTTGTCTTGAGACTGGCAATTCTGTCTGCTGTCTGTCTTATTTATACGGTCACCGCGATGTGTTCGTAAGTTGTATCTGCCTTCTGATTGGTCAGCATTAGGGACTTCCATTGCTCCAATGAGATTGCTGTTTGATAGTCCAGTCGACTGTACGTTATATCTGCCTTCTGATTGGTCAGCAGTAGGGACTTCCATTGTTCCACTGAGATTGCTGTTGTGAGATAATTAATTGTTTAGTATGTACAATTATTGTAATTTTTTTTGTATTTAAATGTAACATATGTTTGTCTGCGCCTGCGGCATGTAGTGCGCCGGGGAGCGGAACGGGCCAACAGGCCCATACCTTGAAGATGATTATGATGACATATGTTTGTCCTGGTGAGTGGAAGAGAAGGCCACATGGCTTTAACTCCACCAGACTAAATAAATCTATTCTATTCTATAACCAGTGAAAAGCGAGCAGGTCACTCGGTTTGTTTTGAAGATTACTTTAAGGGCCGCATGCAAATACATTAGTCTCTACTCAAATTACTTCCGATCACTGGTGAGCTGACTCACCGTGAGCAATTGCTGAGATCGAATTAATGGCCGACTTACCGGTCATGCATGAAAGTTGACGTTTTCGTAATATTGGCAACGAATACCCAGAATTCTCAGCAATAAAACCACTTCCATTATTTTCGTCTGCTATAGAGGAACGCATTTATGCTTGCGTCCTGCAAATAATACCGTATACAACGACGTCTGCATCGCGCAATATTATGCCGATTCTCCTGTTCTTCCAGTTGAATTCTTTGGTAGACTCTATCAAATTCATCTTCTCCGCGTATACCGAAAACATGATCGAAGTCTTCAAGGTCCGACATCTTGGATAAAGCTGCAAAGGTTTCAAACTACATCGGTTCCCTTCGGGATTTTCACGATAAGTTTCTATCTTGAGCTATGATCTTAAGTTACCTCGTCAGGTAGCTTACAATTATTATCGCATGAATAGATTTCTGAGTAAGCAAAATGTATTAGGATAAAACTTTCTCAGCAGAGAACGCCTTTTACGGTCTAATGTGTTTATAAATTCGACCCTTAGAAAAGATCTAGCATGCCATTCTGATTCATCTCAAGCAGTGATTGTTACAGAGCATGCAAAAAAATATTTTACGCAATATTCTTTTCTTATATATCATTTATTATAACCTATTTCTTTTTTTTTTTCAGAACCTACAACTCCTGAACTGACTACTAGTAAGTATATGAAGTTTCTTAACTGTAACTATATCATCATCATCATCATCACTCCAGGGATTAGGTAATTGCCCGTTCCGACTTCATATTGCATCAGCCCAACGTCTTCTAGGTCTTCTAACATCACGCCTTCCTCTTGCTTGATAGTTTCTTGCTAACAATGGATATCTCTCCTTACTCATTCCATCCATATGATCAATCCATTTCTGTCTGTAATTCGTGACTTTATCCAATAAAGGCTGTACTTTCAATTCTTCTCTTATATCATCATTTCTTATTCTATCAAGTCTTGTGCATCCTTTTACTTGTCTTAGGAACTCATCTCTGCCGTCTGTATTCTATCCTTCTGTCTTTTCACTGGAGCCCAAGTTTCACATCCATACAATATTGTGGGAACCGCCATAAACATTATACATTTTTATCTTGGTTTCTTTTCTAATTTTATTTTGAATGTTCTCTGTATTGTTCCACACATCGTCTGAAATTTATTTATTTTGGAGTCAATATCTCTTTCCATATTGTAGCAACATCACAGCCCGAATATTTGAAACTAGACACCTGTTCTATACTTTGATTTTCTGTAACTATATAAAACTGTTCTTCTTCCATTATATTATATAAATGTGAAACATTGTATCTTACTTGTGGGAAGAGAAAATACAGGTAGAATTTGAAAATAAAGTTCTTTAGAATTTTTTGAACTACAGAGAAACAGACAGGTGAATGTAGAAAATTACATATCAGTCAGTTACATGATCTTAATGGGGGAAAAATATGTAATAAAAGCAGTTAAGTCTGTAGACTATGTTGGGCAGAACATGTGGCACGAATAAAGAATGAATGAGAGGCATGAAAATTTCTTATTTGAAAATCAGAGGAAAATCGCCCAGTAGGAAAGCCAGTGATGAGATGGGGAGGATATCAGTAATCAGGATTTGAGGAAGGTGAATTATAGGGAAATATTTGGAAAATATTATCTCATGATAAAAAAAGATTTTTGAAGAGCATACTTCCGCGCGGCAATTATTTCCGGGTTCGATAAAGTATGTAAAGTTATGTAGGTCTTCTATGTTATTTCAAATTCTACTTTCTAAAGATAAGAAAATTCCAAAGAGTATGTAGGCCAATATCAGTTAATATAATTTGCTTCAGCTGTAAGTTCAGTTCCTTTCATACACTCAAAATAACAAAATTTGGCAAAGAGAGTGAAAAGAAAGGCACGTTCCTTTAGTAAATGTAAATGTTAACAAAGAAACAAAATAGTTTAGGGATTAGCATATTACATGTGAGGTTGGGAAGTGGTTTTTACAGAAGCAAGGAAAATGTTTAAAAAACTGAGTGATAGTGAGGTTTTTAATTTCTGTGATTCTGTAAAACACTTCACAAATGTGCATTGTACATTATTTTTGTGCAATTGTGTTTCCAAAAAATAAATAATAGTAAAATAATATCTTTGTTGGAAATATTTGCATTCATTACAAACAATTGACCAACATTTAACAGTGTGGGCAAAGTTTATTAGTTGAAACTACAGGAGACCATGAGACCAATTAATGATAAAATGGAGGCAAGTATGTATTTATTTTTAGTCTGATCATCTTACCTCAATATTAATATTGATTTGTTCTTGGACATGTTTCAAAAACAATTCTGTTTTATCAACTGGAGAAGCTGACGAAAAAACAGAATGTTTTGAAACATCTCCAAGAACAAATCAACATTAATATTGAGGTAAGATGTTTAGACTAAAAATAATATAATTAAAATAACCTCAAAATATCACTTCCTAAAGTTAAATATTACATATTTATTGTTTTATATTGCTTCAAATAAAGTTCTGTTAATTAAAATGCAGTGATTTGTTTCGTATAATGTATATTAACGGTACCTTTTGGATTTTTTTTTGTATATACATTGTATGTAGTATACATAGAGGGCAGTGGTTTTACTTCCCACACACAATTTGTAATATGTACGCCGTAGCGTAGTGGTTAAGGCACTGAGCTACAAGCCGGAGGGTCGAGGGTTCAAGTCCCGTTGGGGTCAGGATTTTTAAACTGACCCAAACCCTCTGGCAGCACTATGGCCCTGGGGTCGACTCAGCCTCTAACTGAAATGAGTACCAGACGCTTGTTCTGGGGTAAAGGCGGCCGTCACGCAGGGCTGACAACCCGGCTGACATAAAGTGCCGATTGTCTAGAAAAAGTGGGAGCCTTAACCTCCTACTACCCCAAGGGCCTCCTGAGGCCTGTTGTGGGATCACTTTACTTTACTTTAATATTACTGTAGGCTGTAGTTATTTTATTACAGTATAGTTATTTAGGTTGGCAAACCCAAAATGTAGGAAGTTGAACTTTCAATCATGGTTGCCATTGCTGTAAGTATGACAAAATACACTATCGCACAAAAATAAAATATTAAAAAATGCAAAAATATTGAGTTCAGAATTAAGTTACCTTATGATCATTAATCCGTAATGTTACTTCTTATTGTAACTTTATAATGAGTAGAGGGTTTAATTTACTAAATTTATTCAAATGCGTAATTCTAAAAAATTTAGCTTTTAATCTATGAGTTTATAGGCTATATGGATTTATTTTCAGGTCTTTGTCCTGATGGTGAAGTCTGGGGCTGCATTATACCCTGCTCTCAGCTCTGCAGTAATTTTGAATATAAGCTGAAACAAGATGGCTATTGTCTGGATTCTGATGATTGCATTACAGGTAAATATATTATTATTATTATTATTATTATTATTATCATTATTATATTTATGTCCATCGCTGTGGTCTCGAGGTAGCGTGCTGCCTTGTCACGCAGTGGGCCCGGGTTCGATCCCCTGTCGGGGCAGTTTTTCTGGGTGAAATTTTTTATCGGGTTTTTTCCTCACCTGTAAGACAATGTCAGGAAAACTTCAAGGCCCAAATGGTCCCCGAAATCATATGGCCATCACCATCATCCTTATCATTATCATCATCATCCTTCACTGGTGTAGAAAGCAATGGGAAACTACCACACCTACAATTCCCTAGTAAAGCTGCAAGCACAGCATGAAAATCTATGATTATAGTGAAGGACCTGCCATCGGGCAGAATTACTATGGATGGATTATATTTATATTAATAAATACTTTTATTGAAATTATTTTAATATAATAAATATGGGGATTTTAACATTATGAGGTTTTCTTAATAAGAATCAAATGACTTGTGAATTCTTCTTACCTCATATATCTATGTTTCTTTAAACACAGCACCGCGGTATCGGAAAACCATCGTTTCCATTCTCAGCTATTTTCACGACTGTCAATTTTTTCCCTTGCCGGTAATTATCCAAACTGCCATGGTGGTGTACTTTGAAGATAATTACTTTCTAGGCCAATGTTCTTCCACTGAGCTACCTGAGCCGAAGGTCCTGTGTTGAAACCCCAGTCTGAGCATATAATTTTTCTCTTCAAATATAATTTATCATTCAGTGAGAAGTATTAAATTAATAATAAAAAACATCAAACGAAGCCCTACTTGCTTTACAAAGTAGTGTTTATATTCGCAATAAATGTCTTCTTAAACAAGAAGTCACCATTTACATGATCGAGCAAAATGCTCATAGCATTCCATCATCCATAGCATTTTCATGCTATGCTTTGCAACTTTACTAGGCATTTATAGGTGTGGTAGTTTCCCGTTGCTTTCCACATCTGTGAAGGTTGATGATGATAATGATAAGGATGATAATGATGCCTGGATGATTTCGGGGACCTTTGGGCCCTAAGCTTCCTGACATTTGTTTTACAGGTGAGGAAAGACCCCAAGAAACCTCACCCAGGAGCCTGTCCTGACCAGGAATTGAACCTGGGCCCACTGCGTGACAAGGCAGCATGCTATTTCGAGACCACAGCGGTGGACTTCTGGCATTCGGCACTCGTGAATTAACAGTGTCTGAGATAAAAATTTGCATTTAGATTGGAGTTTCTCAGGTAGCTCAGTGGTAGAGCATTGGTGTAGAAAGCCAAATGTCCTAGGTTCAAACCTCAGTCTGAGCGTGTAAATTTTTCTTCAAATATAGTTAGATGTTACTGGGAAGCCAGAAGGAAAATGGAAATCCTCCAATTCCAAGAGCATTTAACTTTCTTATACCCCTATTACCTCCTAAGGCATCTATTTTTCTTTTTAAGTTGTATATCAATAATACCAGTACTTTGTTTTGTTACAGGTTGTATAAATCAATATACGCTTCAGTGTGGTCCAGAATCACTGTGGAGAGATAAGTTGACCTGCGTAGAGAGTCGTGATTGTATGTGTGTAACTCCTTCAGGGAAACTCGTCAAGGTATTTAAAAATTAAATTACTTATGAAAATAACATTAAAATTAACAATTTTTTTCATTTATTTAAATATTGTAAATAACTGTAAATTTACAAAAAAAAAACAGAATATTTGGCAATAAATAGCAATGAAAGAGATAATTTAATTTTTTTTTTTTTTTATATTTGAAGAGAAAAATTTTCGCCTAGACCGGGACTCGAACCCGGGACCCTTGGCTTTCCGGGCCAAGTGCTCTACCAACTGAGTTACCGAGGCGAGTTATGATCTAGACGCAATTTTTCTCTTATGTATGTTGTAATTCCCTCGCGCCAAATGCTTGAAACCATAGCTTCTATCTTTGCAAATGGCGGCTTCTTAGTTAAGAAGACATTTATTGGGAATTTAACACTACTTTATAGCCAGTAGGGCTTCTATTGACGATTTTTATTATTAATTTAACACTTCTCATAGAAGGATAAATTATATTTGAAGAGAAAATTTTTTGCCTAGACCGGGACTCGAACCCGGGACCCTTGGCTTTCCAGGCCAAGTGCTCTACCAACTGAGCTACCGAGGCGAGTTATGATCTAGACGCAAATTTTTCTCTTATGTATGTTGTAATTTAATATTGGAATCCAAATAAAGCAAGTGAAACAAACTAAATATTTGGGAACATTTATGGATAACATTGAAGGTATAGGCAAAGAGAACATAAAACATAGATTAAGTAGCAAAATAATATCATCGTTAAATTCCATATGGTGGGATAAGCATATTTGGGAAAAGACAAAAAAAAATGTTGGTAAAATATTGATGGAATCTGTTGCAATGTTTGGAGGTGAGGTATGGACAATCATAAGTACTACAAGAATAGACTAATAGCTCTAGAAATGGATTATTTACGCAGAATTGCCAGGAAGTCAAAATTAGAACATGTCACAAATAAGGAAATTAGAAACCTAATGGAAGCAGAAGAAAGCATAATTGAAAGAATTGAGGAGAAGGAATTAAAGTGGTTAGGACATGTTTTAAGAATGGAAGATGAGCGATGGCCGAAGCAACTATATCAATGGCATCCGACCAGAAAGAAGAAAAGAGGGTGACCAAAGTTAACATGGAAGGAAAACATGAAGACAGTAATGCAAGCAAGAGGGCTAAGCATTTCAAAGTACATCGGTTCCCATTGGGTTGCTCACAATTCATTCTCTGCAAAGTCACCTCACCAGGTAGCTTAGGAATTTTGACAATTATTATCGCATGAACAGATTTTTGAATATGCAAAAATGTCTTTGGATGCAACTTTCTCAGCAGAGAACAAGCTGAGGACGACTTTTACGTTCATAGATATGACCCTAAATGTTTTTACATCTCCCCTGATGATGAAGGCAAAGGCTTTGAAACTGGTATCATGAAAACATAGAAATTGAGGTGAAATGTAAAAAACTTTTATCAAACTCAGTTTGACTGATGATGAAGGCGAAGGCCTTTGAAACCACTATTGTTAAAATATGGAAGTTTATGAGGTAAGATGTAAAAAAGATTTTATCCAACTCAATTATAAATTGAAAATTACTTCACAGTATTATTTTCCACTGTAATTTTGACTAAAAATGTTAATGCACTCCACTTTTTGTTAAACATTCTTCAGTTAATTGTGGAATGCATATCTAATTTATGATATCTTAATGAAGAATAATATTAAAAGATTCCAGGCTATGTGGCCGTGGTCTATAACAGGTCGTTTCTTTCTCAATTGCAGAGGGCATCTTCAGTGGCCAGTGCTTCTAGGTGATGTTCACTTGTCGTAGACTCGACTGTGAATGAATTTCACAGTTGAGTGCATGACAAGGGAACATCACCTGGAAGCACTCAGCACTGCATTCACAGTCGAGTCTACAACAGGGGACCACCTGGAGAAACGACCAGTTATAGACCACTGCCACATAGCCCAGAATCTTTTAATATTATTCTTGAATTAAGATATTATGAATTAGATATGCACTATTTAACTTTTATAGGAATTAATCACTATGAGGTTTAATTTCACCATAGATATGCACTACTCACCTCATATTTGTAGCTTTCTTGAAGACTTATGTTTCGATGCCTTAGACATCATTGTCAATTCTTATTAAACTGTCAAAATGGCAGTTGGTGATCCAGTAGGTTGATTTCTGCTCCCTATTGTCAATTGATAATGTTGCCTAAGGCATCAAAATTTAAGTTTTAAAAAGCTACAAATATGAGGTGAGTAGTATATATATATATATATATATATATATATATATAAACTCATAATATATCAAATAAACCTCATACTGTTACTTCCTTGAAATATTACCATATTTTACAGACTATAAGACGCTACGGACTATGCACCTTAATTTTTTAAGCAATTTAAAAAAAAACATTTTCACCATTTTTATTATTAGATTGCAAAGCTAGACTAAAAAAAAAATCTTAGTTTAAACCATTCTGATCTTTAAAGTCCCTGAAAATCGTCATCTGAACTTCTTCTTCTTCCTCTTTGTCGTCGTTGTTGTCCTCTTCATATATAAGATGGTCTTCAGTGCCATCGCAAGCGTTACTTATGCCACACTTCTTGAAAGATTTAACAATAATGTCTTCTCTCACTCTAGACCACGATTTTTTCATCCACTGACACACTTGTTTGATTGTATGTCATTTTTAAAGCTCCCTTTGGCATGAATTTATGTTGGGTTTCATCCATCATCCATTTGTTCAATTTCACTGGTATCGTAGACAGCATTGATGCATCCATAGGCCAGACAATGTTCTGGGTTTGTGATGGCGAGGCGGGAGGGATACAGTGTTAGCAAGCTTCTGAATCCCCACAACTCATGTTTGTCGCATTGGTGCACTGCTGCTGCCAATTGAATCCAATGTTGCCAGATAGAGATAGGTTTCCAATGGCATCGAACATATGGCCATCTTTAAAACTGGCGGGAATTTTAAATCAAGCACGGACATTTTTATAAGATGCACCTGAATTTTGGAGGCAATATTTTGCGCCGTGTTGCAATCTTACTGCCTGGTTACCAAAAATTTTAAACCATGCAGACTGCAACTCTTGTGCCGCCGTGTTTCGATCTACTACCTTTTGTATACATATTAGCATAGAGTTCATAACTATCAGTACTATTAACAATCCTTTGCCCGGGCCTATGAGAGGCAAAGATTGATTCATCCTTCCTATCCAAATTCATAAACATTAATCAATAATAATTCTTAAAACACACTGTAGTAATTTATGATTCTTAGTTAACCTGAATGTACTATTATCAACCATGAAAGTTAGATGGGAAAAAGGAGCTCATACAACCTTTGAGCAAGCTTATGTACAGGAATTATGCAAGACAGCTGTAGCGTAGCTAGCATACAACAATCAAACATTGATATTTACTTAAAATGATATTTAATGTTTAAATTGCATGTCTGAAGTTGAAAAGTGAAATTAAATAAATACATAACTTGATCATTCAAATATTAAAGAACAAACAATAAATAATATCAGAAATAACATAATTTACACAATCAACCACTCATATATACTTTTAGTCCTGCCTAGGGTGCTTTTACCCTGGCTTGCCAGACCAAACCCAAATATACGCAGCTTGCGTCCTCCAGACGACAAACTAGTGTTCAACGAAAATCTATGATCGAATGATAGTGTTCACTATGTGTGTAGCCTATTTGAGCATTCCGAGGTAGAAGGGGAAGTTGCACACTACAAACAGAGCAAAGGGAAGGGTAGAAAGGAGAGTGGGAGTAGATACAAAGAGAAAGGAAATTGGCATAGTTCACGAATCTCACTGTAGAGGGGAGGATAACAGCACTGATGTAACAAACCGAAATAGCACTTTTGGTTCATTTTGAAGAAAAAAAGTGCGTCTTATAGTCCATAAAATACAGTAAATCCTCCAATTAAATTAATTTTCAGCTTAAAATTGATAAGTTGTATTGACATGTTACAGCCTGGAATTCCAGTGAATGAGACAGATTGTGAAGTATGTCAGTGCATCAACAATCAGATAGAATGCGATGATTCTGATTGCAAGAAAATTCTAACAACTCAAGAAATATTACCTACCAGATCAACTACATTAAAATATGTGTATATGACACAACCCACAAGACAAACTATTCCAGTTGAAAACCAAAATATATCATCGGTTTTACCAGAGTCAACAACTTCAGTTTTTGAAATATTATTTTCTTCAATGAGTACAGGAGTACCTCATATGGAAAAAACAACAACATCAACAACCCTTGGAAGGATTCCAGAAATTACGGAAGCTGAAGAATTTGAGACTGAAGAGGAAGGAGGAGGAGGAGTGATGGAAAATGAGGGAGAAGAAACTGAAGAAACTACTGGTGTCACTGTAATTACAACTGGCGTACCTGTCACACCACCTCCTTTATGTTCACCTGAAAGGTTTGTATACTGAGTGTAACAATAACAAACTTTCACAGGTTATAATAATAATAATAATAATAATAATAATAATAATAATAATAATAATAATAACAAGAATTAATCATTATCTCAGTCAAAAATTAATTTATTCAAGTCAATGTTTCAATCTCCTTGTGTGAGATCATTTTCAAGACATTTGACATGGTTGTTTATAACACATAGTTACCACCACCAAGACTTTTTTTTTACAAATTTAAATGAACAAATTTTAAATTCCAATTTATGATTAAAAATATTTTAACAAGGAATCATATTACTTATTTTAGGAATTCTCACTGTGAGGTATATTCATTAAGGTAGAATTTTTTATCACTCACCTCATATTGTTCTTCTTATTTGACTATAAACTAGTTTCACAACATAGTTTCTGTTCCATCCTCAGTATCATCACGACCATTGTTCTGTCATCTTGAAGAGCTGTCCTTCCATTGGCTGACTGAAAAAACCTCGAAACCAGGTCATTCTCACTGGGAATTTCAAAGTTTGTCAATTTCTTCTTTTCGCTCTTTTGAATGTAGATATTTTCCTAAACAGTAAGTTCTTTTGGTTTTTCTATTTGTTTTAATAATTTAGCTTCTTTCTCAATAAGATGTTTTTCAGACCATGCATGGGCAGCCACTGCAGATTTTTCTACTTCCCCTTTCTTGACATTCCTGAGATGTTCTTTCACTCTAGTTTTCAAATTTCTCTTAGTTTTTCCTATGTAGAATGTGAGGATTTATCAGATTTAATGTGAAGAATGTGAGAAATTCTACATAGGAAAAACTAAGAGAAATTTGAAAACTAGAGTGAAAGAACATCTCAGGAATGTCAAGAAAGGGGAAGTAGAAAAGTCTGCAGTGGCTGCATGGTCTGAAAAACATCTTATCGAGAAAGAAGCTAAATTATT
Organism: Diploptera punctata; assembly: GCA_030220185.1. NCBI lineage: Eukaryota > Metazoa > Arthropoda > Insecta > Blattodea > Blaberidae > Diploptera > Diploptera punctata. The sequence continues at coordinate 211,683 of JASPKZ010001982.1, forward strand.
AAAACAAATAGAAAAAACTAAAGGAACTTACTGTTGGGAAAAGATCTACATTCAAAAGAGCAAAAAGAAGAAATTGATGAACTTTGAAATTCCCGGTGAGAATGACCTGGTTTCGAGGTTTTTCAGTCAACCAATGGAAGGAGCGAAGGACAGTTCTTCAAGACGACAGAACAACGGTCATGACGATACTGAGGATGGAACAGAAACTATGTTCCGAAACTAGTTTATAGTCAAATAAGAAGAGCAGTACGAGGTGAGTGATAAAAAATTCTACCTTAACACATTGGTGACGGGCCACGGAGATCTCCGTGTTTAAATGGCCAGCGCTAGACGACCAGTCACGGAGATTTCAGTTTTTACGTTTTCTATGGCTTCCCTGCCTCTTCGCTTTTGAATGAAGCATTCAATTTTGTTTCTTCTCATTGTGAAATAAATTTTAGCTGTATTTGTACCCCTCTCTTCTCTTTTATGAAATTGCCAACTTTACAGAATTGTTTACAATTTTATGACAGACGGCTGGTGAAATATGGAATTTTAGTGCGGGTAGTTAGGCGATTACGGGATACGTATGTAACCTGTAAATATATTTTGCAGAGCGGAAAAATTAAAAGAAACTCTATTTTGCTTTCTGGAGCCGAATTTATATCTGTGGCATCATGTCCACCAGGATAATTATTATAATAGTGTGGCTATAGCTGAAAATTTGCTCGAAAGAAAGACTAGAGCTTCTGAAGCAATAAAGATTAACAGAGGGCTTCCAAAATCATTTGTGGAAGCAGGAAATAAACTCAAACCAGGAGAAAGTGTTTTTGTAGTAAGGGAGACCTTTTGCTACAAACATGGAAAGATAAAAGGACGTAAGAATGGTTAGCACATTGCATCAGGCAACACGAGAGTGGGAGGAGTAAAGTTGTAAAAATGCCCTATTGAATACTTCAATATAACAAGTATGTAAGGGTGTAGACAGGGCTGACCAATACCTATCATATTACTCCATCCTTAGAAAAATAGTGAAATGGTGCTAGAAAGTTGTATTGTGACTTCGGAATTGTACACTCTAATGCTTTCAGGGTCCATAAATTTCAAAATCCTAACAGCAAAATGTCAAACAGGAGTTTTTTGCTTGAAACAGCCTCTTGTTTGGCAGTCGTGAAATTAGGAACAGATGACAGAGAAGACGAGGAAAGACAGAGAGAAAAGAAACCACTTCTAGGAGACCACCTCACGACCCACCAGGGAGGCTAAGACATTAAGAAAAATAAATTAACACCAACTGTGATTGGAAAGAGAAAAATACCCTCAAAACGTTTCCGCGATTTTAGTGAACACAAGAAAAGAAACTCGCTACGTATGCTCTTTTGCACTTTGCCTTTACATAAAGGTAAATATTTCCAACGCTATTAAACTCTCAATTTCTACTAGAAAGTCTGGTGAGAACACTAATAAAGATTTACTTATGCATTATTGTTATTGATTGTAAATATATTGATGTAAAAGCCACACTGTGCTAGCGCGGTTTAAAATTTAAAAGTCCACGCTACTGACAGAAATGTCCGGTCCAGCAGCGGTGGGTGCAACGCAGAGCTGTCGGTCACCAATGTGTTAAGGAATCATATGTTTCACACCATTCACTCAAATATTTTTGTTTATTCAGTGCTTTATTTTGTCCTTTTTTATATATAGGCCATTTCTGCTATCAATCTTTTGTGGTAATTATTTTCTTTATGTAACATTTTTATGTCATCCCATTTCATTTCATGATTTTGATTAATTTTATGTTCACTGATTACTGAAAATTCTGCACCTGGTGTACTGATGTTCTTTTTAACTACTCTCAAGGAATTATATTTATAAAAACATATTAAACATTTCACAGGTTATTCAGGGATACTGAATAAATGTAATACAAATAATCTGAATCAGGAACTCTACCCTCACTTCATAAAATGTGATCCTTTCACCTGGACATGTTTCAGAGATCATAACTGTATCTTCAACTAAACTTTGTTTTTTTTATTATTAATTTAACACTTCATACTGAAGGACAAATTATATTTGGAGAGAAAAATGTATGCTCGACTGGGGTTTCAACCCAGGACCTTTGGCATTTTCATGCAAATGCTCTACCAACTGAGCTACCTGACAAACTCCAATCTAAACACAAATTTTTCTCTTAAATACACTGTTAATTTTCAAGTGCCATATGCTACAAAACCGTTGCTTCGATCTTGCAAATGGCAACATCTTTTTAAGAAGACTTTTACTGGGAATTTAAACATTATTTATAAAGGAAGTAATTTAATTTAATTTAAACATTATTGTAAGTAAAGTAACATATTAACATCATTGTAATTATCATTAACATTGAGACAGTACATTTTTAGTTTAGGTAGTTTTGATTTTTTGTGTATGTAAGGAAATTTCATTTAGGGCCGCATGCAAATACATAAGTCTCTACGCAAATTACTTCCAATCACTGGTGAGCTGACTCACCATGAGCAATTGCTGAGATCGAATTAACGGCCGACTTACCGGTCATGCATGAAAGTTGACGTTTTCATAATATTGGCAATGAATTACCCAGAATTCTCAGCGATAAAACCACTTCCGTTATTTTTGTCTGCTATAGAGGAACGCATTTACACTTGCGTTCCGCAAATAATATCATATACAACGACGTCAGTGTCATGCAATATTACGCCGATTCTCCTGTTCTTCCAGTTGAATTCTTTGGTAGACTCTATCAAATACCTCTTCTCCGCGTATACCAAAAACATGATCGAAGTCTTCAAGGTCCGACATCTTGGATAAAGCTGCAAAGGTTTCAAACTACATCGGTTCCCTTCGGGATTTTCACGATAAGTTTCTATCTTGAGTTATGATCTTAAGGTACCTCGTCAGGTAGCTTACAATTATTATCGCATGGATAGAGTTCTGAGAAAGCAAAATGTATTAGGATAAAACTTTCTCAGCAGAGAACGCCTTTTACTGTCTAATGCGTTCAAACATTCGACCCTTAGTAGTGGTGGCTGAGGTTTAGGATGGCTCACATAACCTATGTTTTACCCATCTGAATCATTTATTCATTTGAATAATTCAAATTTAATTAAATCTTTGGTTAATGACAAGTAAATAATTACCAAATATTTATAAGTATAAAATTTATTAATTTTATCTTTTTTTTAGGTTTATTTACTTAATCGAACTAACAGAACCAAGATTCAAATTTAGCAGCAGACAGCATAATCTACCAAATGGTGAGTGATGGGATCCAACTTATTTTTCTATATACAAATTACTGTATAAAATCAATATTGAGTCATGAATATTCCTACCTCATATATCGAAGTTCAACACAGAACCGTGGTTTCAAGAGCCATCACTCCCCTCATCAACTGCTGTCATGACTGTCGATTCTTCACCATACCAGTCATCTTCTAAACTGAATCAAGTGTTGATTTGATAAATTTTATAATCAAATTTTGTTCATCCAGAAACTCAAAATTCATGGATCTAACATGGTTTTTCTGAATGTATATATTTTCCCAAACTATTAATTCTAAAGGCTTAGATAGATGTTTCAAAAGTTTAGCTTCTTTTGTTAATTCTATGATCTAACAAACTATATGCTGCAATTGCCAATTTTTCTATTTCACTATTTTTTTATATTTCTAAAGTGTTCTTTTGTGTGAGTGTGAAAATTCCTTTTTGTTTTTCCTATATATGAGGTAAGAATATTAATTTAATATAATAGATTTGCAAATTTTTAACGTTATGAGGTTTTATTGATAAGAATCGAATGAATCATGAATTCTTCTTACCTCATACTCTATGTTTTTTAAACACAGCAGTGTGGTATCGGCAACCATCATTAGCTGTTTTCTCAACTGTCAATTTTTTCTTTTGCCGGTAATTATCCAAACTGCCATCTGGTGTTATTTTGAAGGAATCATTTTCTAAACTGTCATCTGTTGTATTTTTGAAGAACTTTATAATCAAACTCGGTTTGTCTGGAATCTTGAAATTCATGGTTCTATTATGGTTTTTTTAATATATATCTTTTCCCAAACTGTTAAATCCAAAGGTTATATAGATGTTTCAAAAGTTTTGCTTCTTTTTCAATTCTATGATTCTCTAATAAACTATGTGTTGCTATAGCTGATTTTTCAATTTCTCCATTCTTTATGTTTTTAAAGTGTTCTTTTTTATAAGTTTCCAAATTCCTTTTTGTTTTTCCTCTATATATCTTATTGTAATCTTTGCAATGAATTTGATAAATTCCAGATTTTTTGTTGTCTTAATAATATTCATAACTCAATATTGATTTTATTAATTGAGAAGCTCATAATGTAAAATTCCTAACATTAATATATGAATGAAATTATTGAATATTTGTAATTATAAAGGAAACACAAATATAAGTCATGCCCCATAAAATATATAAGATGTACTAAAATAAAATTTTTGTTTTTAATTTCTATACGTGAGAAAACCACAAAATCAAAAAAAAAAAAATCAAAAAGTTATGAAGAGGTTGTAAACATATGAGGGGCTCAGTGGAATAAGGGCCCATCCCAACCGATGGTTGATTTTTAGTTATTTGCAGATTATGTATCCTCTGGCCATCTTCTGTTAATGTTTAGAAGCTCATAATTCTAACTTTGCTCAAAAGATGGTAAATGTGACTTTATGTGTAAGAAAAATTTCTAACTTCTTCACGCGCGTGGGAAATAAAGGCCCATCGCAACTGCTGACACGTGACCGTATATTGCCCGCTACTCTGTTGTTCGCTGCAATACTGGCTAGCATTGCTGGCAAATATTAGTAAATGCAGAATGACTGATGCGGCAGGTTCTTGTTAGAATGGAAATGGTATAACAAAATCTAAGAAAAGAGAAAGAAATGTACAAGAGTGAAATAAAACGAAGCAGAAAATTTTACGCAACAGTGGAAAGGAATATATATCGGCCTGAATCAGTTACTGCAAGAGATGCGGACGAAATTGATATTTCTTTATTAAAAGCTGTGCCACTGATCGAAAAAAAGTGCTAATAAAATGAAACTTTTAGTGTATATAGTGATCATGTGTTGGTCAAAACAATAATTATACAATAATGGGACTTTGGCTGTACATGATTGATTGTGGTTGGTTTGAAGAAATTGAACATACATTTCTTGTACCAGATCACACTTTCCTCCCCTGTAATGCTGACTTGGTCTGATTGAAAAACTAGAAAGAAAAACACAAGTGGTTTATACATCTGAACAGTGGGCTCACCTCATAAGAAAGAGTTGAACAAAGAAACCATTCACAGTAATTGAGATAAATGCAGAAGATTTAAAAAATTGGATAACTTAAATAAAATGTTCACAAAGAGAAATGTGACGCTGGACAAGCATAAGGTAGACATCAGAAAAGCATCTCAGTTTCGTTTTGTGGAAAACAGACATGTAATGTACGTAAAATCCGGTTTCGGTGACTTGGCTTTAGAGGAAGTAATAAGCCTTAAAAAAAAGGGGGGGAAATGAAAGTGTCCTGTCTTACGAGATGTAATATTCACAACAAAGTATCCTGATGGTAGGATGATAAAGAAGACAACATGATTCTCATGATATTTGTACCACCTGTACACAGCAGCCTTAAATCACATAATGATACAAATGCTGCAAACGTAGAATACGTACATTAATGCAATATTCATGTTAAAAAGTGTTATTTTAAGTTTTATTTTTATTTAATTAAATTATTTTAATTTGTTTATTTATGTTGTGTTTTTTTTTTATATTCTCAATTTTCCATTTCTTTGAGTACACATAAGAAACAATATAGTGATCTATACATTTGCAGGCAGAAAGCTTATTTTATGTACAAGACATGTACCAAATATTATGAATGTGTGCTCTATATATTTTACTCAATGTAGAATTTAATAAAATGCAATTTTTCTCCAAACTTAGTGCAGTTGGGATGGGCCCTTATTCCACTGACCCCCTCATATTATAAAATTAAAATGAGTTGTACATCATCTCACCTCATACACTCCATGTTCTTCACAGCACAAAACTGCAGTTTCAGGAACAGTCATTCCTATTTTCAGAGTCAAAAAAATGACTGAAGATAGGAATGACTGTCCCTGAAACTGCAGTCCTGTGCTGTGAGAAACACTGAGTATATGAGGTGAGATGATGTACGACTCATTTTTATTTTATTAATTTAAAGCCTCATAATATGAATTCCTGTCATAAGTTTTATGAAACATATTATGGTTTTATTTAACATTCACAGAGAAAAAACACTATGAGGATTTAATTTAAGAATTAAATTAATATTTTTTTAGAAAGTGATATTTTGAGGTTATTTTAATTAAATTATTTTTAATATTGAATGGAGAACATATTTTTAATAATTCACCTCATACAATATCAAATTTATTTGATTTAAGACCATTGGTATCGAATGAATTTTTCATTCATCTTCAGTTTATTCATTCGAAACCAATGGTCTTAAATCAAATAAATTTGAAATTGTATGAGGTGCGTTATTAAAAATATGTTCTCCACTCAGTATTAATGATATAACCTCATAATGTTTACTTCCCAAACATTCATTTTAATAAAATTATTTTTAGTCTGTTGCATCTTACCTAAAAAATCAACATTAATATTGAGGTAAGATGAACAGACTAAAAATAATTTAATTAATATTTTTAATACCTCACATCATATCCTTTATTCTTCTAGACTGCAGTTTTGGAGTTATATCTCCATCATCAGTAGCCTCTCGTAGACCGGTGTTATGTCACCAAGAAACGACATAACACCAGTCGATTAGAGGCTACTGATGATGGAGATATAACTCCGAAACTGCAGTCTAGAAGAATAAAGGATATGAGGTGAGATATTAAAAATATTAATTTAATTCTTATATTATAATTATATTATTTTTAGTCTGGACATCTTACCTCAATATTAATGTTGATTTGTTCTTGGACATGTTTCAAAACAATTCTGTTTTATCGTCAGCTTTCCCAGACTGGTTTTATTTATGTTGCATTATGTTGCATAAATAAAACCAGTCTGGGAAAGCTGACGATAAAACAGAATTGTTTTGAAACATGTCCAAGAACAATTCAACATTAGTATTGAGGTAAGATGTCCAGACTAAAAATAATATAATTAAAATAACCTCAAAATATAACTTCCTAAAATTAAATATTAATTACAACTGCTTATATTATAGTTTAGTATGAGTTTTCTGTTTTGTCTTCTGTTTGCTATTACCAGCATGTTTTCAAACTGCCATTATTGAGCATATATTCTCTGCTGGTGTATAAAGAGAAATATCCCCATCTGAGGTGCAAATAAGTTTACTAAATTGGCAAATCTATTCACTATTGGCTGATCACATTTAAATGTGCTTATAATTCTGGTGAAGTACATGTAAACGTTAAACGCTTATTGGAAGAAGATATTTTTTTTAAATTTTGTTTGTAACAAATTTTGACTACAAATAATTTATATAAGCGAGTCGAAAATAACTTTTTACATCTTACCTCATAAAACTCCATGATTCTACAGGACTGGTTCCAGAAGCATTGCTTCTGAATGGCTTAACGATAAAAGCAGTGGCTTCTGAAACTGGTCCTGTGAAAATCATGGAATTTTATGAAGTGAAATATAAGAAGTTATTTTCAAGTTGCTTATATAAATTGTGAATTGCTTCATAATGTTAATTCCCATCGTAGAACTTTTATTAAATACATATAATTTATTTAAGTAAATTGTATTACCTCACCTCATAATCTTCTTCTTAGACTAGTTTTTGGACCTTTTTTGGTTCCATCATCGCTATTTTCACAGCCAATGTTTCCTCATCCTGAAGAGCCACCTCTTGTTGCCCGGCTGTTAATAGACTAATGAACCTCAAAATCAAATAATTTTCCCCAGGAATTTCAAAGTTCATTAATTTCTACTGAAACTAGTCTAAGAAGAAGAAGATTATGAGATGAGGTAATAAAATTTTACTTAAATTCTTCTTTCTTCTTCCTTTCATGTGATAGACCTAGTGCTCTGTTATGGTATCAATCCAACGTTTGAAGGGTCTGCCCAAAAATCTCTTGCCTGGTGGCTGGTAATTTAAGATTTGAAGAGGTATTCTTGTTCTGCTCATTCTTCTTACGTAAGATTTCCAGTTGTTTCTGTATTTTTGTACATATTCCATGACTGATTCTGTTTGTAATTTACTTAAATTAATTATACCTTATAGTGTTAATTCGTAAAAAAGTAACAAATAATTTATATTTGAAAAGTACAATTATATGCTCAGACTGGGTTTGAACTCAGGACCTTTGGCTAGCCCAATGCTCTATCATTGGGCTAAAAGGCCCTGGGTTTAAACCCCAGTCTGAGCGAATAATTTTTCTCTTCAAATATAATTTATCCTTCAGTTAGAAGTGTTAAAATAATAATAAAAACAACAAATAATTTATACTTGAAGAGAAAAATTATACACTCAGACCGGGACTTGAACCCGGTATCCTTGGTTCTCTTAGACCAAGTGCTCTACCATCTGAGCTATCTGTGCAAGTACCAATCTAAACGCAAATTTTTCTCTATGTACGTTGTAATTCCCGCCTACCAAATGCTATGAAGCCTTTGCTTCTATCTTTGCAAATGGCAGCTCCTTTATTAAGAAGACATATTTGGGAATTATACATTACATTATAAATGCTAGTACGGCTTTTTTCAATGTTTTTATTATTAATTTCATACATCTCATCAATGATGGATAAATTATACTCGAAGAGAAAAATTATACGCTCATACTGGGACTTGAACCCAGGACCCTTGATTCTCTAGACCAAGTGCTCTACCATCTGAGCTACCTGAGCATTACCAATCTAAATGCAATTTTTTCTCTATATATGTTGTAATTCCCACCCACCAAATGCTATGAAGCCTTTGCTTCTATCTTTGCAATTGGTGGCTCCTTTATTAAGAAGACATATTTGGAAATTATACATTACATTATAAATGCCAGTATGGCTTTTTTCAATGCTTTTATTATTAATTTCATACAACGTATATAGAGAAAAATTTGCGTTTAGATCGTACTTGCTCAGGTAGCTCAGATGGTAGAGCACTTGGTCTAGAGAACCAAGGGTCCCAGGTTCAAGTCCCGGTCTGAGCATATAATTTTTCTCTTCAAGTATAATTTATCCATCATGTTGTTTGTTGTTTTCAAATGCTGGGCCTTGGCACCGAAGCCATTAGCGTTCTTGCTCTCCAATATTTCTCTATTGTGGATCCAACAGGTAATACTTCACAGGTTTGTAGGTGTTCTTCATTCATTTCTTCGTCTTTATTGCATAGAGGACAATTTGGATTCGTGTAAATTCCTATTTTATATAAATGTTTGGCTAAATAGTCATGTTCTGTAAGCAGTCTAAATGTTGCTACTGTAGTTTTACGTGGAAATTCTGGAATAATATCTGGCTTCTTTACTAAAATATTCCATTTTTTGTCTTTGGCTTTATTACATAGGTCTTGGTTTTGTTTGATTTTATATTTGTTTTTAACTATTCTTTTTATGGATGTGAAAGGTAAGCTTTTAGTAGTATTCTGAATTAAATTGGAGCCTTTTTTGGCAAGAAAATCAGCAGTGTCATTTCCAGCAATTCCACAATGTGCAGGTATCCATTGCAATTGAATTCTTTTCTGTAGTTTTTGGAGTTGTTGAATCATTTTGTAGCACTCTTTAATTTGTATTGACTTCATTTTGTGTGAATTTATTGCATATATTGCTGCCTTAGAATCAGAGAGTATGACCACATTTTGAAATTTATTTATTCTGTATATTACTATAATTTATCCATCATTGAGATGTATGAAATTAATAATAAAAACATCAAATAAATAATGTGTTTATATTGGGTGGAGAATGTATTTTTAATAACTCACCTCATACAATTTCAAATTTCAATGGTCTCAAAGAAATTTTAAATTGTATGAGGTGAGTTCTCCACTCAATATTAATGATATAACCTCATAATGTTTACTTCCCAACATTAATTTAAATATAAATAATTTGTTTGTTTAGGTATTTGGAAGCCACAACATAATGTAAACGAATATCTTCAAGTAGATTTGGGACAACAGGAGCCAATATATGGATCTGTAGTATGGGGTTCTCATAAAACTGATGAGTATGTCACCAGCTACAATGTCTTATACAGCAATGATGGGAAATCTTTCAGTTATGTGCTGGATGCACGTGGCGAGAATGCTGTAAGTTGTTTGTGAAACATATATATTAACTAAAATAGCTTACAGGAGAAAATAGAAATTTATGAAATTACAAGGGGTAGATCCTGTCAGAAGTAAAATTGTACTTAACAATAAAATTTGGAGCAGGTGAATAATTTTACGTATCTAGGATGCAATATCTCATATGAAGAAGAAAAGGATGTAAATGCAAAAATATCTACATTTTTAAGAAATTAAAGGGTAATAAATTCTATCTTCAAGCCACAGTTAATCCAGAAACATTCAAGACTAAGAGCCGCATGCAAAATACATTAGTCCCTGGTGAGTTGAGTTTTCCGTGAGAATGTGCAAACTTCAAATTAGCGAGTTGCTGACTGGTCATGCATGAAAGTAGTTTTTTTTCGTAATATTGACAAGAAATTACCCAGAATTCTCAGCGATGAAACCACTTCCGTTATTTTCATCTGCGAGACGAATACATTTACGCTTGCATCCCGCAATTAATACCGTATACAATGAAGTCTGCCTGTTGCGATATTATGCCGATTCTCCTGTTCTTCCAGTTGAAGTCTTTGGTAAGACTCTATCAAAAAGCCCTTTATCCGGTCTATACCGAAAACACGATCGAAGTCTTCAAGGTCCGACATCTTCGGATAAAGCAGCAAGGTAGGCAACAAGGTTTGAAAGTACAATCGGCGTTCCCATCGGGTTGCTCATGATTCGTTCTCTGCAAAATCACCCCTCGCCAGGTAGTCTTAGGAATTTCGACAATTAGTATCGCATGAACAGATTTTTGAGTATGCAAAAATGTCTTTGGATGCAACTTTCTCAGCAGAGAATGACTTTTACGGTCCAATGCATTCATAGATATGACCCTAAAAGTGTATAAAACACTGGCTCTTCCAACTCTTTTGTATGGTAGCGAACTATGGACATTGAAACAGAAGGATATACAGAGACTTAGATCTGCTGAAATGAGATACCTTCAGAGGACTGCAGGATACACACTACTTACTTACCCATGTCCGCATTTCTTGACGGTTGTATTTTTACGGTGAAAGATCGATACCACTAGATCACAAAAACAATGAACACAATCTTAGAAGAATTACACATGGAACCTTTAGAAAACAAAATTTCTGATTATATGTCAAGATGGATACATCATATTTGAAGAGAAAAATTATAAGCTCAGACCAGGACTTGAACCTGGGACCCTTCGTTCTCTCTACCAAGAGCGCTACCGACCACCTGAGCTACCTGAGCAAGTACCGATCTAAACACAAAATTTTCTCTCTATATACATTGTAATTTCCCCGCCCACCAAATGTAATGTATAATTCCCAAATATGACTTGCTTAATAAAGGAGCAGCCATTTGCAAAGATAGAAGCAAAGGCTTCAATAGCATTTGGTGGGCAGGAATTACAAACGTATATAGAGAAAAATGTGGCATTTAGATTGGTACTTGCTCAGCGTAGCTCAGGTGGTCAGTCTAGAGAAAACCAAGGGTCCTGAGTTCAAGTCCCGCTCTGAGCATATAATTTTTTCTCTTCAAATATGATTTATCCATCATTGAGATGTATGAAATTAATAATAAAAGCATGGGATGCAACATGTTCATCGAATGGAAGATCACGGAATATCTAAACAAATGTTAAGATATCAACCTGCAAGAAAAAGAAGACCAGGATGTCCACTCAAAAGATTTCTGGATGGTGTTTTCTTGAAGGCCGAAACATGTCAACAAATGGTCTAAAATTCGTGAATGTACTATGATGATGATGATGCTATGACAGCAGGAGTTAAACTTTATTAGTCCTTAGAGTGGAATTTATTGTTAAATAAGTCCTCTTCTTCTGCCGCCTGGAATTAGGCTGTTGACTTGTTTCTGCATCAAGAGATAGAGTCATCTTGTTATGGGACAACCAACATTTCTTTTCCCTTTGTGTTTATGATAAATTATGTGGAATTCTATTTGCTGACATTTTTTCAATATCATCATTATTATAGTACATCCACGAATTTAGGCCATTTGTTGACACCGGTTTCGGCCTCAAGAGAACACCATCCAGAAGTCTTTTGAGTGGACGTCCTGGTCTTCTTCTTCCTGCATGTTGATATCTTAACATTTGTTTGGGTCTCCTGTGATCCTCCATTCGATGAACATGTTGCATCCCATCATGACTTTTAAACAGAGATTTTGTTTTCTAAAGGTTCCATGTGCAATGCTTCTAAGATGTCCGTCATTTGTTTTGTGATCTAGTAGTGTGTATCCGAGAAGTCCTCCAAAGGTATCTCAATTTCAGCAGAGCTAAGTCTCTGTATATCCTTCTGTTTTCAACGTCCCATACTTTGCTACTATACAAAAGAGTTGGAAGAGCCAATGTTTTATACACGTTTAGGGCCGCGTGCAAATACATTAGTCTCTACTCAAATTACTTTCCCAATCACTGGTGAGCTGACTAACCGTGAGCAATTGCTGAGATCGAATTAACGGCCGACTTACTGGTCATGCATGAAAGTTGACGTTTTCATAATATTGGCAACAAATTACCCAGAATTCTCAGCGATAAAACCACTTCCGTTATTTTCGTCTGCTATAGGGGAATGCATTTATGCTTGCGTCCCGCAAATAATACCATATACAACGACGTCTGCATCGCGCAATATTACGCCAATTCTCCTGTTCTTCCAGTTGAATTCTTTGGTAGACTCTATCAAATTCCTCTTCTCTGCGTATACCGAAAACATGATCGAAGTCTTCAAGGTCCGACATCTTGGATAAAGCTGCAAAGGTTTCAAACTACATTGGTTCCCTTCGGGATTTTCATGATAAGTTTTCTATCTTGAGCTATGATCTTAAGGTACCTCGTCAGTGGAGCTTACAATTATTATTGCATGAATAGATTTCCTGAGTAAGCAAAATGTATTTGGATAAAACTTTCTCAGCAGAGAACGCCTTTTACTGTCTAATGCGTTCAAAACATTCGACCCTTAGTCTTGAATGTTTTTTGACTAACTGTGACTTGAAGATAGAATTTATTAACCCTAAAAATATGTTTAAATCAACTTACTTCTTTATCTCTGCAGGACACTTTTTCAGTCAATAATTTTAAAATATAATAGATATTTTGACTTAAAAATCTTAATAATCAACCAGTTTTAACATTTCATCTTTCTCCTGAAATGTTTTCAATTATGGTGATAGTAGTCCTGGTTGCTCCACAGGGAAGTATAGGGCCTTGATAAAAGCTCACCAACAATGAACTTTATTAATTAAGATATTTGGTCTATGTATTCTTATGGTTGTTTTTGTTGGACATATGTTTCCAAGGATTCTGAGCCCCATCTTCAGCGATTGAAGACTGATTTTTTCTCAAATTGTCAGCCCTGATTCTTGACTCCTGCTCCCTTTTACCTGTGGTCCAACAAACTTGCTAATGAGGTTCCTTTCTCTCAGGAATTTCAAAATTCATAAGTCTTTTCTTGTTCTTCTTCGTACATAGATTTTTTTTCTCATATGGTGAGCTCATTTTTTTCTTTTCTAAACTGTTTGGATAATTTTATGTTTACATCTATTTTATGTTTTTTCTGACCAAATGTGACAGCCATGGCAGATTTTTTCTACTCCCCCTTTTTTTTTACATTTCTTATGTGTTCTTTAGTTCTAATGGATTCTATTGTATTTTTAAAATCCATGATCTCCAAGCATGTGTTCTTCTTCTGTGCTTGAAAATCACAGATATGGCTCTTTTTTTTAATAATTATTAATTTGAAAACCTCATAATGTTATTTCCCATAATTAAATTATGAATATACATGGCATTATTGACTCAGATATGTTACAGTTTTGAGGGAATAAATTAAAAATTGAAATAAATAATAATTTTAAAATGTATTTCTTAATCTTGGATTTTCTTGTGATAAGATTTTCAGAGGACCTGCAGACCCTAAAAGCAAAGTAGAACAGTATTTTCATAAGCCAGTAGAAGCTCGTTACATGAAGTGGATTCCTCTCACATGGCACAAACATATTGCAATGAAGGTGGAATTAATTGGATGTAAGGAAATACCAACAACTTACGAATTCACCACAACATCTGTGACACCATTCTTCACTCAAACCACACAACTAGGTAAATATCAGAAGGAGTAGCTATTATCACAAAAAAAAAATTAAAATATTATAAATTTATATCAAAATAGAGGTTAATAAAACAGTGGAGAAGGCAAAATAATGTGTAAACAAGGTAAATCTGGAGTCATCCTACCTCATAACTTATATTCTACACCATGTTCCAAAATTATGCGTGGGGTTTCAAAGTTGTTTAATTTTCCTTACATGTTACAGTAAAACTTGTTTAATCCGGAACTTGAATAATGCGGAAATCAATCCAATATGAACAAATTTATTGGTCCCGGCAAAATAATAGTAATTTTACATGTTTAAATTAATATTGAGAAGTAAACATTATGAGGTTATATCATTAATAGTGAGTGGTAAACATATTTTTAACGACTCACCTCATATAATTTCAAATTTCTTTGATACTGGCGGTTTCAGACAATATCTTGTCCCCTTCAGTCATGGCTTCCACTGTTGAAATTCTCTGGTTGTTGATCTCTTCAAGGACAACACCTCCTGTGCTGCCATCTTTGGTTGGGATTATAAACTTTGTAATTAAATTTTTATCCACCGGAATATCGAAGTTCATAGATTGATAAATATTGATCTATGATTAATAGTGAGTGGAGAACATATTTAAATCGACTCACCTCATACATTTACAAACTTCTTGAGACACACGGTTTCAGACAATATCATGCCCTTCTTCAGTCATGGTGTCCACTGATGAAATTCCGTGATTGTTGATTTCTTTAGTGACATCACCTCTTGTGGCTGGCCATCTTTCGTTGGGGTTATAAACTTTGTAATTAAATTTTTATCCACCGGAATATCGAAATTCATAGATCGATATTTATTCTTCTGGAAGAATTTCGATATTCCGGTGGATAAAAATTTAATTACAAAGTTTATAACCCCAACGAAAGATGGCAGCACAAGAGGTGACGTCACTAAAGAAATCAACAATCACAGAAAATTATCAGTGGACGCTATGACTGAAGAAGGACATGAATATTGTCTGAAGCCGTCGGTATCAAAGAAGTTTGTAAATGTATGAGGTGAGTCGATTAAAATATGTTCTCCACTCACTATTAATGAGATAATCTCATATGTTTACTTTCCCATATTAATTTAAATATTGATCTATGAACTTCGATATTCCAATGGATAAAAATTTAATTACAAAGTTTATAATCCCAATCAAATATGGCAGCACAGGAGGTGTTGTCCTTGGAGAGATCAACAACCAGAGAATTTCATCAGTGGAAGCCATAACTGAAGAGGGACAAGATATTGTCTGAAACCACCGGTATCAAAGAAATTTGAAATTATATGAGGTGAGTCGTTAATAATATGTTCTCTATTCTCTATTAATTTTACATGTATTTATTTCGCATAAAATGGAATCTGTCCAATGCAGAAACGGAAGGATATTTCTACACAATTCATGAAAAAAAGCTATAAAGCAGAAAGACAGAGAAATAAATTAGTTTCCACTTCATTGAATTCCTGTTAGGCAAAAAAAAAAAATAAGGAATGATTCCTGCCGCCGGGTGAAGTAGAGATTTCTATCTGTACCTGAAATTTATTTTTGGCCTTACTGCACACCCTGTTATATGCGAAATACAGACACCTGTCTTACAAATAAACATTGCACTGTAAAATCTTAAATAAGTTCTGAGACCAACCTTTCACAGGTAGCGTTCTGAATTTACGGAATAAAGATAGCTAAAAGTATGCCTCATTGGCATTAAACGAAAAAGTGAAAATGATTGAAGATAAATCTCCAAATTTCCGGACCGATGATCCAAAGTCAAACTCTATCTGCTGCTAAATCCCTAGGGAATAACGATTTCAAGGCATCTTTAGGTTGGCTGGACAGTTTCAAAAAGATGACACAATGCAGTGTGGAATGAAATTTGTGGGAAATCAAAGGATGTGGAACGAAAGTGTAATTAGTGAGTGGAAACCGAAACCACATACTTTAATTTCAGGATACGCGCCTAAGAAACAATTTTTAACACTGACACAACAGGACTGTTTTTTTGTGCAGTACTGTCAAAGTCGCTTGTACATACTGTACTTCACTTTTCAATGGCAGCAGAACTATAATTAATCCAAGGTATGTAAAAAGACGTACACGGTTCTCTATAATCTAAGATTATTAATAAGTTTTAGTTTTTTTATAATGCAGAATTTTGTCTAATGTGGAAAAAAAAAAATTGGCCCTATGCGATTCCGCTTTGAGCAAGTTTTGACTGTATATATATATATATATATATATACCAACAAAAGTTACATGGTATTAAAGAGAAACTCTTCAAGTTTTCATAACATACTTTATAAGTGTTTGATGTGAGCACCTTTTATTACAACGGCACACATCTAGCCAATAGTCGAATTCTTCCCAAACCTTAGTCAGCATATTTTGAGTAATGGATTCAACAGAAGCAACAATCCTTCTTCCCAAGTTTGGAAGGTCAATGGGGAGTGGTAGTATGTACACATGGTCCTTCACATACCCCCACTGAAAGGAATCACAAGGTGTGAGATTGAGATGAGAGACCAAGAAATAAACGGTTGTCATCCAGACTCTGACATTATCAATTCTTTCATTTGGTGTTCGTGGACGTCCTGAACTTTTCCTTTTACAGATACATCAGGTTGTTTCTGTCTATACCATTGACGAATATTGTTATTTGTCGGATCAATTCCAAATTGCCATCAGAAAGCTTGCTGTACTGCAACAATGCAACACACAGAATAACATATTTGAAGAGAAAAATTTTACGCTCAGATGGTGGCTCGAACCCAGGACCTTTGGCTTTCTGGGCCAATGCTCTACTAACTGAGCTATCCAAGCGAGTTCCGATCTAAATGCAAATTTTTCTCCTATATACGTTGTTAATTTGCATGCACCAAATGCTATGAAACCATCATTTCTATCTTTTGCAGATGGCGGCTTCTTTATTAAGAAGACATTTATTTGGGAATTTTTTATATTACATTATAACACCAGTACGGCTTTCTTCTCATTGAGATGTATGAAATGAATAATAAAAAAACAACACAGAATAGGAGTCGCCATTTTCACAAATTTAACACTGTGACATAATAATGACAAGAAACAAATTACTACATACAGGAAAACTTTCACAGTTTTTCTTTCATTATAGCAAATAATCAGATATCCAATTTCATTTGTAAAACTATATCAACTACTTAAAACTCTGTCAATCGTTTTGGTACATGGTGTATTTGAAAATGTTCGTTTGTTGTTACAGAAATATGCCAAGATGCTATGGGACTACAGACTGGAATACTATCAGATCAACAGATCTCTGCTTCATCTGTTCTAAATAATGATATTCACAAATTTGGTCCTTCTCAAGCCAGGCTGAACAATGCTGGTTCATGGGTGCCAAAACCAACTACCTTTGGTACATACTGAATGGATACAGGTACTGCATTAATTCATATACTTATTTTATAGAGTGTATACAGGATGGAAGTAATATAAGTGCACAGATTTTTAAGTATGAATTCCTAGTGGTAAATGTCCCCTAGATACTGTGTGAAATTCAGATCAAAATCTCACCATCAATGTAAAGCATGAATAAACTTCTATGCAAAAATAATTCTTTGGAAAAAGGAAAAATGATTGCTATCCAAATTCTATCATTTTTATTATATTTGTCACAAGGAATTCTTGTTTAAAATCGATGTGCTTACATTATTTCTATTCTGTATTTATTTTGTCCTGTTGTATTTTGTCTATAGAAACAATAATAACAAGCAGGAATGAGGTGCAGAAAGAAATTAAACATAGGCTCAACTCAGGAAATGCATGCTATTATACAATACAGGGGTTTTTGTCATCCCAATTTTCCTCACAAAAACATGAAACTAAAAATGTTTGTATGGTTTCCTTCCACTTATATGGGTGTGAAACATGGCCACTTACTTTAAACGAGGAGAAAAGATTATGAATATTTGAGAATAAAGTGATTAGGACATTTTTAGACTAAAGAAAGAGAATAGATAGTAAATGGAGAAGACTACATAACAGTGAGCTACACAATATTTATGGAAAACCAGATGTGATAAGAATGGTTAAGGGTCGCATGCATATACATTAGTCTCTAATATTTAATTTTAGGAAGTTATATTTTGAGGTTATTTTAATTATATTATTTTTTTGTTTGGACATCTTACCTCAATATTAATGTTGATTTGTTCTTGACATGTTTCAAAACAATTCTGTTTTATCGTCAGCTCTTCCAGAATTGTTTTGAAACATGTTCAAGAACAAATCAACATTAATATTGAGGTAAGATGTCCAGACAAAAAATAATATAACATTAGTCTCTACTCAAATTACTTCCAATCACTGGTGAGCTGACTCACCGTGAGCAATTGCTGAGATTGAATTTAACGGCCCGACTTACCGGTCATGCATGAAAGTTGACATTTTCGTAATATTGGCAATGAATTACCCAGAATTCTCAGCGATAAAACCACTTCCGTTATTTTCGTCTGCTATAGAGGAATGCATTTATGCTTGCGTCCCGCAAATAATACCGTATACAACGACGTCTGCATCGTGCAATATAACAACCGATTCTCCTATTCTTCCAGTTGAATTCTTGTGGTAGACTCTATCAAATTTCCTCTTCTCCGCGTATACCGAAAAACATGATCGAAGTCTTCAAGGTCCGACATCTTGGATAAAGCTGCAAAGGTTTCAAACTACATCGGTTACCATCGGTTCCCTTCGGGATTTTCACGATAAGTTTCTATCTTGAGCTATGATCTTAAGTTAACTCGTCAAGTAGCTTACAATTATTATCGCATGAATAGATTTCTGAGTAAGGAAAATGTATTAGGATAAAACTTTCTCAGCAGAGAACGCCTTTTACTGTCTAATGTGTTTATAAATTCGACCCTTAGTCTGATAGACTGTGATGGACAGGAAATGTTTCACAAATAATGAATGAAGGGGAGTCATAGAAACTTCTTGTAGAAAAACCAGAGGGGAAAGTGCCCAATAGATAAGCTAAGAATAAGATGGGAGATTATTATTAACTATGTTTTGAAGGAGATGAATTTTACAAGAAAGTATTGGAAATAATTAAGTAGATGTATGGAGAGCATATGTTCAGATGACCATATGTTTAGTTAGTATTTTTGTCTGTAGCTTGCTGCTATATGACGACTTGCATATTCAAAAGATTGTTAATTAAAAACTTTATTATTTAAGTAAAATTGTTATCACCTCACCTCATATTCTTCTTCTTCTTCTTCTTCTTTTAGACCAGTTTCGGTACCTTATTTGGTTCCATCCTCAGTACGTTATGTCATCTTGAAGAGCCGCCTCTCCCTCTGTTGATAAACTGAAGAACCTTGAAATCAAATTATGTTCCCAGGGACATTTTTTCTGACATAATAATGGTCGTGAAAATAATGAGGATGGAACTGAATAAAGTCTTGAAACCAGTCTAAGACGAAGAAGAATATGAGGTGAGTTTTAGTTAAATAAATAGTAAAGAATGAAATTAATATTTTTTATTACCTCACCTCATATCCTTTTTCTTCTAGACTGCAGTTTTGGAGCTTATCTCCATCATCAATAGCCTCTCGTTGACTGGTGTTATGTTGTTTCTTGGCAGTTTCCTTCTTCCTTCTGTTGGTGGACTAATGAACCTCTAGATAAAATCAAAATTTGCGGGAGTTTCAAAATTCATGAGTTTTTTCTTGTCTTTTTGGATGTGGATTTTTTCCCCAAACCGTGAGTTCTTTCTGTTTATCTGTGTGTTTGATTAGGCTAGCTTTTATATCAATTAAATGTTTTTCAGACCAAGCATCAGCTGCTTGCTACACTTCACCCTTTTTGACATTTCTAAGATGTAAAACAAAAAGAAATTTAAAAACCAGATTCAAAGAACATCTTAGAAATGTCAAAAAGGGTGAAATGGACAAGTCAGCTGTAGCAGCCCATGCTTAGTCTGAAAAACATTTAATTGATACAAAAGCTAGCCTAATCAAACACACAGATAAACAGAAAGAACTCACGGTTTGGGAAAAAATCCACATCCAAAAAAACAAGAAAGAAAAACTCATGAATTTCGAAACTCCCGCAAATTTTGATTTCATCCAGAGGTTCATCGGTCCACCGATAGAAAGAAGAAGAAAACCACCAAGAAACGAAATAATACCAATCAATGAGAGGCTACTGATGATGGAGATAAGCTTCAAAACTGCTGTCTAAAAGAAAAAGAATATGAGGTGAAGTAATAAAAATATTAATTTAATTCTTAAATTAAACCTCATAGTGTTTTTTCCATGTGAAAGTTAAATAAATAAATAGTGTTAATTCATAAAAAATCAAAACTTTATTATCTTCATAGACTGTAATTACACAGAATTTTCAAGTATAATATAGGCCCTATAATGAACTTTCTTTTTTTAACAGTTTGACTTCCTGGAGCCTCGAAATCTTACAGGTGTTATTACACAGGGAGATGTGAATCTTGACAGTTGGATTATAAAATTTGCCATTCAATACAGTCATGATGGTGCTGTATGGAATCCTATTCTAGAAACAGGACAAAAAACTAAGAAGGTATGTTTAATTTACATTACTTAATATAATCCATATCATATGTACAGTATTAACCCTCTTTTACACTTTTCAAGGGACCACGGGAAAAATGATGTAAAATAGGGGAAAGTGTTAATTGAAGGAAATGGAGGTGAGCTCAAAAATATTGACCCTCCCCCATACTCCACATCCATTTCAGAACATGAAAAAAAAAACAGATGGGGATAATATACTACAGTATTACCCCTCTTTTACACTTTACACGGGGGAAAGTGGTGTAATATTTGGGGAAATACACAATTATGGAAAACAAGGAGGAGCTAAAAAATGTTTACCTCACATTCAGAAACCATTCTAGAACATGCAAAAAAGCAGTGACTGGGATAATATACAATATTGGCTAAATAATGTAATGTTTCTCTTAATTTAAAATAAAATTCTTTACACCTCACCTCATATCCTGTCTTTTATTTATTTAGAAGACAAAATATCAGGTGATGTGTAAAGAATTTTATTTTAAATTAAACTTCATTCCTATAATAGTTTAATGTAATGAGTGTTTTGAACTGCTGTAAACATGAAATTACTTTATTTCTTTTACTTTCACCATTTAAAAAATAAATAACAAGGAGAGGTTCAGCAAGCAGCCTATGAATCTTATTGAGAGATTAAAAAAATATTATTTTTCCATAGAAGTACACGGGTTGAATTTCAGAAATGTTTTAAAGTTCTGAGCCTCAATGAACATGCTCTGTTCTTTATCGATTGTACAAAAGCCAGCTTTGTTGGCTCATTAAACTTGCTTGGCTCTTGTAAAGCAGCTGGCTTCGTTGGCTCAATGAACTTGCTTTGCTATATATCGATTGCACAGAAGCGAGATAATCAATCAAATAAATCAAATATTTTTTATGTTTAACACTGAAGATCGATATGATGTGACGTAAATTGCAGAAAAACAAAATTTCAGAAACATAAAAGCAGGGTTTTTAATACACTGTGAATATAGGGAAACTGAAGGGACCTTTAAAAAATGTTGTAAAAGGCGGGAAAACGTAAAATGTGGGAACATAAAAGCGGTGTAATACTGTAGTATTAGTAATGGAAAGCCCAGAATCTTGGATGATCTCCATTCTCTTTCTAGCTTCCCAGTATAGTTTTGGTAAAGGTTGATTCCTGAATTTTTTGAATGCAGAGCAGTTTGCAAGATGATCACTGTTCATGATTGAACTCTCCACTTTACATCATTATCATCATCTTCCAAACAAGTTTAAGGCTCAAAGCCTTTTATGGTTTCAGTGAAGCATTCTTGGTCCATCTTTTTCTAGGACATCCCAAAGATCTCTTCCCTTGAGGACGGTACTGAAGCATGACTTTTGGAAGTCAATTATGATTCCTTCATTGCACATGAGTTTTCTACTCATTTATTTATAAATTGTGAAGATTGGTTGTAATTGAAATGCTTTCGTATCTTCATTTTTTTTTTTCAATCCATGCGAGTATATCCTAGTGTTGGTTTAAAAAATCTCATTTCACTGTTACAAGCAATTTTACTGATATCAGATATCAGTACTACTCGAGCTCCATGCTTTGCTTCCATAACATAGTTACAGGTCTAACTAAGGTTTTTATATAAACATGTTCTTGTGTTTCTCTGTACTAGGGAGGCTTCATGATTTTGTTAATTATTCCTATTGTTCTATTATATTTATATATTTTTAGAAGTTATATTTGTTTCACCAGAAAAATGAAATAAAGAAAAATACTTCTGAGATGAAGAAAGAGAATTGTCCCTCAACATTGTTACTTGAGTGTATCATGGATTATGTATTAGAAAATAATTATAATCAAGCCCTATAGGGTCTCTTTCTTAAAGTTATTTTAGGTCTTGTTAAATTATATCCAAGATATGTAAACTCATTGACCCTTTCTATCATCATCATCATCGTCCTTTCAAGTATTAGGCCCAGTGGCCCGTTATGGTCTCTCGCTATCTCCAAAAAGGTCGACCCACAGATCTTCTGCCTCGAGGAATGTAGTGAAGAATTTGTTTTGGTATTCTTATTCTGTGACGATCCATGCACTGAATATGGGCTAGCCAATTGTTTCTGTATTCTTGGAGGTATTCAGATATAGGTATGATGTTTAACTCTCTGGCTATTGTTGAATTTCTTTGGTGGTCTAGAAGGCTATAACCTGCAGTTCGTCGCAGAAATTTCATCCCTATTAGCTTCTTATTTATGCAAATTTTGCTTGTAACAGTCCTTATAGTCATGGCGTATTGTAGTAACTTTCTATGCTGGTGCTATTTTATTGCCATGTGCACCACAGTGAGCAGGGATCCACTGTAGAGTTATAGTTTTATTTAATGCAGTAAGAATCTAAGGCAATTTTGTATATCCCTTGTTTGTTGGTTAAAGATGTTGCTGGAAGACACTATGACATGGATAGCTGTCAGTATGACAGCCTTTCAAAATTCCTTTATTCTATTTAGTAGTTGTAACAATGCCCTTTTGATACCCAAAATCTCTACTTTCAAAATGGATAGTATTCGTCCCCAATACCATACAGGAATTGAAGTGTCTTCAGTGAATTCCAGCTCCAGCATTTTCTTCTGTACTAAGCAACAACCCATCTGTGAACGGATGTACCCACTCTTTGTTTACTTATTTATTTAAGTCATTGCTCAGGCATTTTGTGAAACAATTGCCATTTGTCTTCTTGCTTCCTATAGTCCATGAGGGCTAACTTGTCTAGAATATTTTAGAAAGAGAAAGAGAGTACTCACCATCTTCTTTCTCACTCATACACATATCTCTTCACGGTGACAGCGGTAGGGCAGACACTCCCTGCAGTGAACATAGATCAGTGGTAGCATTCCCTTCTTCTAAAGATTCTTCCTGGATAGTTTCTATGTCTTCATTTTCATCGTCGTTGGTATTGTCTAAATTTATTTCAAACCGATCACTAATTTCATCCATTAAACCGTCTGCCTGCCAATATGACTCATCAATCTTTTTCAGTGTGTTCACACGCTCTTCTCCAATTTTCTGCAGTCACTTTTAATAGAGCACTCTGAACCAGTCACCACTGACACAAAAGTGAATGGACGAAAGTGGGGGGGTGGAGTTTTTCTAGCATACGTAAGTAATTTTACAAGGGGTAGCCCATTGTGTTTTGCGAAGGGTGGAAGAACAGTTCTCTAGACAAGGATAGCAGAAATCATGCCAACTTAGTCCTCCTCCACTATAATATGTCTGTCCATTTGTCCCATTCCAAAATTTCTGGAGTGCACTACATTTTCCCAGGTGTTCAAAGTTTGTCAGAGTGTAAGATATTGAATGTTTTAATGGCAACTGCTTTTGTTTTATGTGGAGTGCTTTCTGATTTCTTTATTTGCTGAATTAAATTTGTTCCGTACTGAATAGGCTTGTTATCCAAAGGTGATACTGGGAGTAATAGCTTTCCAGGTTTCATTATTTCAAATTTGTTTGGTAATATTTTATTTATGGCTTATATATACGAGGGTGAATCAAATATAAACCGGAATTATTGTTTACAATTTTATTGAATTAACAAAAATATACAAAACCACCACCTCATTTTTCTACTTAGCCTCCTGCATTTCCAACACACTTTTGCCATCGAGTTGGCAACTTTTTGCTGCCATCCTTGAAGAATGAGGGATGACGTGTAGTCAGCCAGTTGCGCACAAACTCCTCTACCACTGCATTGTCACCTCGCTCTCGCCACTCTATGCTGGAACATTTTGACTCTGGGGTGTAAAGATGAACCCAAGTTTCATCAGAGGTCACAATGCGATTCAGAAAATCATCTCCTTCCTCCTCATAGCGACTCAGATGCCTCTGAGACACTTCCTGGCGCAAATTTTTTTTTTGTTCCTGGCTGAGGAGCCGAGGAACCCACCTGGCAGACAATTTTCGGAATTTGAGTTCTTCACTGATGATGGCTTGAACACTTCCAAAGCTTATTCCAACGTGTGAAGCAATTTCAGAAATTGTTACGCGCCGATCCTCCTCAATAAGATCCCATACAGCACGAATGTTGTCTGCAGTGATGCTTGTTCGTTGCCATCTTTGGTGGGGCTCATTTTCCAGTGAATCCCGGCCCGTTAAAATTTTTTTGTGCCAATCATACACCTGTGTCTTCGAAAGGGTTGCTTCCCCAAACTGCGCATGGATCCTTATCAAAATTTCAGAAGGTTTAGTGCCTTCTTTCACCAAAAACTTAATAATAATGTGTTGTGCAACAGACGTGTGTACCTCTTATATTATTTTTAGTCTGGACATTTTACCTCTTGCTTGCTCATGGCGTACTGAAGCAAGCGGCCGCTCTTCGGAGCACAACACATCAAGATCCCTACTCCAGACACCCTCACCAACTTCCCGTCTAAACCGCAACCTTTGCAGTTTGCTACCAGAGCCTCCTGATATAAATTCCGGTTTGTATTTGATCCACCCTCGTATATATATATATATATATATATATATATATATCTCCACTCTGTGTTTTTAGATTGATTTATTTTCTTGATATTTAGACCAGAATTCTTCCTGAGGCATTCTTAATTTATCATATTTAATTATCCATAGCGTAGTGGTTAAGGTACTGAGCTACAAGCCGGACGGTCTAGGGTTCAAGTCCCGTTGGGGTCAGGATTTTTAAACTGACCCAAACCCTCTGGCGGCACTATGGCCCTGGGGTCGACTCAGCCTCTAACGGAAATGAGTATCAGACATTTGTTCTGGGGTAAAGGCGGCCGTCACGCAGGGCTGACATAAAGTGCCGATTGTCTAGAAAAAGTGGGAGCCTTAACCTCCTACTACCCCAAGGGTCTCCGGGCCTGTTGTGGGATCACTTTTTAATTATAGCCAATCTTTTAATATCCTGCACAATGGGATTATTGCCAGTATCTATCTACAAGGGTGCCCAATGTTGGGCCTTAGTCTCTCCTTTGTTAGGTGTACTGTAGTTATGCTTATTTCTCTATAAATGCCATGAATGATATGTGATCAACACACTGACCCAATGAGACATCTAGCAGGCTACTAAGGTATTACTAGGGTGATGAATGTGGCAAAATTTTGCTTAGAGGCCTCTTTATTCAGGCTTAAGGTTATTTTATGAGCCTGAAAATCTTCAGACTCTGAACCCATGGCTTAAAGTCCCTCCTGGAGGACTTACTCCTTGAATTTTACCATCCTTAAAAATCCATCCCCTTGCTGTGTATGAACTTGCGACCCTCGGGACTGGAGGCAAGGAACAATGGGATTATCTGTTGCCATTTGCAATAGATTCACACCATTTTATTAATATTATTCATTGATGATTGCCAATGTAGATAAATATATAATATTTACTGAATAGTAGACCTATGTTTAAGAGAAGTGGATCAAAGCTATCTATTGTAAATTTAATTGCATAATGAAATTAATTTATTGCAGATTTTTGTGGCAAATTTTGATGCAAGTACCCCATTCACCACTACATTTGAAAGGATAATTCATGCTCGTTATCTTAGACTAATTCCAATTATGTGGCACAAGCAAATTGCATTGAGAGCTGAGATTATTGGATGCTTTCTTCCTTATCGTAAGTTATAACACAATAAATTATACTTAATGCTCAATCATAAAGTCTGTTTTAACATTCTACCCTTAACAATTATTTAAGTTGTAATTAATATTTAATTTTAGGAAGTGATATTTTGAGGTTATTTTAATTATATTATTTTTAGTCTGATCATCTTACCTCAATATTAATGTTGATTTGTTTTTGAAACATGTTCAAGAACAAATCAACATTAATATTGAGGTAAGATAATCAGACTAAAAATAATATAATTATTTAAGTAATTATGTAAGTCCCAATTAAATGTGTTCTTAATAAAAAGAACCCACCATTTGCAAGATAGAAGCAAAGGCTTCATACCATTTGGTGCATGGGGATTAACAGCATATATAAAAGAAAGATTTGCAATTAGATTGGAGTTGCTCAGATAGCTCACTTGATAGAGCATTCGCCTAGTATGCATAAGGTCCTGGGTTCAAGCCCTAGTCTGAGCATATAATTTTTCTCTTAAAATATAATTTATCCATCATTCAGATGAATGAAATGAATAATAAAAACATCAAAAGAAGCCGTACTGGCTTTATAATGTAATGTAAAATTCCCAAATAAATGTCTTCTTAATAAAAAAAGAAGCCACCATTTGCAAGATAGAAGCAAAGGCTTCATAGCATTTGATGCATGGAAATTAACAGCTTATATAAGAAAATGATTTGCGTTTAGATTGGAGTTGCTCAGATTGCTCACTTGGTAGAGCATTTGCCTAGTGTGCGTAAGGTCGTGGGTTCACATCCTAGTCTGAGCATTTTTTTTTCTCTTCAAACATAATAATATAAGTACCTTTTTTTTTAATGTCTTCCTCTGATTGTGGTAGACTAATAAAAAAAGTACTTATATTACACTGAGCAACAAAAAAGAAAATTGTTTTGTCTCAGAAAGAAAAATATGTGATTCTGATAGTATTTTTTTCTCTTGAATTCAAATATGATATCAGTTTTTCTCCTTCATGCAAGGTTTCCGAGAGACAGGCATTTATATTTTCAAACACTTTAATATTTTCTACATTCGTAACTACACAATATTCGGACTCGCCTAGAAAGTAAGAAATGTTGATTTTCTGCTATATTTCGCCTGTGGAGCATCCCTCTTGATGGTCCAACAATAATCGGCCAGCATATTAGGATTCTATTTGCCTTGATATCTCTTTTCCATAGCAGAAATCTCCTGATAAAAGTGTTTCCTGTGCTCATCGCTCACTGCGCCAAGATTTTCTGGGAAGAAATCTAGGTTTATTAAAAAAAAATTATTTACATGCATTAATTGAAATTGAAATAATAAAACTGTGGGTGATGGAGAAATTCTGAATACATATTTGAAAACATGATAAAAAAAACTGCATTAAGTATAACTATTGGTACTCATGAGACAAAAATCATGTTGACCAGTATTATTATTTAAAAAATTTTAATACGTAACCTCAATTGTGATAACAATAAATGTCAAAAATATTGAGTATCCTTAACATTTACCATGTTGCACTTTTATTTGCTTCTATGCTCTGCATGATAGTTAAATTATGCTTGTTAGTTATACTGTGATCAATTAGAGTAGTGTATGTACCCCATATGTCCGCGTGAGGATATGGGTGCTCCCTAGCAGTTTCTTAACCAGGCTAATTTAGTTAATATAATATATATATATATATATATATATATATATATATATATAATATAAATATAATTTAGTTATTTTTTTTTTTGAAGAGAAAAATTTTCGCCTAGACCGGGACTCGAACCCGGGACCCTTGGCTTTCCGGGCCAAGTGCTCTACCAACTGAGCTACCGAGGCGAGTTACGATCTAGACGCAAATTTTTCTCTTATATACGTTGTAATTCCCTATCGCCAAATGCTTTTGAAACCATTGTTTCTATCTTTGCAAATGGCCGCCATTTGCAAAGATAGAAACAATGGTTTCAAAAGCATTTGGCGATAGGGAATTACAACGTATATAAGAGAAAAATTTGCGTCTAGATCGTAACTCGCCTCGGTAGCTCAGTTGGTAGAGCACTTGGCCCGGAAAGCCAAGGGTCCCGGGTTCGAGTCCCGGTCTAGGCGAAAATTTTTCTCTTCAAAATTAATTTATCTTTCATTGAGAAATGTTAAATTAATAATAAAAACATAATTTAGTTATGTTTATTTACCAGATGTCAATGAGTGACATGTGGTTTGCACATAACCTGAAGGAGACATCTAGTAGGTAACTAAGATATTTATTCGAAGAGAAAAATATACGCCTAGACTAGGGTTTGAACCCAGGGTCTTTGGCTGTTTATGCCAATGCTCTAACCACTTGTGCTACTTATGTCTCCAATCTAAATGCAAATTTTCTCTTATACATAGTTAATTCCCGAGTGTAAAGAAGCCCTACTGGCTTTAAAAAGTAGTGTTTAAATTCCCAATAAAAATATGCTAGAGTATAAACATCTATCTCTACTGTGAATATATGATGGGCTCAAACAACAAACCCTAATTAGTCAATAGCTAGTATAGCAAAAATTATACCTAAATTACCAAAAGCCTCCTTTTTGCTTCTTTCAAAAAGTCTACTTAAATAGAAGCCACCATTTGCATAATCAAGCAACGGCTTGTAGCATTTGACGCTCGGGAATTAACTATGTATAAGAGAAAAATTTGCATTTAGATTGGAGGTCTAGGTAGCTCAGTTGGTTAGATCATTGACATAGAGAGCCAGAAGTCCTGGGTTCAAACCTTGGTCTAGGCGTATATTTTTCTCTTCAAACATAATTTGTCCATCATTAAGAAGTGTTAGATTAATAATAAAAACAACTAAGATATAACTTGGATGGATGTAGGTCAGTTAAATTTTACTCAAAGGTCTTTTTCTTCAGACTTGCAGTTCTTTTACAAGGCTGAAAATCTTCATGCTTGGGATTTAAATGTAAAGTAAAATAAATATCCTCAACTTATGTCCAATTCAGAGTATTGAGGTTGAGATGAGATGAAACCCCTATTTTTATAGAGGTCTGTGAACTACAAGTGTGTCGGTCAACCACTCCTGATGCACTGTCACAGGGTTGAATGAATGAAATGAAATGAAATAGATGAGATCAGTATGGTGGAATGAAATTTGTGGCAGGAAAAACAGGACAAACCCTGTGAAAAACCTGTCCAAGCTCCATTTCGTCCTCCACGAAACCCATATGAAGTTACCGAAACTTGATCTCGGGACCCCAGTGGTGATAGGCAGGCATCTGCTTGCACCATGGAGCTGTCTGGGATTTAAATGTAGCTTGGTTTGAAGTTTTAAATTAGCTACAATCACCTTTTATCATCTTGGGTTCTACTGCTCAAAGTGGGGCCCTGGTCTCCTTAATAAATGTCATCACATTTTCTTGTCCTGGGCTTGCTTATCTTCAATACTTACATTTAACAAAAAAATAACATTTAGGCGTGACACATTCTTAATAATAGAACTGGTTATCAGTAGTAACAAGTTTATAATAAAATTTTATTAATATTTGTATTTCATATTTAAATTAATATTGGAAAGTAAACATTATGAGGTTGTATCATTAATAGTGAGTGGAGAACATATTTTTAAAGACTCACCTCATACAATTTCAAATTTCTTTGATAACAACGGTTTCAGACGACATCTCGTCCCTCTTCAGTCATGACTTCCACTGATGAAATTCTCTGGTTGTTGATTTCTCTATGGATGTCACCTCTTGTGCTGCCATCTTTGGTTGGGATTATAAATTTTGAAATTAAATTTTATAATCCCACCCAAAGATGGCAGCACAAGAGGTGATATCCATAGAGAAATCAATAACCAGAGAATTTCATCAGTGGAAGTCATGACTGAAGAGGTACGAGATGTCGTCTGAAACCGTCGGTATCAAAGAAATTTGAAATTGTATGAGGTGAGTCGTTAAAAATATGTTCTCCACTCACTATTAATTTGTATTTCAGTTTAGATAATAAAATTAATTTTGTGTTGACAGCAACTGTGACGTACCCTACTACAGAACAAACATTTACTCCTTCGATACCCATGAGGTGCACTCCATGTGAGGGCTGGCAGAATGATGGCAGTATCGATGAAGAAACTTGTCATTGTCCTCTTGGAAAGTTATGGGATGGAAAGAAATGTGTTCATCCTAGGGAATGTCCATGCTATGAAGGCTATACTTCATATTCTGTAGGAAGTCATTTTGATACTAACGATTGTGAACGTTGCATTTGTAAAATGGGAGGACAAAAGATATGTGAGAAGAAGAAATGTGAACCTTGTGAAGAGGTAAGTTAAAATCATCATAATGTAATAAGAGCAATATCTTAACTTAATTTTCATTTTACTTAAGTATGTTTATTTGCAGTTTCTCCAATTGGCTAGTCAATCAGTTAATTTATGCACTTTTAGGATAAAATTTTCGTTCTAAAATAGTGATGCATAAATTGGATCATATTCTGCTTAAAGGGACCAAGCCACAACAAGGTAACTGGACTGAGAAAAATGTTATATTAAATTAATGTTGGGAAGTAAACATTATGAGGTATAATCATTAAATATCATCAGAGAACATTTTGTTTAAACAACTCCATGATACCACGGTTTCAAACAGACTGACGAAATTCTTCGGCCATCAATTGTTCTGTTGTCGCCATCTTCAGTGCTGCCACCTATGGTTGAATTTATGAACTTCGAAATCAAAGTAATTTCGTTAGGGATATCAAAATTCATTGAACTCTCTTTATTTTTCTGAATGTATATTTTCTCCCAAACTGTCAATTCCAAAGACTTCTCTACTTGTTTTAAAAGTTTAGCTCCTCTTCCAATTTTATGATGTTCTAATAAACTATGTGCAGCAATTGCAGATTTTTCAATTTCACAATTAAAAATTAACATTTACTTGAATAATAGGAGTTAGATAAATGCCTCGCGATGCTGGGTGGGCACTGGTCCAATACTGACTGAAATTCCATGAGAAAATTTCTTCCCCCATGGGGACTCGAACCAGCACAAGTCCCATATCTCTGCACCAAAGAGCTTCTTACCTTAACTACTCTTCTATGGCACGGGATGTTGGTTTTATAAAATAATGTTTAAATTCCCAATAAAATGTCTCCTTAAAGAGAAGTCGCCATTTGCATAATCAAATGCAAGGCTCATAGCATTCGGCGATCGGGAATTTACAATGTATAAGAGAAAAATTTGTGTTTAGATTGGAGTGCCCAGATAGCTAAGCGGTAGGGCATTGGCCTAGAAAGCCAAAGATCCTGGGTTCAAACCTCAGTCTGAGCATATAATTTTTCTCTTCAAACATATAGGTCTATTTCATTCATCTACCCCTGTGATGGTGTGTCAGATGTGGTCATTCACAGACCTCTAAAATATAGAGGCTTCATCCCATACTTCAACCTGACCTGTGAGGTCATGAGTAGAGACCGGATGTTAAGGAAAATGCCTACAGTTATTTATTATAGATATTGTAAAAGTGACTTCATATAAGTTCATACCAACAACCCTAGAGTTGTTTTCCATTAAGTTAATTTTGCCTATAAATGCCTATTTCAACTTACAATGCCTATTTCAACTTACAATGCCTATAAATGCCTATTTACCATTTTTTCTCGAAATTAACTTAGTATCTCAATGAAATTAATTGAAATGGAAAAACGTCATGACACATATCTATAATTTTTCATCTTGATAACACTGCATTGAGTCTGTAGCCCTCATTCACAGACAGGTATTTCAAAGACAAAGTTGTGCGGTTTTTTAATATTTTTTTATCTTTAGAACAGTTGTTTCATGATGCTAAAGAATGGAGAACAGTAAAAGACAAACTGACCAATTTCGTGAAGGTCTTTGGTGCGGAAATATTCTCAAGCGACATTGTTTTGCAAAGTGTGTAAAGTTTCAGTGAATTGTGCGAAGAAGTGCAATGTTTCGCAGCACATACACACTGCAACTGCAAAACATAAGTATGCTCTTTGTAAAAAGGCAAAACAAGTTCCAAAATCATCTCTGATATCTTCATATGGTATTGATAGCATATGTTTATATTCTATACATAAGGCTGTAAAATTTTATGTTGTAGTCCATTTTTGTAAGAGCCTATTTTGATTTTTGAGTGCCTATATTAATGATTTTAGTGCCTTTTTGCCTGCCTATTTTGAACTTTTTAAGTGCCTAATATCAGGACTCTAGTCATGAGTTAATGATAATATACATTTTTAAAGAATTCTAGACTTAAATTTGAAACAAATGAGATATTTGGCATCATGATACAATGCTAGTTGTGCATTGATCTCATACCGGTCAAAATAAAAAAAAAAGTACTAATCTATAGTAATCTCATGTCTGTTGTACCATTTTAGGTGTGAATTTTATGTTACAATTGTGTTTTAGGGAGCGCAATGGGTTCTGACTCCAAGGTGTGGGTGTGTGTGTAAGCCATGTCCATATGGCACTGTTCTCTGCCAAACTAGTAACATTTGTATTAATGAGACATCTTGGTGCGATGGTGTGGAGGATTGTCCTGATGATGAGATAAGTTGTCCTACACCTACAACGTATGTTCCAACCACAATAACAACTGTAACACCAACAGAGAAAATACTAGCAACTCTAACAACATCTGAAGAATTTACAACTCCAGAAAAATTAACTACAGTAGAAGTACCTACTCCGTCACCGACACCAGGTATCTTAGAATCATTATTAAATTCTGGATTCTTAGGTTTGAACTTATTCTTTGGGCTGCATGCAAATACATTAGTCTCTGTTTAAATTAATATTGGGAAGTAAACATTATGAGGTAATATCATTAATAGTGAGTGGAGAACATATGTTTAACGACTCACCTCATATAATTTCAAATTTCTTTGATACCGGCGGTTTCAGACAATATCTTGTCCCTCTTCAGTCATGTCTTCCACTCATTAGTCTCTACTCAAATTACTTCCAATCACTGGTGAGCTGACTTTCCGTGAGCAAGTGCAAAGATCGAATTAGCTACCCACTAACTGGTCATGCATGAAAGTCGTCATTTTCATAATATTGGCAAGAAATTACCCAGAATTCTCAGCGATAAAACCACTTCCGTTATTTTCGTCTGCTAGAGGAATGCATTTATGCTTGTGTCCTGCAAATAATACCGTATACAACGACGTCAGCATCACGCAATATTATGCTGTTTCTCCTGTTCTTCCAGTTGAATTCTTTGGTGACTCTATCAAATTCCTCTTCTCTGCGTATACCGAAAACATGATCGAAGTCTTCAAGGTTCGACATCTTGGATAAAGCAGCAAGGTACATGGCAAGGTTTCAAACTACATCGGTTACCATCGATTCCCATCGGGTTGCTCACGATTCGTTTCTCTGCTAAGTCGCCTCGCCAGGTAGCTAAGGAATTTCAACAATTATTATCGCATGAACATATTTTTGAGTACGCAAAATCATATTTGGATGCAACTTTCTCAGCAGAGTACAGGCAGAGAATGACTTTTATGGTCTAATGCGTTCATAGATTCGAGCCTTAATCATCTATAATTCCGGAACTACCACGAAAATCTGCGGTTGCTATACTGAAGGTTACTATAAGACATGACTGCTTAAGAAAACATCTTCATAGAATTGGTGTATTAATGTCTCCTTGAGTGTATATTGTGTTCTCAAGGGGTGAAATATACAGAGAACATTTAATAAATTACACTGAGCAACAAAAAAGAAACTTTTTTTGTCTCAGAAAGAAAAATATGTGTTTCTGATAGTATTTTTTCTCCTGAATTCAAATATGATATCGGTTTTTCTCCATCATGCAAGGTTTCCAAGAGACAGGAATTTTTAATTTCAAACACTTTATATTTTCTACATCCGTAACTACACAATTCGAACATTCGGACTCACCTAGAAAGTAAGAAATGAAGATTTTCTGCTATATTTGGTCTGTGGAGCATCCCTCTTGATGGTCCAACAATAATCAGCCAGCATATTAGGATTCCATTTGCCTTGATATCTCTTTTTCATAGCTGAAATCTCCTGATGAAAGTGTTCTCCATGCTCATCACTCACTGCGCCAAGATTTTCCGAGAAGAAATCTAGGTTTATTAGAAAAATAATTATTTAAATCCATTAATTTAAATTGAAATAAAAAAACTGTGGGTGATGGAGAAATTCCGAAATACATGTTTGAAAACACAATAAAAAACTACATTAAGTACAACTATTGGTACTCATGAGACAAAATTCATGTTGACCAGTGTTATTAATGAGTTGGTTATAAATAAAATTTACTACTCAAGTCATAAGGAAAACAATAAATAAATTTAGTAAATTGTGTAGCTCTTCAAAATTATCAAGATGTGACTTCCAAGTATTGAGAAGTAAGAAGGAGAATAACTGTATTGTTAACTCCAGAGCCTTAGCTACATACATACATTTTTAGGAGTTAACACTATGAGAGTTTTTTTTTGTTTTACCCTCTTTGGGGTATGTTGGATCAATCATTTGTCTGTGCCTTGTTCCTTTCTTAGGCTCGAATCTATGAACGCATTAGACCGTAAAAGTCATTCTCTGCCTGTACTCTGCTGAGAAAGTTGCATACTCGAAAATCTGTTCATGCGATATTAATTGTTGAAATTCCTAAGCTACCTGGCGAGTTGGCTTAGCAGAGAAATGAATCGTGAGCAACCCGATGGGAATCAATGGTAACCGATGTAATTTGAAACCTTGCCACATACCTTGCTGCTTTATCCAAGATGTCGGACCTTGAAGACTTCGATCATGTTTTCGGTATGCGCGGAGAAGAGGAATTTGATAGAGTCTACCAAAGAATTAAACTGGAAAAACAGGAGAATCGGCGTAATATTGTGCGATGCAGACGTCATCGTATACGGTATTATTTGCGGGATGCATGCGTAAATGCGTTCCTCTAGCAGACGAAAATAACAGAAGTGGTTTTATTGCTGAGAATTCTGGGTAATTTCTTGCCAATATTACGAAAACGACGACTTTCATGCATGACCAGTTAGTGGGTAGCTAATTCGGTCTTTGTACTTGCTCACGGAAAGTCAGCTCACCGGTGATTGGAAGTAATTTGAGTAGAGACTAATGTATTTGCATGCGGCCCTTAGTGTGTGGTATTTATTCATTCTTTCTGATCTTCTTTTCCTCTCTTCTTCCGAGATAAATAGGTTTGGATTTTTGTTTAGATTTATCTTTGAACTTTATGTTTTCATCTTGAATAATTAATTTATCTGTTCAATTGATTAGTGAATTTTCTGTAATCTTTAATTCTATTAGGTCTTTTTTCAGTTTCTTTAAACCAGTTGGGTTTTGTTTTGCAGTTACAGAAAAATCAAAGATTTGTTTGGTTAAAATGTTAGCTTTCATTCTACTTTTTCACATAGTATCTGAAAGTTTTAAATTTTTTTGTAGAGATTTCACTCTTGATGTATATTATATTATTATTTTGAAATTTTGGTCCTATGATTTTCCTTAAAATTTTCCTTTCCTTTAACTCAAGTTTCTCCATTTGGCCTTTACTTGCAGTTTATGTTATTAATTTTTTATTTGATTTATGGAAGTTTTTATTTTTTTAGGATTATGTCCAGAAATGAAATGTCCATCTGGTTTCACTGTATTAAAGACTTGTCCTTCAGCGCCAGGACCTTCCAGGAAAGAACCTCTCACATTCAAAGGAAGATTTATAGGTATTTCAATCATACAAATAGTTGTAGCTGTAGTTTATTCTCCACAGCATTTGTTCCATATTTAAAATGCATAAAGTTGTGATACTGAAAAAAGAATATTTATTTTACCTGATGAAGACACTAAGGTCTTCTTTTCCACTTCACTAAGGACATATTACATAGATACTTACAATTATGAAAAAAGCCATAACATTTAACATTTTGTAAATTATATTTGAAGAGAAAAATTTCCGCCCAGACTGAGACTCGAACCTGGGATCTTTGGCTTTTTAGGCCAATGCTCTACTATCTGAGCTACCAGGGCGAGTTCCAATCTAGATGCAAATTTTTTCTTATATACGTTGTAATTCCCAGAACCAAATGCTATGAAGCCTTTGCTTCTATCTTTGCAAATGGCAGCTTCTTAGTTAAGAAGACATTTATCGGGAATTTAAACACTACTTTATAAACCCAGTAGGGCTTCTATTGATGTTTTATTATTAATTTAACACTTCTCACTGAAGTATAAATTATATTTGAAGAGAAAAATTTCTGCCCAGACCAAGACATGAACCCGAGACCTTTGGCTTTCTAAGCCAATGCTCTACCATCTGAGCTACTGGCGCGAGTTCCAATCTAGATGCAAATTTTTCTCTTATATACATTGTAATTCCCAGCATCAAATGCTATGGAAGCCTTTGCTTCTATCTTTGCAAATGACAGCTTCTTAGTTAAGAAGACATTTATCAGGAATTTAAACACAACTTTATAAAGCCTGTAGGGCTTCTACTGATGTTTTATTATTAATTTAACACTTCTCACTGAAGGATAAATTATATTTGAAGAGAAAAATTTGGAACTTGCCCCAGTAGCTCAGATGGTAGAGCATTAGCTAGAAAGCCAAAAGTTCCAGGTTCAAGTCTCGGTCTGGGTGGAAAGTTTTCTCTTCAAATATAATTTATCCTTCAGTGAGAAGTGTTAAATTAATAAGTAATAAAACATTAACATTTTGTAGTTAATGTAGATTTAATAATGTAAGTTTAAATTCAAAAGAAAGGGTGTAATGAAAATAGTGATTCAAACTGCAGGTATAGATTTCTCATATATGAAGAACGTAGTCTAGTGGTCAGAGTTTCTGACTATAGTTCGTGGGGTCCCAGGTTCATTCTCATTCAGACCATCAGACCACAGGAATTTTTTCTTAATAGAATTTTTTCCTTTGGTCACCCATAGTCTGGATTTAGGTTAAGTTTAGGTTTAAGGACTCTCCTGGCACTTCATTATCATTCATCACCTATCATATCATGGGTAATGTTACTCCATCTTAAAAGTGGGTTACAATTCTGGGCTAAACTTTACAACCTGTGACGTGAGTTTTTTAATTCCTTCATAAACTCTTGTCAAATTCTATTCTTAGGGTTTCATTTTCCAAATTATTTTCCACCATTTACAATGATTTTTACATATTTTCTAATGATTATTTCAGTATATTTTTCATAAGTAATGCCATGAGTGATTTCCAAATTATCGATAAATTCACGACTCACGAAGTGAGGAATGAATTTATCTAGATAATTTGGAAATCAAGAGTGGCATTTGTTAGGACTATTTAACGAATAAAATTAAGCTGTTTACTCACAAATCATTATTTCATCATCATCATAGTACATTCACGAATTTAGGCCATTTGTTGACCTGTTTCGGCCTCAAGAGAAACACCATCCAGAAGTCTTTTGAGTGGATGTCCTGGTCTTCTTCTTCCTGCAGGTTGATATCTTAACATTAGTTTGGGTATTCTGTGATCTTCCATTCGATGAACATGTTGTATCCATCTTGACTTATAATCAGAAATTTTGTTTTCTAAAGATTCCATGTGTAATTCTTCTAAGATGTCTTCATTTTTTTTGTGATCTAGTAGTGTGTATCCTGCAGTCCTCCGAAGATATCTCATTTCAGCAGATCTAAGTCTCTGTATATCCTTCTGTTTCAACGTCCATACTTCGCTACCATACAAAAGAGTTGGAAGAGCCAGTGTTTTATACACTTTCAGTCTTGAATGCTTTTGGACTAACTGTGGCTTGAAGATAGAATTTATTAACCCTAAAATTCTTAAAAATTTAGATATTTTTGCATTTACATCCTTTTCTTCTTCATATGAGATATTGCATCCTAGATATGTAAAATTATTCACCTGCTCCAAAATTTTATTGTCCAGTACAATTTTACTTCTGACAGGATCTACACCTTGAAATGCCATAATTTTTGTTTTTTCTGTAGATATCTTTAATCCATATTCTTCTGTAATTTTGTTAAGTTCATACAGACCTTTCTGTAGATTATCTTCGGAATTTGCTATTATTATTTGGTCATCTGCAAACAATAGGGTGTTTAATTTTCTATTTTCTGATATTCTTATTCCAAATTTATATGTTTTGTTCCAGCAACATATTACTTATTAAGTTATGTAGATAGGAAATAACACTATGAGGTTCTTTAATATTGTTTATTTTTTATTATTTCACTCACCTCATACTTCATAAATCATAGCAGACCCTGGGTTTCTTCACGTAATTTGTGACATTGTCACGTTCGCAGCATTGACAATGTCACAAATTACGTGAAGAAACCCAGGGTCTGCTATGATTTATGAAGTATGAGGTGAGTGAAATAATAAAAAATAAACAACATATTACTTCATTGATATAAATTGCAAAGAGTGTTGGGGATAGGGGGCAGCCTTGTCTCACACCACGATTTATAATTCCTTCTTCAGAAAATCACAAATCATTATTTAACTATAGTTATTTTAAAATATTTATATATTTAATGTAAACGGCGATGTTTGAAAACAAATGAGAAACAATTGGTACGCTACATCTGCTAATACTGCTAAAGTGACAGTATACTTTTTAGTATTATAATTATTTTCATTAGTAATGCCATGGTATAAAGGTTATATTTGTAAATTTGAGAGCTGATGTTTTCATTACGATGATTACAGGAGTTCCGAGTGCTAGACTGACAACAAAAGGCGGAATAAAAACACCTACTCGCAAACTACAAAACACAACTCTTTCAAACTGTCCCAAGTTCTGCTGTGTTCCTGAAATTGAGTGTGGTAAAGAGGAATGCCCGCCAGGTTTTGATATTGAATTCACAGGCAAGATTAATGCTAATGGCTGCCGTGAAATAAAATGCCTTGGAACAGCTGTATGTAATGTTACAGGCAGCAGTTTCAACACCTTCGATGGCACTGACTTCCAGTTCAGAATATGTAACCATATCCTTGCAAGAGATCTTGAAAACAATATGTGGGACATTTCAAGTAAGTATGTTTATTTACTTTTATCTTTTTATATATATATAATTCTTCTGTACGTATGTATGTCACTGAACTTCTTCTAAACGATTAGACTGATTTTGATGAATTTTTCTGTGTGTGTTTGAGTGGATCCCTGGACAATTTAGATTCACAATTGGACCCTCTAAAACCATTAGGTGTAGGAGTTCACCTGAAGTGAAAATTTAAAAATTGCTCTAGTGGTCACAATTTTTTGTGTTTCACAATGAAACTCAGTGTATCCTATTAAAATAAACAAAGGTAAGTATTAACAAAAAATGAGCAAAATCCAACAATTAGAAGTTGAGGTTTACCTGAAATCCGAAATTAAAAACTGCCTTAAACGACTGGACCAATTTTGTTGAAATGTTTTGTGCGTGTTTGAGTGAGTCCATGGATGTTTTAGATTCACAATTGGACCATCTAAAACCATTAGGTGTAGGAATTCACCTGAAGTTAAAATTTAAAAATGCTAGCAGTCACAATTTTTTATGTTTTACAACAAAACTCAGTATGTTGTATTAAAATAAACCAATGTAGTTATTAATGTTGAGTGATTCCGGGTTATGTGGCCGTGGTCCATAGTTGGTGTTGATACCAGACGTTTCGCCCTCAACTGCGGAGGGCATCTTCAGTGGCGAGTGCTTCTAGGCGTGTTTCCTGGTTGAGGGTGTGTTATCCATTCTGATGTGCTGTCTTCGTGGGTGTATGGTTTGTCTTATGACAGCACGTCAGAATGGATAACACACCCTCAACCAGCATAGCCTACTTACCATATGTACAAAGAGTCACAGATCGTATCGGAAAACTCCTATGAAAATACAACATAAAAACAGTTTACAGACCAACAAGAAAAATATAAGACTGCCTTCGCTCAGCTAAGGATCCTCGGCCACCTCTCTCCACTTGCAGCGTATATCGACTTCCTTGTTCGTGTGGTAAATCATATATAGGGACCACGAAAAGAAGTATAGCCACCCGTTTACTAGAACATAAAAGAA
This sequence comes from Diploptera punctata, assembly GCA_030220185.1. Taxonomy (NCBI): domain Eukaryota; kingdom Metazoa; phylum Arthropoda; class Insecta; order Blattodea; family Blaberidae; genus Diploptera; species Diploptera punctata. The sequence goes on from JASPKZ010001982.1 coordinate 252,325, forward strand.
ACTGCAGACAAGGAGAAATGGATAAATCAGCTGTAGCAGAACATGCCATTATGAATGGACACCAGATTCTATTCGACGATACTCAAGTTTTAGCCACAACTTCCTACTATTTCCCTAGATTATACCGAGAGGCTATAGAAATATACAAGCATAAGGGAAATATCAACAGAAAAGAGGAAGGTATCAAACTGGCTAAGGCCTGGCATCATACACTAGAAAATAAATGCATTAACAATAGGGACAACAAGGAGACGACCATTAGCCAATCAGCAAGAGCCATGCCCACTCACCCTGCACCCACCACTAATACAACGTCCGCAGCGCTCACTCTAAGTAGATCTTCCGACCAGGAAACATGCCTAGAAGCACTCGCCACTGAAGATGCCCTCCGCAGTTGAGGGCGAAACGTCTGGTATCAACACCAACTATGGACCACGGCCACATAACCCGGAATCACTCAACATTATGATTACCGGCCGTGAAAGCCTGCATTCAATGTAGTTATTATCCGTAAACGAATGAAATCCGACAATTAGAAGTGGAGATTTACCTGAAAATCGAAATTAAAAACTGCCTAAACAACTGGACTGATTTTGATTAAATGTTTTGTATGTGTTTGAGTGAGTCCCTGGATGGTTTGAATTCACAATTGGACCCTCTAAAACCATTAGGTGTAGGAGTTTGCCTGAAGTTAAAATTTAAAAATGCTCTAGCGGGCATGATTTTTTATGTTTTTATTATTGATTTAACATTTCTCACTGAAAGATAAATTATATTTGAAGAGAAAAATTTTGGTAGAGCACTTGGCCCGGAAAGCCAAGGGTCCCGGGTTCGAGTCTCGGTCTAGGCGAAAATTTTTCTCTTCAAATATGATTTTTTATGTTTCACAATGAAACTCAGTATTTCCTATTAAAATAAACTGAGGTAGGTATTTTTTAAAATTAATATTGGGAAGTAAACATTATGAGGTTATATCATTAATAGTGAGTGGAGAACATATTTTTATCGACTCACCTCATATAAATTTATATGAGGTGAGTCGATAAAAATATGTTCTCCACTCACTATTAACGAGGTAGGCATTATCCAAAAATGAGTGAAATCGGACAATTAGAAGTGGAGGTTTACCTGAAATCTGAAATTAAAAACTGTCTAGCAACTGCTATGTTTGGTTCATCTCAGCGTATACCATACAGTTTAATTAAACTTTAATATTTAATTTATTTAGGCATAGCAATGCACACTGGGTATTAGCTAATACATTATATCATTTTTCTCTAGTCAACTGAATTAGAATGTTTAGTTGTATAACATTAACCCAAGAGTATTTTGTTTTGGTTCAAGCTGGTTGAATTAATTTACAGAAGCAAAATTATTATTATAACTGTATAGACAGTGCTTGAGGTGAGGCAGAGATGGCATCCCTGTTCTTTTTCTATTTGTACTGTAAACAAACTTGTATAAGATATTATTCTGCCAACTCCGTCTGTTGGAGGAACCATGGTGCTACTTTTAACCAACATATGACTGAATTGTGTACGATAGGAACATTGTTCTTAGGCAGCATCATATTTTATGGGAAATAAGACTGAATACAACAAATAATTATGGACTTCCTCCATTTCTTATTTATTTATGACAAAAAATTTATATGGGCTTATCTAATTAGACATTTATACTTTTTCCATGATGTCAATAGATAGCCTTTATTTACTGATACAGTTTCATTATGTGCAGAATTTATGTTCCATGCTGACTCTGCTGTAAATGCTGCTGTTATTTTCACCACATCTTCAATGGTTAATGTTGGACATTTTTCGCTAAAGTGATTGAAAATATTCAAAATAATCTGTTTCTCTCTGTTTTTTAAATGCTTTGCTTTCCAATGTTTAAGGAACTCTATAGAATTAATAGTGAGTGGAGAAAATATTTTTAACGACTCACCTCATATAATTTCAAATTTCTTTGATACCGGTGGTTTCAGACAATATCTTGTCCCTCTTCAGTCATGGCTTCCACGAGCATGAGTGGAAGGCATGACTGAAGAGGGACAAGATATTGTCTGAAACCGCCGGTATCAAAGAAATTTGAAATTATATGAGGTGAGTTGTTAAAAATATGTTCTCCACTCACTATTAATGATATAACCTCATAATATTTACTTCCCAATATTAATTTAAATATAACTCTATAGAAATTTTGCCATTTTGAAACACTTGAAATTCCAACATATTCTACATTGCACATGCATAAGAACAAAACAATGCTTATTCAATCTATTAGAATCAAAAGAATATATTTTAAGATTCTCCCATATAGCTTATGTAGACATGAGCAGATAATGTTTTTTTTTTTTTTAACTTTTATAGGAAAAATCACTATGAAGTTTGATTAAACTTTTAAATTAAAATTCGTTATACCTCACCTCACATCCAGTCTTCTAATTATATCAGTTTCAAAACCTAGGTGATTTCATCTTCAGTAATATCTCGACCGATGTTATGTCATTTAGGAGAATTTCTTCTTACTCCATCTGTTAATCCTCAAAATCGAATTAAATTCCCCAGACATTTCAAAATTCATAAGTATTTTTTTTAATGTGAAATTTCTTCCAAACCATACTTAAAAAAGAAAGAAAGAAAGAAAGAAAGAAAAACTTAAGAATTTTGAAATTCCTGGAGAATTTGATTAGATTTGGAGGTTCAATAGTCCACCAACAGGTTTTGAAACTGGTTTAATTACAGGATCCAATATGAGGTGAGGTATAAATAATTTTAATTCAAATCTTAAATATATATTTTTATTTACTTTATTTCGAGTGTGAGAGAGTGAACTATATTTTCTTACATGCTTGAAGATAAAGAGCATTATTCGAACAATGAAAATATAGTCATACATCTGCTTTGTTTACATTACAACTGGAACTTAGCCTGGAAGAGGTTTAGAAGTTTGGATGTAACAACATTATAAAAACATTTTTGAATTATCCTATATTTGAGCATGTTCATTACAATATTCACTTCTGATATGTGGTTTTAATCACTTTTCAGTGTATGAAACATGTCCAGACACAGGAGAAGCATGCAGCTACCATATTGCTATCATTCACAACGAGTTTGAGATTTATCTTCATCCTGATCGCACCATTGACTTCAATGGACAATCATATAACAGTGCTGAACTGGTGTGTATTATTTCAACTTAAACATTATTAACTATTTAAATAAAAATAAAACGTAGTTTTATTTGATTTTCATATTTATTATATAATTCAATGACAGCTGTTTCGGTACACTGTACCTTCTTCAGACATGTTAACAAATTATGAATTGTGTTCCAACTGATCTAAGCAACAATACAACAATATTTATTTAAATGTTTAAATTTAACAAAGGGGATTTTATTATTAATTTAACACTTCTCATTGAAGGATAAATTATATTTGAAGAGAAAAATTTTCACCTAGACCGGGACTCGAACCCGGGACCCTTGGCTTTCCGGGCCAAGTGCTCTACCAACTGAGCTACCGAGGCGAGTTACGATCTAGACGCAAATTTTTCTCTTATGTACGTTGTAATTCCCTCGCACCAAATGCTGGAAACCATAGCTTCTATCTTTGCAAATGGCGGCTTCTTAGTTAAGAAGACATTTATTGGGAATTTAACACTACTTTATAGCCAGTAGGGCTTCTATTGATGATTTTATTATTAATTTAACACTTCTCATTGAAGGATAAATTATATTTGAAGAGAAAAATTTTCGCCTAGACCGGGACTCGAACCCGGGACCCTTGGCTTTCCGGGCCAAGTGCTCTACCAACTGAGCTACCGAGGCGAGTTACGATCTAGATGCAAATTTTTCTCTTATGTACGTTGTAATCCCCTTCAAATATAATTTATCCTTCAATGAGAAGTGTTAAATTAATGATAAAATCGTCAATAGAAGCCCTACTGGCTATAAAGTAGTGTTAAATTCCCAATAAATGTCTTCTTAACTAAGAAGCCGCCATTTGCAAAGATAGAAGCTATGGTTTCCAGCATTTGGCGCGAGGGAATTACAACGTACATAAGAGAAAAATTTGCGTCTAGATCGTAACTCGCCTCGGTAGCTCAGTTGGTAGAGCACTTGGCCCGGAAAGCCAAGGGTCCCGGGTTCGAGTCCCGGTCTATGCGAAAATTTTTCTCTTCAAATATAATTTATCCTTCAATGAGAAGTGTTAAATTAATAATAAAATCGTCAATAGAAGCCCTACTGGCTATAAAGTAGTGTTAAATTCCCAATAAATGTCTTCTTAACTAAGAAGCCGCCATTTGCAAAGATAGAAGCTATGGTTTGCAGCATTTGGCGCGAGAGAATTACAACGTACATAAGAGAAAAATTTGCGTCTAGATCGTAACTCGCCTCGGTAGCTCAGTTGGTAGAGCACTTGGCCCGGAAAGCCAATGGTCCCGGGTTCGAGTCCCGGTCTAGGCGAAAATTTTTCTCTTCAAATTTAACAAAGGGGATTCATTCAAATCAAGTTGAGAATTTAACAGTTTTTTACTACTTTTAAATTTATTAATTTCTACAGCCTCCAAAAGATCTAACTTCTTACCCTTATCACAAATATGTAAAATTTCAAAATTTTGATCGAAACAATGATTAAATTGGAATAGGTGGTTAGCATATTTTGAATTTTCTAAATTTCTGTTATATGCTCTCATGTGTTCCTTTATCCGAGAGATAAAAGGTCTACCAGTTTGTCTACCAGTAAAAAACTGTTAAATTCTCAACTTGATTTGAATGAATCCTCTTTGTTAAATTTAAAAATTTTAATAAATATTGTTGTATTGTTGCTTAGATCACAATTCATAATTTGTTAACATGTCTGAAGAAGGTACAGTGTACCGAAACAGCTGTCACTGAATTATATAATAAATATGAAAATCAAATAAAACTACGTTTTATTTTTATTTAATTAATAAATATGGATTTTCATCAAGTAAACACCAACTCAATTGATTACTAGTTTTATTGTTTATAATTTTCATGTTTACTGCAAACAGTTTTGGTTACAGTCACTATTGTTTTTACTTTTCAGCTGAAAAGAATTGGGTTACAGTTAAAAAAAGCCTTCACAGTTTCAAACATTGGTGGATATGTGCTCTTCAAATCAACACAGTATGGATTCCAATTAATTTGGAACAGGCAGCAAGATCTCAAGATTGCTGTAAGTATTAAATATTGTAAGTGAAGGGAACATTAGATTTAAACAAGGGTCCCTTATTGTACTGAATATTCTATAATTGAGGCTGAGTTTTATATTGGACTATTTAACTCATGCCCCGAATGATAGTCAATGACCAATCACATTTCAATGAATTTTGATTTACAACCAATCACAGTCATGTTTCATCTGAAATTTATCAAATAAGTTTATCATTAAGTTATGTAGTAGGAAATAACACTATGAGGTTTTTTAATATTGTTTATTTTTTATTATTTCACTCACCTCATACTTCATAATTCCTAGCAGACCAAGGGTTTCTTCACATCATTTGTGACATTCTCAATGCTGTGTCATGTTCATAACTGACGTCCAACGGTCTTCTATCCTGCAGACTGACATTCGCGCCATCTGCAGGAGAAGACCGTTGTGAACGTGACACAGCATTGAGAATGTCACAAATGATGTGAAGAAACCCTGGGTCTGCTAGGCATTATGAAGTATGAGGTGAGTGAAATAATAAAAAATAAACAATATGTTTATCATATTATAGAAAGTTCCTCCTTTTAACATTCTGAATAGGCCAAAGTATTATTTTGCAGTGACTGACTCTCTAAGAAATACAGTTAGCAGATTGTATATATAGTGCACGAATGTAAACAGATACTGCTTGTGGAATATAATAGTAAAACATTCATAGTAATTGATTATACTTACTTACTCACTGGCACTATCGAACCCGTAGGTTCATGGCCGCACGAACATAAGCTCTCCATACGTCCCTATCCTGAGCTAATGCTTTCCAATCATTCCCTGTATAATCTACTTCCCTCAAATCATAGTTAATGTTATTCTCCCACCTCATTCTTGGTCTACCAACTGGGCGTTTTCCCTCTGGCTTTCCTACAAGAAGCTTCCATGCAAGTCTTTCATTCCCCATATGTGCAACATGTCCTGCCCATTGCAGTCTACGAGACTTAACTGTTCTTATTATATCTGGCTTCCTATAAAGACCATGTAGTTCATTGTTATGTAGTGTTTTCCATTCACCTCTCTCTTTGGTCCAAAAATTTTCCTAAGTACTTTATTCTCAAATACTTGTAATCTCACGCCAAATGCTTTGAAACCTTTGCTTATATCTTTGCAAATGGCTGCTTCTGAGTTAAGAAGACATTTATTGGGAATTTAACACTACTTTTATAAAGCCAGTAGGGCTTCTATTGATGTTTTTGTTATTGATTTCAGTGAGAAGTGTTAAATCATTAATAAAAACATCAGTAATAACCAGTATTTATTTTAGGAATTTACACTATGAGGTATATTGATTTAGGTGAAATTTTATCACACACCTCTTATTTTTCTTCTTTTTCTAATTTAAACTAGTTTCGGAACTTTACACTTCCATTCCATGATCAGTATCCCCGCGACCGTTTTTCTGTCGTCTTGAAGAGCCATCTTTTGCTCTGTTGGCAGACTGAAAAGCCTCGAAATCATGTCATTCTCCCTGTGAATTTCAAAGTTCATCAATTTCTCCTTTTCGCTCCTTTGAATGTAGATCTTTTCCCAAACAGTGAGTTCTTTTGGTGAGTGATAAAATTTTACCTAAATATATATAAAAAAAGTAGTAACCAGTAGTTTACCAGAACCGACTAAATTTTATTAAATAGGTTAATAAATCATTATTGTTTTTATGTAGATTCCAAACAGATATGTGGAACAAGTAGATGGTCTGTGTGGATTCTTCAATCACAGATGGAATGATGATAAAATGAAACCAGATGGAAAAGTTGCTAGAACAACAGAAGAATTTGGAAACAGTTGGGTGAATCCATACTTGGATGCCAAGTGCAGACCAGCTGTGTGCAGTCCAGAACAGTTTAAGAAAGCTCAGTTGATGTGCTCTCATGTCAGGTAAGGACAATTCTTTGATTGTGTTATAGTTGAGGACTCTTGTATGTTTCTAACTTGAATAGTTAACCTCAAAAGTGATAAAAAATTGTTCTTCAAAACTTGGGTTTCTTGTTATTGTAAAATACTGCAGGTGGATTTTCTACATATTTTTCTAATAGTTTCTTACATTTATTAGAGGAAAGATTACTCCTGATATTTCGATAAAAAAATTATTTCAAATTTAAGGATTTTATTTTGAGATTTTAACTACCAGAACAACTGGAAAGCCCATTTCAACGAATACAATCTCATAGAATTCCAAAAGCCATTCTGCGTTACTGCCCCCAAGGCAAAAGATCACTGGGATGTCCAAAAAAAGCACTGGATGCAAAATTCCTCTTTGAGACCGTAACAGGCCACATGGTCTAATATTTGCAGGATGATGATTTTGAGATTTTAAATCTTATCTAATATTTTACATTGTCCCGCACAGTAGCCTAGTGGTTAAGGCAAGATGCCTTGGTGCACAGCTATGGGACTTGTGCTGGTTCGAGTCCCCATGAGGGAACAAATTTTCTCATGGAACTTTGGCCAGCATGGGACCAGTGCCCACCCAGTACTGTGAGGAATTTGAGTAGCTACAAGTAGCAGCTCCAGATTGAGAAAACTAGTTATAACAGCTGGGGGATTCGACATACTGACCACATGTCACCCCTATACTGGCTGGATGATCATCTGTCTCTGTAGATATGAGGTCAGCAACTGGCTGATGTGCCAAGGACCTTCTAGGTCTGACATGCTGTGAAGTTTGAGTTTCAATATTTTATATTGATTTGTTCATTTGAGGCTTTTGGACTGTTCATATTAGGCTTGTCAGTAATTTTATATTTTGCTCTGGCCACATTATGAGCTATCTCAGTAATGGGGCTGCCAATAGATGGAATTCCATTTATTGAGAATGTAAAAGTTCTGTATTCCAAGACAAACCTATGATTACAAAGCAACAGAAAGACGGAATCTTGGACGACCAAGGAAGTGTTGGAAAGAGTCCATTTAACTGTAATATAGACCAGAATAGGAGATATTCCTAAACCTTGAAGTGATGATAATTTGTTCATCTTTCAGATATCCCAGAATATTAAGAAAACTATTATTTTCTTTGTTTTCAGAGAATCACTGTTCTTTCAATGTAAGAATTCTGTGGATATTGAAAGATATATTTCTCAATGTACCGAAAGTGCTTGCACCTGCCTCCAAAATAAGAATGCTACACAAGCCTCGTGCCAATGTGATTCTCTGCTGAACTTTGTAAAACAATGTTCTGCTGCTGATTCTAGTGCTGATCTGTCTTCATGGAGAATTAAATACAATTGCCGTAAGTTATCATTCTTAATTGCAATAGAATTGATCAATATGTTATACATTTTTTCTACTTTTTAAAAGTTTTGAGTTAATTTACATTCTCATTTTGAAGAAAGTTTCTAAATTTTAATGAAATTTCTTATTTTTGTTTTATGACCAATGTGACAGCATTTGTTGTATATAATTGAAAATGAATCTGAAATTTAAGAGAAGGAAAATGATTACAAGTATTTGTCAACAAAGTTTTATACCCAAGATGCTCTAACTAAAAAGTGGTGCAACAATTAAATGAGTTGATTTCATTGTTTTCTTTTATTGAATGAATGATTGAATGAATTATTAACCCGTCAGCGTGGAGCGACGTGACGTGTACGCAAGTTGAATTCTTCACCCAATGCGGAACGACGTGACATGTACACTAGTTACACGCACTGCTTTAAACTGTAATTATGACCTTTGTGTTTACATTAACTATTTACCGTGTATACAAATTTTATGTAGAGACTTCAAAGTTTCTATTAGTGCATATATTAACTGATTACGGTCCTGAGTAACAATTTAAAATAATTTTATATTTGCATTTATTCTTGCGGCCTCTGACATTTTTCTTAAATTTATAACTTGATAAAGGATTTCTTATAAAAACTAAATTCGCCTTTTTTTGTAGATTAGCTTGTCTATCAAATTGAATCTATTTTCAAATCTCTTCATTTTTAATAATAATGTCGCAAAATTCAGTAATAAATAAAGGCCCAACAAAGTTATTTCCGATTTACGCTACAGTACAGGACCACAACAGTAAATTTCAGATATATATATATATATATATATATATATATATATATATTTCAAATGACGATATCCTTACATTATGGAAAGGTAGTTAGTCTACAATTCAGTCAGTATCTAAAAGGAAAGTGGTCCACTACAGACCTTAGAAGGTTCTTGGGATATTAGGAGGTTAAGGCTCCCACTTTTCTAAAGTATCGGTATTTGATGTAAGCCGAGTACTTATTTCTGTCTGACGGCCCATAACAAGCATCTGGTACTCATTTCAGTTAGAGGCTGAGTCAACCCCGGGTTCACAGTGCCGCCTGAAGGTTTGATTCAGTTTAAAAATCCTGATCCACCGGGACTCAAACCCTCGATCTTCCGCCTTGTAACATGTTAATCTTTTAAGTCCACACCTCCGGTGAAACTATTATAGTCATATTTCATCAAATGGTTTCAGTTTGGAAACCAGAAGAAAGGCATTGAAATTTAGGGTTGATGAAGGTATTTTAGTACAACAGGTCTGATGTGTAGAAAGACCATTTTTTGAAGGCACACGACCTAAAATAATGTTTCAAAAAAGTGTTAGAAAGATACATTTGGAGAAGGCTGCCCCCCCCCCCTACAAGAAAGAAGGTCAGCGCATAGAAGCAATGTGTTTGTAATAAACATGAACAAAAGTAAACACAAGGGGGAAAAAATACACTTATTGTTGCCCGAGTGTCAAACAGCTGGTTTACATTTTGAAGATTTATCACACCAATTTTTGAAGTTCATTTTTTTTTAAGACCCTTCTCTTTGTGTAAATATTTCGTTTTGTTGTTAGGTAAAGCCGGTTCTCTGAATTCTTCAAAGAATCCCTAGTTGCAATACACTGTGTCACTTATGTGAGAAATTTACAAAAAGGACCTATTTCAACTGTGGCACAACAACCATAAATAAGTCTGCAAAAAAATGCAGAGATGTTATGTGAGAACCGTAACAAATTTAATTAATTAAATATTATATTAAGGGTTCACCATAAAGGAATTGCAAAAACATTTAAATTACTGAAGATATATCAATTTAAATGCGTTATTGGAATACTGGCACTTAACGGCTGAGTTTAAATACCGGTGAACTTCCTCCCACATCAGAGTATTCCCGGCCATTTAAATCCATCCACTCTGAAGGGTTAAAAGTTAGGAAATAATTGTTCCATTTGTTTATATCCAATTTTTAGCTAGACCATCTTTAGTTTAAGAAAATTTTTGTACCAATAAAAAAACAGATAACAGTAAGCTTCATTAGGGAAAACCAGATATAATAAGAACATTAAGGTAGAATTTTTAATCACTCACCTCATATTGTTCTTCTTATTTGACTATAAACTAGTTTCGGAACATAGTTTCTGTTCCATCCTCAGTATCATCAGGCGACTGTTGTTCTGTCGTCTTGAAGAGCTGTCCTTCGCTCCTTCCATTGGCTGACTGAAAAACCTCAAAACCAGGTCATTCTCACCGGGAATTTCAAAGTTCATAAATTTCTTCTTTTCGCTCTTTTGATTGTAGATCTTTGAAGAACTTATTGTTTGGGAAAATATCTACATTCAAAAGAGCAAAAAGAAGAAATTGATGAACTTTGAAATTCCTAGTGAGAATGACCTGGTTTCGAGGTTTTTCAGTCAGCCAATGGAAGGAGCAAAGGACAGCTCTTCAAGACGACAGAACAATGGTCGTGACGATACTGAGGATGGAACAGAAACTAGTTTCGAAACTAGTTTATAGTCAAATAAGAAGAACAATATGAGGTGAGTGATTAAAAATTCTACCTTAATGAATATACCTAATAGTGAGAATCCCTAAAATAAGTAATAATAAGAACAGTTTAATCATGTAGACTATGATATGCAGTTCGTGTGCCATGAATGGCATTATCTAAATTTAACAAGAAATGAAGAAAACAAGATAGAATGTGGAATATACAGAAACAATATACATATAGGTAACTACATTAAGGGTCGTATGCAAATACATTACTCTCTACTCAAATTACTTCCAATCACTGGTGAGCTGAGATCGAATTAACGGCCACCTTAACCGGTCATGCATGAATGTTGATGTTTTCGTAATATTGGCAACGAATTACCCAGAATTCTCAGCGATAAAACCACTTCCGTTATTTTCGTCTGCTATAGAGGAATGCATTTATGCTTGCATCCCGCAAATAATACCGTATACAAACACGTCTGCGATGCGCAATATTACGCCGATTCTCCTGTTCTTCCAGTTGAATTCTTTGGTAGACTCTATCAAATTCCTCTTCTCCACGTATACCGAAAACATGATCGAAGTCTTCAAGGTCCGACATCTTGGATAAGTTTCAAACAACATCGGTTACCATCGGTTCGCTTCGGGATTTTCACATAAGTTTATATCTTGAGGTACGATCTTAAGGTACCTTGTCAGGTAGCTTTACAATTATTACCGCGTGAATAGATTTCTGAGTAAGAAAAATGTGTTTGAATAAAACTTTATCAGCAGAGAACGCCTTTTACTGTCTAATGCGTTCAAACATTCGACCCTAAAACTTTGGGATTCAACCATTTTGCTCACAAAGAGATAGTGTTCAGCATTTTGACACACAGATTAGTAAATATACTTGGAAATGCCAGATCCCAGTTCAAGGATCCTTTGAATGGCAGGAAAGTGGAGGACCATATAAATTCATAAAAATTAAATTTCCATAGGCGAATAATAGAAATAAAAATATTTATTACTTTAAAAACAAATGTAAATCACACTTCACTATAGATATTGTTTCATGTAAGCTCTATTAAGTATTATTAAGTCACTTGCACTATTGCACTCAATATTGTTAAATTTATGTTTAACGTGATATACACAGAGATGGGTCCGACATGTTGCTCGTTTGTTTAAATTTCCACATCTCAAGATACAAAGAAAATTACTGCATATATAAGCTGTTGGGGGTGGTACTTTCTGGAAGGTTCCATAGAATAAAAATTAAGTTGGTAGATCCGAGACTTTCAGAGTTGTGTGCCAATGCTAAGACATCCAATTAGAAAATTTTATATTTGATAACCGCCTCCCATATGAGAGAGACAGAACATATATTACCAACTTGAATAAAAATCTGAAATCGTCAAAAGTTATGTAATGCCGGGGAAAATCTTCCTTTACAATTGCAGATGTTCCTAACTGCGTATCGAGATTGTTTCTAGAAGGAATGTTAATTACATCTCGGCAACTACTTGACGCCTTGAATTGAGTGCAAGAGTGAACTAAATGACATATGTGTTGCATAATAATATGCAAATTAAATCAAATTATACTTATTAAAAATGCGGTGACAATAAAGATTCCTCCTATACCTATGAGCAAATAAAATTATGAAAAAGAATGTAGCAACAGAAAATGGCTTTGAAGAAAATATGATAGACAAGAAAATAAATAAATTTAAAAAACAAAAATTAATTAACGAAAGCACACATAAAACAAACAGAAGACATAAAATTCAAGAAATTCACTTACCATCCATTCAAACACAGCAAGTTAAAAAAAAAATTAAAAAGTTTAATACGAGATTGGCACCAAGAATGAATACAGCCTAAATAGGATAATTAAAACCAACAAAAATAAAAAAAAATATGAAAAAGAAAACAAATCAGGAATTTATCAAATCAAATGCAGATATTGTGACAAAATTTGCATAGGAAAAACAAAAAGAAATTTGAAAACAAGGGCGAAAGAACATCTTAGAAATGTCAAAAATGGTGAAGTGGAAAAGTCAGCAATAGCTGTTCATGCTTGGTCTGAAAAACCTCTAATTGATACAAAAGCCAGTCTAATTAAACAAGTAGAAAAACAAAAAGAACTCGCAGTTTGGGAAAAAATCCACATTCAAAAAAACAAGAAAGAAAAACTTACGAACTTTGAAATTCCCGCTAATTCTGATTCAATCCAGAGGTTCATCAGTTCACCAAGAAGCAGTTCTGATTGACATAACATCACTCAACAAGAAATTACTGAAGATGAAGGTGTCCAAGCTTCAAAACTGGTTTAATTAGAAGACTGGATATGAGGTGAGGTATTAAACACTTTAATGTAATTTTTAAATTAAACCTCATAGTGATTTTTTCCCATATAAGTTCAATAATTGAATATATGTTTATTTGAATTATACAATATTTCGAACTATCCAATGTTGAATTAAGTAGAGTCCACTGTAATAACTTTAATGTACAGAATCATGAAATATATATATGTGTGTCTAGGTATCTAATGCCAACCCACTACACCTTTTGTGTTTTGAGTTTTGAAGCATTGCTCACTGAATAACAATTGTACATAATTAAAACATTTTGTTTGTTCATTCTAACCTCTTAGAGTTGTTTTTGTCAAACATATATTTCAGATATGGTGAAATTAAATGTTTCTTACCTCTCCTCATATAAATTTTCTAAGTTGATCGCGATTTTGAGACTATAACTGTCTCATCCTCAGAACTTTGTTGGCGACTAGTGTTATGTCAATCGGAAGAAACTCTTCTTCTTCCCTCTGTTGGTAGACCGATGAATCTCTGGATCAGGTCAAAATTTGCGGGAATTTCGAAGTTCATAAGTTTTCCTTTGTTTTTCTGAATGTGGATTTCCCAAACCGTGAGTTCCTTTTGTTTGTCTATTTGTTTAATTAGACTGGCTTTTTATTCAATTAAATCTTTTTCAGACCAAGCATGAGCAGCTACTGCTGACATTTCCACTTCTCAATTTTTGATGTTTCTAAGATGTTCTTTCACCCTTGTTTTCAAATTTCTTTTCGTTTTTCCAATATAAATTTTGTCACAATCCCTGCATTTGATCTGATAAATTCCTGATTTGTTTGGGAAAAGATCCACATTCAGAAAAACAAAGGAAAACTTATGAACTTCGAAATCCCCACAAATTTTGACCTGATCCAGAGGTTCATCGGTCCACCAACAGAGGGAAGTAGAAGAGTTTCTTCTGATCGACATAACACCAGTCGCCAACAAAGTTCTGAGGATGAGACAGTTATAGTCTCGAAATTGCAATCAACTTAGAAAATTTATATGAGGAGAGGTAAGAAACATTTAATTTCACCATAAATTAAACCTCATAGTGATTAATTCCTATAAAAGTTAAATATATTTCAGAGCTTCTTAGTCCCATCATCAGCAATTACAGTGAACAGACAAAAGTCTTAATTATTAAACAAACCTCTTAATTACTTAGTTTAAAGTCAAATAGAAGAACAATATGAGGTGAGTGATAAAAAAATTCTACCTAAATAAATATAAAAAAAATTCTACCTAAACTTCTTAATGTTACTTCCTATTGTATTTTAAAACAATTGTACATATTTTACAGCTGCAATATGTGAGGCTCCATTTGTATACCATGACTGTTACCAGCGTCAGTGTGAACCTAGTTGCAGTGATATGAAATCTGGAACTCAGTGTCCTGTTCTTCGTGGAAATTGTTTCTCAGGATGCTTCTGTCCAGAAGGACTTGTACGACATGCAGACAACTGTGTGAAGCCTGAAGAATGCCGTGACTGTAAGTTAATCCTTTTTTGTTTCTAGCTTAATATTCTTTTCATTTCATCCTTATTTTTTTAAACGAAGTCTATATCCAGTAGTAAAATATTGATATAGAAGTGATTTGCAACATAGATGTTATATTGTATATCGTATAAATGAATATTTTAAAATTTGTAGTAGATTGTTACCTAATTCATAAGAATTGATCTTATAAATTATAAGTATTTCAATAGAAAATGGAACCTCTAGCACATATTTTTGCTGCCAGTGTTCCAAAGATATATCAGTTAGAAGGAGGTATGTCATAACATGAATTAAATAATTCCACACAATAAAATGTATTTTGTAGATACATTTTTTAGTCAACTTATACACTCGTACTCTATTTACTGAATCTATAGTTTAAGTAGAACATGTTTCAATGCATCATCATGCCTATTTTCAGTCACTAGAAGATTTTATAGTTTAAGTAGAATATGTTTTGTGTATCATCATGCCTATTTTCGGTTACTAGTAGATTTGTAGATGAGATTATGCAATGGTGCGCGAAGTATATTTTACCTAAATTATAGATATGTGAAGTTTATATATATACACAGAGTGTCCCCAACCTTTAGGGTCAAAATTATACAAACGATAGAGGACTCTTTTAGTTAAACTAGTTTATATTGTTTATTTTTTATTATTTCACTCACCTCATACTTCATAATTCATAGCAGACCCAGGGTTTCTTCACATCTTTTGTGACATTCTCAATGCTGTGTCACGTTCACAACTCGTGAATGTCACAAAAGATGTGAAGAAACCCTGGGTCTGCTATGAATTATGAAGTATGAGGTGAGTGAAATAATAAAAAATAAACAATATTAAAAAATGATGTTTTTGTTATTAATTTAACATTTCTCAATGAAAGATAAATTAAATTTGAAGAGAAAAATTTTCGCCTAGACCGGGACTCGAACCCGGGACCCTTGGCTTTCCGGGCCAAGTGCTCTACCAACTGAGCTACCGAGGCGAGTTACGATCTAGACGCAAATTTTTCTCTTATATACGTTGTAATTCCCTATCGCCAAATGCTTTTTTGAAACCATTGTTTCTATCTTTGCAAATGGCGGCTTCTTAGTTAAGAAGACATTTATTGGAAATTTAACATTACTTTAAAAGCCAGTAAGGCCTCTAATGATGTTTTTATTATTAATTTAACATTTCTCAATGAAAGATAAATTAAATTTGAAGAGAAAAATTTTCGCCTAGACCGGGACTCGAACCCGGGACCCTTGGCTTTCCGGGCCAAGTGCTCTACCAACTGAGCTACCGAGGCGAGTTACGATCTAGACGCAAATTTTTCTCTTATATACGTTGTAATTCCCTATCGCCAAATGCTTTTTTGAAACCATTGTTTCTATCTTTGCAAATGGCGGCTTCTTAGTTAAGAAGACATTTATTGGAAATTTAACATTACTTTAAAAGCCAGTAAGGCCTCTAATGATGTTTTTATTATTAATTTAACATTTCTCAATGAAAGATAAATTAAATTTGAAGAGAAAATTTTCGCCTAGACCTGGACTCGAACCCGGGACCCTTGGCTTTCCGGGCCAAGTGCTCTACCAACTGAGCTACCGAGGCGAGTTACGATCTAGACGCAAATTTTTCTCTTATATACGTTGTAATTCCCTATCGCCAAATGCTTTTTTGAAACCATTGTTTCTATCTTTGCAAATGGCGGCTTCTTAGTTAAGAAGACATTTATTGGAAATTTAACATTACTTTAAAAGCCAGTAAGGCCTCTAATGATGTTTTTATTATTAATTTAACATTTCTCAATGAAAGATAAATTAAATTTGAAGAGAAAAATTTTCGCCTAGACCGGGACTCGAACCCGGGACCCTTGGCTTTCCGGGCCAAGTGCTCTACCAACTGAGCTACCGAGGCGAGTTACGATCTAGACGCAAATTTTTCTCTTATATACGTTGTAATTCCCTATCGCCAAATGCTTTTTTGAAACCATTGTTTCTATCTTTGCAAATGGTGGCTTCTTAGTTAAGAAGACATTTATTGGAAATTTAACATTACTTTAAAAGCCAGTAAGGCCTCTAATGATGTTTTTATTATTAATTTAACATTTCTCAATGAAAGATAAATTAAATTTGAAGAGAAAAATTTTACTGGCTTTTAAAGTAATGTTAAATTTCCAATAAATGTCTTCTTAACTAAGAAGCCGCCATTTGCAAAGATAGAAACAATGGTTTCAAAAAAGCATTTGGCGATAGGGAATTACAACGTATATAAGAGAAAAATTTGCATCTAGATCGTAACTCGCCTCGGTAGCTCAGTTGGTAGAGCACTTGGCCCGGAAAGCCAAGGGTCCCGGGTTCGAGTCCCGGTCTAGGCGAAAATTTTTCTCTTCAAATTTAATTTATCTTTCATTGAGAAATGTTAAATTAATAATAAAAACATCATTAGAGGCCTTACTGGCTTTTAAAGTAATGTTAAATTTCCAATAAATGTCTTCTTAACTAAGAAGCCGCCATTTGCAAAGATAGAAACAATGGTTTCAAAAAAGCATTTGGCGATAGGGAATTACAACGTATATAAGAGAAAAATTTGCGTCTAGATCGTAACTCGCCTCGGTAGCTCAGTTGGTAGAGCACTTGGCCCGGAAAGCCAAGGGTCCCGGGTTCGAGTCCCGGTCTAGGCGAAAATTTTCCTCTTCAAATTTAATATTAAAAAACCTCATAGTGTTATTTCCTATCTACATAACTTAAACTAGTTTATAGTTAAATAAGAAGAATAATATGAGGTGAGTGATAAAAAAAATTACCTAAATGAATATACATCATAGTGTGAATTCCTAAAATAAGTAGTGATAGAGAAATTATATTTGAAAAGAAAAATATATGTCTACATTTTTCTTTTCAAATATAATTTGTCCATCATTAAGATGTTTAAAAACAAATAATATGAACAGTGAAAGAGGACTCTATTTGGAGCATTTTGACATAAGGGATCAGTGATCAGAAATGAATATTTTGGATGCCACGCCATCTTGAAGATCATTTGCAAGCTGTTTTTTTTTTTTTCACATTCGTCACCAATTTAGAGTTTGCCCCATATTGAGATGAGTTGTAATTTTAATAATATTTAGTTACTTCTACATGTTTATTTGATTGTTTCAGGTACCTGTGATGGATTTGGTGATCCACAATACATGACATTTGATTATACTAACTACACATTCAATGGAAATTGTACCTATGTTGCTTCAAGAGACAAAAATCCTAATGGCAAGCATACTTATGAGGTTCGTATAGAATATAAATAATTTACAATTACTAATAAATTTATTTTTGATATTATCATGAGTACATTTTAAGAAAATAATAACTCGACACTTAACCAGTGGGAGTCGACAACCAGGGCTAACAATGTAAAAATCAACAGTCTAGACAAGCTGAAGATGAAACACAATGTGTTTTGAAACATGTCCTAAAAGAGCTCAACTTTTATTTATTTTATTTATTTATTTATTTATTTATTTATTTATTTATTAATAGAAATTTGACCAGAAAAACAAAAAAAGGGATTATACAGACAATAATAGAAAGTATTAAGTTATGTAGATAGGAAATAACACTATGAGGTTTTTTAATATTAAAAATAAACAATAATAGAAAGTATACTTACATATGGATCAGAAAGCTGGACAATAAATGAAAGGATGCAGAAAAGAATCTTGGCGACAGAAATGGATGGATTACGGAGAAGTATGAGAATATCCAGGCTACAACATATTCGAAATTCATATATCAGACAAGAAATGGATGCACAAGAAACTGTTATCGATAGGATAACAAAGAGAGCTCTACAATGGTATGGACATGTACAACGGATGCCGGAAGATCAGTGGCCTAAACAGGTGTTGGATTGGATGGTACCAGGCAGAAGGAAGAGGGGGAGAAGTAGAAGAGCATGGTATGAGGGAATATATGATGCCATGATGAAGAGGGGTATGAGGGGGAGAAGTAGAAGAGCATGGTATGAGGGAATATATGATGCCATGATGAAGAGGGGTATGGAAGATGGACAATGGGAAGATAGGAATCTCTGGAAAGCAGGAATCAAGGGCAAACTGCTGTAAAGTGGAAAGCCTGTATTAAGTAAGTATTTATTTATTTTTTCAAAGTTAAAATTGGGAAACACATTATGAGGTTCTTAATTAATAAATTAATGAGTCATTTTAACATCTTACCTCATATTTCATGTTTTTTCAAACACGGTAACTATAGTTTTCAAATGATCTTGTCATTCATTTTCAACCGCCATTATGACTACCGGATATTCGTTGGAATCCCCTCTATAACGTTGCCATCTGGTGTTGATTTGACGAACTTCGAGA
Organism: Diploptera punctata; assembly: GCA_030220185.1. Lineage (NCBI taxonomy): Eukaryota > Metazoa > Arthropoda > Insecta > Blattodea > Blaberidae > Diploptera > Diploptera punctata. The sequence goes on from JASPKZ010001982.1 coordinate 271,509, forward strand.
TATCGTTGCCATCTGGTGTTGATTCGATGAACTTCGAGATGAGGTCACGTTCATCCGGAATGTCGAAATTCATAGATTTAAATTTGTTCTTCTGTATAAATATTTTCTCCCAAACTGTCAAATCCAAAGGTTTTTCCAAATGTTTTAGAAGTTTAGCTTCTTTTTCAATTCTATGACCTTCCAACAAACTATGTGCTGCAATAGCTGATTTTTCAATTTCACCATTTTTAATATTTCTAAAGTGTTCCTTTGTGCGAGTGTCCAAATTTCTTTTTGTTTTTCCTATGTATACTTTATTGCAATCTCGACAATCAATTTGATAAATTCCAGATTTTTTACTATCTGGGGTGTTCATTTTCTTATTGGTTGTTAATAAGTTACCAAGGCTAAATTTATTTATCGGTGCCAATGTATATTGAATTTCTTGAAAATTTTTTGAAATTTGTTATGTATTCCAGGATGATAAGTGATTTTCTTAAATTGTTTTCCTTTCTTTGAATCAGATTGCAGGGTAGTGTATTCTTTAAAACTTTTTTGTTTGTCTGAATTTCTTCAATTTAGTTATAATTATTTCCTTTCCAAAAAATGAAAAATTTTATAAACAAATCTCAGGTCTGGCTATGGGAAACCCACTTTCACCATTTTTGGCAAATTTATTTATGGGTTATTTAGAATGTCATATCACCAATACTTATCCCTGGATGTTCAAATGTTGGTATAGATATGTGGATGATATTTTCTCTGTGATAAATTCTAAATATATTGAAGATGCATTAAAATTACTAAACCTCCAGGATGAATCTGTGAAATTTACTATGGAATTAGAAAATAATAACCAAATCCCATTTTTGGACCTCTACATAAGAAGGAATGAACAACAACAAAGAATTGAATTCAATATATACAGAAAAGATACTCATATTGACAATTACATAAAGTCTTCAGGTTTCAATCATATTGCGCATAAGCATGCAATTTTCAACAGTTTGATATATAGATTATTGAATGTTCCACTAAATGAAGAGGATTTTAAGAAAGAATACAATCACATTTTGGACATAGCTAATTTAAATGGTTTTGGAAAGGAAATAATTATAACTAAATTGAAGAAATTCAGACAACAAAAAAGATTAAAAGAATACACTACCCTGCAATCTGATTCAAAGAAAGGAAAACAATTAAGAAAATCACTTATCATCCTGGAATACATAACAAATTTCAAAAAATTTTCAAGAAATTCAATATTACATTGGCACCGATAAATAAATTTAGCCTTGGTAACTTATTAATAACCAATAAGAAAATGAACACCCCAGATAGTAAAAAATCTGGAATTTATCAAATTGATTGTCGAGACTGCAATAAAGTATACATAGGAAAAACAAAAAAGAATTTGGACACTCGCACAAAGGAACACTTTAGAAATATTAAAAATGGTGAAATTGAAAAATCAGCTATTGCAGCACATAGTTTGTTGGAAGGTCATAGATAGAATTGAAAAAGAAGCTAAACTTCTAAAACATTTGGAAAAACCTTTGGATTTGACAGTTTGGGAGAAAATATTTATACAGAAGAACAAATTTAAATCTATGAATTTCGACATTCCGGATGAACGTGACCTCATCTCAAAGTTCATCGAATCAACACCAGATGGCAACGATATCTCGAAGTTCGTCAAATCAACACCAGATGGCAACGTTATAGAGGGGATTCCAACGAATATCCGGTAGTCATAATGGCGGTTGAAAATGAATGACAAGATCATTTGAAAACTATAGTTACCGTGTTTGAAAAAACATGAAATATGAGGTAAGATGTTAAAATGACTCATTAATTTATTATTTATTTATTTTACCTGATGGAGTTAAGATCGTAGAGACTTCTCTTCCACTTCACCAGAGTTAAATTAAACATATGATAACAATTATGAATTATCTATGTGTTGATTAATGATATATAGTAGGTATAGGCTATACAATATAGACTTGACAAGGGAAAGAAAGAAAAATAGTAATAATAATAATAATAAGAATTAGTTTGATCCTTCCGGGAAATTCTCGTATAAGACTTGAAAGCATAATAATAGTCCCTTCAATTGGTTGCTGGCCAAAGGAAGGCAAGACCAGTGATGGGGCTGCCATCTTATAGCCTCTTGTCAGGCTTTTCTGGAGAAGAAAATAAAATAAAGGAAAGAAGAAATGGAAGAAAGGAAAGACTTCCTAGCCCTCGGATGCCCTAATAGCATTGGGGTCGAAAAAAACAAGACTTAACCAAGAGAGGTTAGATAGTAAAGTTAAAAGAGTGCAAAACACAAGCTGTTTATAATTATATATCAAGAGGACGAAGATCACTGGGCCGTCCTATGAAACGCTGGAGGGAAAATTTTCTATAGGATCGTAACAGGCCTTGGCCTATTGCTTGGAAGGAAGAAGAAAGAAGAAGAATAATAATTGTTTATTATTCCGGCTTTTACAATGAATATACATTTCTCCGGTACCCATGTTCACAGTTAACTACACATTTGTTTCAACACATTTTTCCATTCCTGTCTGTTCATTCATATATCTTCTTCTATTTCCCATTCCCTCTTAGCATCATTGATTCCCTGAATCCACGTAATAGTTGGTCTACCCTTCTTTTTCCTTCCCTGTGATTCCCAATCCATGATTATCTTAGGTAGTCTTCCTTCTTCCATTCTTCTAATGTGTCCGTACCAATTTAATTGTTTCTTCTTTATAAAATCTAATATTGAATATTGTCGTTTTTATTATTGATTTAACATTTCTCAATGAAAGATAAATTATAATAATTTATTGAATATTGTACTTGCATTTTTTCTTTTATATATGAATTTCTGATTTTATCCTTCCTGGATATTCTTGCAGCACGTCTCCAGTAGTCCATTTCAGTGTCGAGCAATTTTTTTTTCATTTGTGCATTTAAAGCCCACACATCAGCTCCATAGGTAATAATGCTTCTGATTATTGTATTCAAAATAGTTTTTTTTTTGTTTCTTTGAAGATATATTTGTCCCATACTATTCCGTTTAGGGCAGATATAGCATACGTTCCTATATTGATCCTGTTTCTTATCTCTGTTTCTTGTTTTCCATCTTTAGTAATTTTAATTCCCAAATACTTATATTCTTCAGTGTGTTTAATTGTCCCTAAATCTTCTTCTAGTATTAAATCTTGAGGAAGATCCCCTATTGTCATATATCTAGATTTATCCATTTTGATCTTCAAACCCCATAAACTATATTCTTGTATTAATTTTCTAGTGAGGTATTCTATATCTTCAAATTCTTGAGCCAATATCAATTGGTCATCTGCAAACTGGAGTGTATATATTGTTGAATTATCATCTAGTGGTATTCCCATCGGTTTACATTTCTTTTTCCATTCTTCAATAGCTTTTTCAGTATAAATCTTATATAATGTTGGAGATATACAGCATCCCTGTCGTAATCCTTTATTTGTTTGAAAACCTTTAGACAAGTACTTTCCCATTTTTACTTGTACATATGATTGTGAATTAGTTTTTGAATTGCTTCAATCAGTGTTGGATTTATTTTTTTTAGTTTTAAGACTTTCCATAATTTTGATGTAGGAATGTTATCGTAGGCTTTTTCTATAATATAATAGAATATAATAATAATAATAATAATAATAATAATAATAACCTATAATTTGATTAAGTAATTAGCTTGGTAAAGAAAGTTTAAAATATAAAGATATAATAAAAGTATACATGGAACACGGTTATGTATTATATTGTCTAAGAAAATATGTAGTGAGTTTTTAAACTGTTTTTGAGTTGGGCAGTCCTTAATGTATGAAGCTTGATATATGAGGGGAGGGAATTCCAGAGTTGGGTGGCTGAAACAAGGAAGGATAAGGAATAGTGAGTAATTTGATGTAGAGAAACAGCTAGAATTAAATTTTCTCTCAATCATGTGTTTAAGTGGGGGCACACCGTAGCGTAATGGTTAAGGCACTGTGCTACAAGCCGGAAGGTCAAAGGTTCGAGTCCCGGTGGTGTCAGGATTTTTAAACTGACCCAAACCCTCTGGCGGCACTAAGGCCCTGGGGTCGACTCAGCCTCTAATGAAATGAGTACCAGATGCTTGTTCTGGGATTGAAGGCGGCCGTCATGCCGGGCTGACATCAAGTGCCGATTGTTCAAAAAGTGGGAGCCTTAACCTCCTACTACCCCAAGGGCCTCCTGAGGCCTGTAGTGGGATCACTTTACCTTTACCTATGTGTTTAAGTTTTGGTGAGAAGATAGTAAATGTAAGCAAGAAAAAATATAAAGGGGTGATGATGTGAACAGAAGGTTGTATAAGAAGCAGAGGCAATGTATCTTTCATTGAACTTTTATAGGAATAATCACTATGAGGTTTCCATCCATAGTAATTCTGCCCGAGGGCAGGTCTTTCACTCCAATCATAGCATTTTCATGCTATGCTTTGCAGCTTTACTAGGGAATTATAGGTGTGGTAGCTTCCCGTTGCTTTCCACACCGGTGAAGGATGATGACAATAATGGTCAAGATGATGGTGATGGCTGGATGATTTTCAGGGACCATTGGGCCCTAAGCTTCCTGACATTTTTCTTACAGGTGAGGAAAAACCCCAAAAAAATCTCATCCAAGAGCCTGTCCTGACTGGGAATCGAACCCGGGCCCACTGCGTGACAAGGCAGCATGCTACCTCGAGACCACAGCAGTGGACACTATGAGGTTTAATTTAAGATGAATTAAAATGTTTCATTAAGTTATGTAGATAGGAAATAACACTATGAGGTTTTTTAATATTGTTTATTTTTTATTATTTCACTCACCTCATACTTCATAACTCCTCGCAAACCCAGGGTTTCTTCACATCATTTGTGACACAGCATTGAGAATGTCACAAATGATGTGAAGAAACCCTGGGTTTGCGAGGAGTTATGAAGTATGAGGTGAGTGAAATAATAAAAAATAAACTATAAAATGGGAGGCCAAGGGTCCTGGGTTCGAGTCCCGGTCTAGGCGAAAATTTTTCTCTTCAAATATAATTTATCCTTCAATGAGAAGTGTTAAATTAATAATAAAATCGTCAATAGAAGCCCTACTGGCTTTATAAAGTAGTGTTAAATTCCCAATAAATGTCTTCTTAACTAAGAAGCCGCCATTTGCAAAGATAGAAGCTATAGGTTTCAAGCATTTGGCACGAGGGAATTACAACGTACATAAGAGAAAAATTTGCGTCTAGATCGTAACTCGCCTCGGTAGCTCAGTTGGTAGAGCACTGGGCCCGCAAAGCAAGGGTCCCGGTTCGAGTCCCGGTCTAGGCGAAAATTTTTCTCTTCAAATATAATTTATCCTTCAATGAGAAGTGTTAAATTAATAATAAAATCGTCAATAGAAGCCCTACTGGCTATAAAGAAGTGTTAAATTCCCAATAAATGTCTTCTTAACTAAGAAGCCGCCATTTGCAAAGATAGAAGCTATAGGTTTCAAGCATTTGGCACGAGGGAATTACAACGTACATAAGAGAAAAATTTGCGTCTAGATCGTAACTCGCCTCGGTAGCTCAGTTGGTAGAGCACTTGGCCCGCAAAGCCAAGGGTCCCGGGTTCGAGTCCCGGTCTAGGCGAAAATTTTTCTCTTCAAATATAATTTATCCTTCTATGAGAAGTGTTAAATTAATAATAAAAATCGTCAAACTATAAAATGTTTCATACCTCTCCTCATAACCAGTCTTCTAAGTACATCGCGATTTCAAAGCCGTGGCATCTTCATTTTCAGTACTTTCTCTTTCTGTACTGTCATCATGAAAGTACTGGAGATGAAATCACAAACTATTTAGAAGACTGGTTCTGAGGATAGGTATGAAACATTTTAATTTATCTTAATGTATCATTCGCCTGTCTTCCAATCGGAGCCAAGACAACATTTCAAATACTGGAGTTATGTGGTCTGATTTACGGAGGTTGCATATAACGGGCTTCCAATATAAACCCGGACCGGCCTCACGGGGTTTCACCCGTCAGGCAGCGCTCTCTCCTCGTCCACATTTCACTCTGCCAGCCGCTCATCCTTGAACTAGTCAGTTTACTATCATTCGACAAGATGAGACGTCAGCTGACATTAGAGCAGCGCATTTATGTGTGTAAATGTTGTTATAAATACGAATCAGCTCGTCGCGTTCGCGAGGAATTTATTCGGAACTTCCCTGGACAATTACCTCCTTCCAGATCGACAATCCACGATCTTGTGACTAAATTTGAGGCCACTGGTTCAGTACAAAATAAGAAACACTCGCTCCCCAGATCTAACAGTGTGTGATTTTTATTTGTGGGGTAGCCTGAAAGACAAAGTGTACAAAACAAATCCGCACACATTGGAAGACTGAAGAACAACATAAGAAATGAAATCAGGAACTTGACAGTGCCCGAACTACAGCATGTCAATCTAAATGTGTTTACTCGGTATAATGCCTGTTTAACTGCGGGAGGACAACATTTCCAGCATTTTCTATAAGGTAAGAAACAGTTCAAGGACGGGTGGCAGGCAGGGTGAATTGCGGGAGGAAGAGACAGCACTATATTGGAAGCCCGTTATAACATGCAACAAGCATTATGAACTCATAATCTTTGTCCGAACGTGATGCTCAGGTCAGTTAAGAGTAAGTCACAATTATGAGGTAAGAGGCAACAGACTACCCTTATTTACTGTGTTAAATGTTGAATTTTTTTTTATTGCAGGTTCTAGTAACTAATGTACAATGTCAAGATGAACCAATATCTACTTGCACCAAATCTGTTATCATTAAATATGGAAATCATTCTATACTTCTAACACGTAAACAGCCTGTTAAGCATACAAAACAGCAACAGAACATTAAAGAGGTAAGCACATGATTTTAAAGTTTTCATTCATTCATTTTGAGAATTTTCCTCATCATTGAGGGTTTTCTCCAACCAATCTTAGTACTTAACATGAATTTAAAAAATAAAAAATAAATAAATATAAATGACTATGGACTTATAGACTATCAGTTTGCAACAAACATTCACAAATCTCCCTTAATTAAAGTTCTCCATCGTTCTCTGTCCTCTGTGTCTTCATCTGTTACACCAAATTTCCTCATTGAATTTTTAATGTTGTTCTTCCATGTTGTTCTTGGTCTTCCTTTTCTGTTCCTTCTTTCAATTTTCCATGCATAGACGGCCTTTGGTAGTCTTTCACCTTGCATTCTTCTTATGTGTTCATACCATTTTACCCTTCTGTGTTCAATCTCATCCACTACATTTCTTTCTGCATGCAACCATTTTCTAATTTTTCTGTATTTCTAATTTTTTTGAGTCGAGGTTTTCTGGCAGCTCTTCTCCAAAAAATCCATTTCAACTGAAGTTATTCTCGATGTTTTTATTATTAATTTCATACATCTCAATGATGGATAAATCATATTTAAAGAGAAAAATTATACGCTCAGACCGGGACTTGAACCCGGGACCCTTGGTTTTCTAGTCCAAGTGCTCTACCATTTGAGCTACCTGAGCACTTGGACTAGAAAACCAAGGGTCCCGGGTTCAAGTCCCGGTCTGAGCGTATAATTTTTCTCTTTAAATATGATTTATCCATCATTGAGATGTATGAAATTAATAATAAAAACATCGAAAATAGCCGTACTGGCATTTATAATGTAATGTATAATTCCCAAATATGTCTTCTTAATATAGGAGCCGCCATTTGCAAAGATAGAAGCAAAGGCTTCAAAGCATTTGGTGGGCGGGAAGTTCAACGTATATAGAGATAGATTTGCGTTTAGATCGGTACTTGCTCAGGTAGCTCAAATGGTAGAGCACTTGGACTAGAAAACCAAGGGTCCCGGGTTCAAGTCCCGGTCTGAGCGTATAATTTTTTTCTTTAAATATGAAGTTATTCTGTTGACATGTTGTTGTGTCATTATCCAAACTTCCGATCCATATAACATTATACTTTCTGGTATGGATTTATAAATTAGTTGTTTTGTTCTGTTAACGATGTTTTTACTCCATGGTATAGAGTTTAACATTTCTATGGTTTTTCTTCATTTTAAAGTTGATAACTTATAAGTGGAGCAACTGAATTTCCTGTTCAAGTCTGTGATGGAACTTCACAAATATTAACTTTAGAAATATCAGAAAATATATACAAACTCTTATATTTTTTTTGTCGTGGTATCACCTGTTTTGACTCAGAGAGTAACGTTTTTCTAATGTGATCACATTTCAATTCAGCTTAAAATTGTTCTGAGTAATAAAAATGTACACCCTTTTGGATCAAATTTTTCCAAATTGATGGAACAAAATACTAATTCCATAAATGAGAATTTGTTTCTCTCATAACATGATTGGATATGAAGTGTGTCCATAAAGTCATAGTTTTAATCAGTCACAGAAAAGAAACTACACAAGATAAAAATGTAAAACCTTCACCAAATGAAAGAAAAACTCTCCAAGTTTGCAAACTGTTTAGCACAGTTCGATGTGGCTTCCATTTGTTGCTCTACACACATCAAGATGATATTCTAGTTCATCCCACAAACGTGTAAGGACATCAGGTGTAATGGAGTCAATACCTTCTCTTATTCTCTCTTTTAAATGGTCATTGCTGTTGATATGAACACATGTTGCTTCACATAGCCCCACAAGAACGTTGGACGTTATGTCCAAGAGATCGTGGTGGCCATTTTTTAAATCTGTCCCTTCCTTTCCATCTCTGGAGAAATGTTCTATTCAGGTACTTGTGACTTCTTTTGATGTTTTTATTATTAATTTAATACATCCCAATGAAGAACAAGCTATATTTGAAGAGAAAAATATGCACTCAGATGGGGTTTGAACCCAGGACCTTTGGCTTTCTATGTCAATGCTCTACCAACTGAGCTATCTGAGCACTCAAATCTAAATGCAAATTTTTCTCTTATACACTGTTAATTCCTGAACACCATATTGAAAGAAGCCCTACTGGCTTTATAATGTAACATTAAAATTCCCAATAAAAGTGTTCTTAATAAAGAAACCACCATTCGCTTGATCAAGCAAAGGTTCATAGCATTTGGCACTTGGGAATTAACTGTGTATAACAGAAAAATTTGCATTTAGATTGGAATGCTCAGGCAGCTCATGTCAGTTGATAGAGCATTGGCATAGAAAATCAAAGGTCCTGGGTTCAATCCCCAGTCTGAGCGTATATTTTTCTTCAAAGTTAAAATTGGGAAACACATTATGAGGTTCTTAATTAATAAATTAATGAGTCATTTTAACATGATTTTAAGATGTTAAAATGACTCATTAATTTATTAGTATATTTTTCTAATTATTTATTAAAGAGTTGGTTATTTTGACTCATCTCATATTTTTTTATTTTTATGAGGACCAGGTTTCATCGCTTTTGCGCGACATTGTCGATGCATTCCAAACAAGGTATATTTTTCTCTTCAAACATATAATGAAATATCATGATTTTACAGGTGGTAGCATATATTGATAGAAGGAAGGTGCACACATATCCATACATTGACAGCTGGGTGCACATAGAACATGTACCAGGAAGTCAGGTCACTGTTCTCATCCCTAAAATTCAACTTGAGGTCTCGTATTTCTACCATAATTATGCATTTGTGATTCGTCTTCCATCTTATACACTAGGACACAAAGCTGAGGGACTTTGTGGTAAGTAACAGTTTACAATTTATAAATAAGTTGGATATAAATAGAAAATTTATCCTATTATTAGATCTATCTAATTCTTACAACCTTGAGGGCACACACCTTGATGGGTGAGAAGGGTTAACCTTGTTATTGACATATTAGGTAAACAAGGAACTAAAAAATGCTCGCATAAGCTGCATGTACATCAATGCAGCCCCATTGCAACTTAAAGTATGAAATGGACTCGTGTTGTCAGCTGCAGCTGGATACACGTAATGAAAAATGAATAATATTTAAGAAAAAAATTTACATCTAAATTGAGATTTGACCCAGGATCCCTGTTTTTCTGTACCAGCATTTTTATCATAAGTAATGTCACAACTGGTAATAAAAGATTCCGGGCTATGTGGCCGTGGTCTATAACTGGCGTTTCTTCCAGACGTTTCTCCCTCAACTGCGGAGGACATCTTCAGTGGCGAGCGCTTCCAGCTGTTGTTTCTCTGTCGTAGACTCGACTGCGAATCGATTCGCAGTCGAGTCTACGACAGAGAAACAACAGCTGGAAGCGCTCGCCACTGAAGATGTCCTCCGCAGTTGAGGGAGAGAGAAACGTCTGGAAGAAACGCCAGTTATAGACCATGGCCACATAGCCCGGAATCTTTTTATTACCATGATTACCGGCCGTGAAAGCCTGCATTCCACTAATGTCACAACTGATTTCCAATGTGTATCTAGAGAATTTGAAAATGAAGAGTGCCATTTGTTAGGACTATTTAGTGAGTAAAATTAAGCTGTTTATTCAAAAAATCATTGTTTAAATATAGTTACCAGTATTTTAATATATATATATATATATATATATATTGTAAGCAACAAATTAGAAATGTGAGGTTATGTTACATTTGTTTATTCACTGCAACTAGATTTATTGCCAAATAGGAATACAATATTGTAAGAATGCACCCTAGTGGAGAAAAAATTGGAACACATCAAACTGTATATTATGACTAATATTATGAGTTATTAATTATTTTTTTTAGTAAACAACTCAGTAAAATCATTATTTAAAAACCCAATTATCAAATGTGTAGTTCAAAGGAATCTGTTCATTATTTGCTATATTCAATGTATCTGTTGAAGAGTCAGTCACTGCAAAATAATGCTCTGACCTGTTCAGAATATTAAAAAGGAGGAGCTTTCTTTATCATAAAAGCAGGAGCTGATAAATAGAAATCGATAAAGAACCAGGTGAAACATGACTGTCATTGGTTGTAAAACAAAATTCATTGAATCGTTATTGGTCATTGACTCCCATTTGGAGCATTAAATTATTTAGGCTCTTGATTTAGACAGAAATTTTTCTCTTACTGATATGGGAAACGGGATAACCTGGTTTCAAATCCCAGTTTTGGCACCAATTTCCCTCTTAAATATTAATTTGTCCTTTAATCATCATCATCATCCTGCCAGATTAGTCCTAGAGGAACTGTTACAGCCTGAGAAAGCGGTTTTCGTGCCATCTTTTTATAGGTCGACCAAGTGACCGTTTCCCATTTGGACAGTAGTTCATTATTGCCTTGGGGATCCTGGATCTAGCCATTCTTGAGACATGTTCCTACCAGTTTAGCTGATATCTGGAGATGTAGTCCAGTATTGGTGACACATTAAGTTCTTGAAGGATTTCTACATTTTTCTTTCGATCCCATTTGGTGTAGCCGCCAGCTGTTCGGCGCATAAATTTCATCTTACAAGCTGTTAGTCTGCTTTCATCTCTCGTCCTTATAGTCCACGCTTCACTCCCATAACATAGGACTGGTCGAGCCATTATTTGATAAAGACGAGTACGAGTTGATTTTTGCACTAATGAAGGTTTTAAAACTCTATTAATGATTCCCATTGATTTGTTGAATTTCACAATTTTCTCTGATAAATCCAAATTTGCAACAAAAGAGAGTTTTTATCCCAAATAAGTAAACTCATTAACTCTCTCTAAAATTTTGTTATTTAAACAAATTTTGCTTGGTATTGGGGATTTTCCACAAAAGGCCATTATTTTAGTTTTATTGGTAGATATTTCCATTGAATATTTCTGGGCTATCAAATTTAAATTATGTACTGACCATTGTAAATCATCTTCAGATGTTGCTAGTAAAACAAGATCATCTGCAAACATTATTATATCTAATTTTAAATTTCTATTGATAGTGATACTTCCATGTTTGTTTCTCTAAAGTCTTTTACAATGGCATTCATATATATGTTAAAAAGTAGAGGGGAGAGGCCACAACCTTGTCTGACCTGAGTTTATTTCTTTCCACTGAGTTATTTTTTCTTTATTTTTATTGCATCAGAGGAAAACTTGGAGTAACAAGTTTAAATGAAGATATACAAAGATACCAACAAGAATGGAAAAATCATCTGAGGAGAATGGCAAGAAATAGACTTCCAAAATTGGCATTCCAATATACCCCAACTGGACATAGGGACCAAGGAAGACCAAAACATCGGTGGAAAGATCAAGACCATCTTCGCTAGGTTTATCGTACAGGCCACATGGCCTAAAACGAATTTGTTCATGATGATGATGATGATGATTTTTATTGCAATGAGAGTTGACTTATAAATGTTATAAATATTATATATGATCTGCTTTGGGATCTTATCTTTCATCAAAATTTCAAATAACAGACTTCTGTTCACTTTATCAAAGGCTTTTTTAAAGTCAAATACAATGCCTGTAATATCAATGACAAATTTAAAGTAATAATTATATTTGAAAGAAAAATATACGCCTAGACTGGGGTTTGAACCCAGGACCTTTGACTTTCTATGTCAATGCTCTTCCATCTGAGCCACCTAGACCTCCAATCTAAACGCGTATTTTTCTCAAACCCCAGTCTAGGCATATATTTTTCTTTTCAAATATAATTTGTCCATCATTAAGGTGTTTAAAAACGAATGGTATTAGCGTTAAAGTAATAACGTTGCACATACAGTCTTTCTAGATAAAAAAAGTAATGTTAAAAAGAATAATAAACATTGAATATTTTATATTATTTAGGCAATTGTAATGGTGATTCTGAGGATGATTTAAGAGTGAAAGATGGTGAAATAACAGATGATACAAGTAAATTGGCTTGAGTTGGCTACATCCATTACAAGGAGAGGAAAAACTGTGTGGAATTGCCAGACAATCCCTGCATACAACCCCCAGCTGATCAAGATCCATGCTTCGTAATACTTGATAAGGAGAGATTTGGAAAAGTAGGTAACATTTTTGTCTTATTTTTCCTCAGTTTTATTTGAAATGTTTGAATATCAATGAAATTGAATTGGTTTTTTACATTTGAAGAGAAAAATGTCAGTCGGAGTTATGGCTGATGATGAACATGACTATGTTTGAAATCGCGATATCATGGAAGCATGAATCCTATGAGGTGAGTTGTTTAAACAATATGTTCTCCGATGAATTTTAATGATTATACCTCATAATGTTTACTTCCCAACATTAATTAAATATAGAAAAATGTTTGCCTAGACCAAGACCTGAACCCGGGACCTTTGGCTTGCCGGGCCAAATGCTCTACCAACTGAGCTACCGAGACAAGTTGCGATCTAGATGCAAATTTTTCTCTTATATACGTTGTAATTCCCTCTCACCAAATGCTTTTGAAACCATTGTTTCTATCTTTGCAAATGGCAGCTTCTTAGATAAGAAGACATTTATTGGAAATTTAACATTACTTTATAAAGCTAGTAAGGCTTCTAATGATGTTTTTATTATTGATTTAACATTTCTCACTGAAAGATAAATTATATTTGAAGAGAAAAATTTTCGCCTTGCATTAGCTCTCTTTCTTGGATCAATAATTGTTGGCTGAAGATGAAATATTATTCCTTCAAAACAAGTGCAAGAAAATGAGTAACATGAGGTGAAGTGTGAGGAAGTGATTCAATATCTTCGATAAAATACCTCATGGTACAAATTCTTATCACTTTTATGTTGAATGTTTGAGTATCTTTGGCCATATAGAATATTTGCCTATAGATTGTGTACAGCCTTAGAGGTAAGATTTACCCAATCTCCTGGAAGATAAATTAATCCTTAATTACTCGTGCATACATAACCTACATGAGGACTCGTGCGGGGTATTTTTTTGCCTTCAAGTCTTTATTATAGTTAATCACATTCAGTACCAGGCACTGAGCAGGGCATTTAAACCCACAGGCCAGCCATTTAAATACCCCAGCTACCCTTTTCGTGACACTTCAGAAAATGGACCATTATTCACAAACTATTAGTCCTAGATAATTCAAATTTTGTACATACCTAAAGGAGATATCCTAGTAGGATTTTGATGGTGAAATAACTTGGGTGATTTACATCACATGGTATCGGCATATCAATTTCAGGAAGTGGAAGTTCATCTTCACTTTCACTTTGTGAATCTTCTAATTCAGGAATCAGTTCATCACCTGAATCATCATTATACAAAATATTCACTAATTCTTCTTCAGTGAGATATTTTTATTTTGCCATGGTTTCACTCACGCACAAACAACAGTGTGATAACAAGAAACATATACGACTGTATTGGAGCCTGGAGACAAGTTTGGATGAACAAATTCCATGTGTTGTGTGTTTTAAAAATAAAAGGGGATTCAACCAAGGTTAAACGTGTCAAACAGGAATAGAAAATGTACATTTACATGCCATCTATGATCTCCAAGACATACTAAGCCAATACAATATTTAGGTGCCGAATATAAATGTGGTTTGTTCGTGCCTGCTCTAAAATGAGTTAACTGACCGACGGCCGCATACACGATAGTCTCTTTAAATGCCTTAACTGGTTTATGGTACTGAATGTGTTAATAACTCTGTATCACATTAAATTATTATAAAGTTTAATGATTTTTTAAAAAAATAATAACATCTATACACACCTCACTCAACAGAAAAGCAGTCTGGAAAGGACTCCACCACATGATCTTTGCAGATTGGCTTGCCGCAATTGGCACAACACTTTGTTGTCTTCCAGTCTTTGGCCCTGGGACAGAAGTGGCACCTCCCTCCTTTTCTGATGATCAGTGGTTCAGCTTCCTCCACAGGTCTTGTGAGATGTCTCATTTTCACCTGAAGAGGTTTTAGCAAAGTGTTTATAGTTGCTCTTTTCTTCAGATAGCCGTCTAGTAGACTCTGACCAAGGTCTTTTTAGGAAGTCGTGGCGAGCAATATTTCTTCCCACATTTTCTTGTATAATTATATGTGCATTGATGCCGCCAACATTCAACAAGAAGTAAAACATAGTCAGTGGCCAGCGATTGGACATCTTCATCTTCTGACATAATATCATCCTGATCACTTTCAGCGCTCTGTATAGAGTTAGAATCATGATCACTGTCTTCTACACAGTCTTCGTCTGATGAAGTAGGAATCCTCCAACAATTTCATCATCTGATGCTTCCAACAGTTCTATAATTTCATCTTCTGTCAATATTTTCCTCTTTCTACTCATATTTACTCATAGACTTCAAATTGTAAGCACGAGAATAGAAAATAATTCTCTTCAGATGCTAGGCACGCACGGGGTAAAAAATTTCCGCAGGCAGCAACAATGACATAAAATAAATATAATTGCATCATTAGCTATTCCAAGAAACTAAATACAACTGAAACATGTGCTGGACGAGTCCATTTGAAAATAGGTGAGTTCCAGAGAATCTCATAAAAATGTAATTGTCACTAAATAGTAACGTCTTTCAACCTAATGGAAAAAAATTACCCCGCACGTGTAATTAAGGGTTAATAAATTTAAAATGAGTCATAAATTATCTCACCTCATACACTCGTGTTCTTCAGAGCACAGGACCATGGTTTCTGGAACAATTTTTCCTATTTATGTAACTTCTTATCACTCACCTCATATTCTTCTTCTTCTTCTTAGACTAAAGTCCATTACTGGATCTCCGGCTCTGACATTTAGGTTGTATGGAGGATAAAGGGAAAACTCGCACGCTTACTGCCAATAAGGAAATAATTGAAGTGGGAGTAGATGTCTGCGACAACCAATAATGATGCTGCTATAGCACGCTAGTAAGATTTGAAATTCCTGAGATGTTGCCAGCTGTATGTCTGCTAACTGCAAACATAAAGCAGCCCCTCCCACTGAATAACCATATCGGCAACACTGTTGTGAAAATGTCAGAGTCGGAGATCCAGTGGCTGGAGTATAGTTTCAAAACCTTATTCAGTTCCATCATCAGTATTTTGACGACTGTTGTTCTGTCGTCTTGAAGAGCAGTCTCTTGCTCCCTCTGTTTGTTGACTGAAAAACCTCGAAATCAAGTCATTTTCTCCAGGAATTTCAAAGTTCATTAATTTCTTCTTTTCGTTTTTTGAATATAGATTTTTTCAAATGGTGAGATCTTTTGGTTTTTCTATTTGTTTTAACAATTTAAAATGTTTTTCTGACCATGCATGGGCAGCTATTGCAGATTTTTCTACTTCCCCTTTCTTGACATTCCTGAGATGTTCTTTCACTCTAGTTTTCAAATTTCTCTTCGTTTTTTTCCTATGTAGACTTTCTCACATTCAATCTGATATATCTGCATATACAAAACATTAGTGTGAAATAGTTATAGTGTATATATATATATATATATATATATGGTGTTAAAGGAAAAAATTAAAATAAATAATGCAATGTCGGCCTATACTTATCACAAAGCCAAATCAAAATATAGAGTTCATAAGATAAGAAAGGGCTTCTCAAAAGGAATCTAGTAGTACCTATAAAATACCATATGACACAGTGAAGCAGTGCTGGGAATGTGAAAGAATGAAGGCGTTCGAGCGGATTAATGACAGTGCCAGTATATCTGCAGCTGGGGCGGCCAAGCCTATGCAAGTGGATGATGTATCACAGATCTATCATTAATAAAGTAATAACATAGTAATTATTTGTTTGCTTGATTTCTTTCCTGAACCCGATGAAAGGAAAATGTTGCCATCACAAATAAAACATGGAAATCGGAAGAACTTCATAGTGTTAAAAAATGATTATGACATACATACAATATACTAAAAGAAAATATTATCCATTACTTAAACGTATTTATGTAAAACACATGGCCATGTCCACGACACAGCCACATCCCAACATTTATTAAATATATTTTGCTTGTACAGATTCCATGCACTTTTTGAGCTTTGTATTCAAAAAGTTAACCTAATTATTTTAATATAAAATGCACATAACTAAGTATAAATTTGCTTTGATTGCAGTGCTTCCCCTTGGAAGATCCATACCCATATCTTCATTCATGTCAGTATGACAGATGCCACAGTGTAGATAAGGGATTGTCTTCATGCCGTGATATTGAAGCATATGCCAGAGCTTGTATGGATGCTGGTCTCTGCTTGGATTGGAGAAGAAACACCTCTTGTGCCATTACATGTCCACCAGGTAAATCATTATTTTTTTCCTTTGTTATAAATAAATGTATTATTTTATATAACTTTTATAAACATTTAGCAACAACAGATTTATGTTAAAATAGTTTTGATTTATTTTATTTCATGAGTAAGATGAGTATAGCTTTATCTTATATCATAATTGCAAGTAGTTGTTCATCATCATCTTAAGGCAAAACAACTTCAAAAGTGAAAGTTTTGGCCTTCTCAACAATCCTCCTCCATGCCAATCTGTCTCTTGCCATATTCAAATTAGTCACTTTCATTTTATTAGATCATTCATTGTGTCATCCTCCCATCTGATCTTTGGTCTTCCAACAGCTCTGCCTCCTATAGGTTTCCATTTGTAGAGTTTTTTGACCAGTCTCTGATCATCCATTCTTATCAAATGTCTAAGCCAACCAATTCTGAGTGGTCTTATATGGTTTACTATATTCTGATTTTTTATTAATTTGTTTAGTTTGTTATTTGTTTTGATTCCCCAACAGTTATCAGTTCCTTTATTTGG
The DNA here is from genome assembly GCA_030220185.1 of Diploptera punctata. Lineage (NCBI taxonomy): Eukaryota > Metazoa > Arthropoda > Insecta > Blattodea > Blaberidae > Diploptera > Diploptera punctata. Next base: position 289,177 of record JASPKZ010001982.1, read on the forward strand.
TTCAAATATTCTTCTTAAAATTTTTCTTTCGAAAATTATTAATTTCTATTTAATTTTAGGAAGTTATATTTTGAGGTTATTTTAATTATATTATTTTTGGTCTGGACATCTTACCTCAATTGAGGTAAGATGTTCAGACTAAAAATAATATAATTAGTAATTTCTGTTTTATTGTTTCTTTTAGGACACAAGTTTCACAAGCATATGTAACTATTGGTCTAATGAGTGTTTTGTATAACCTTATTTTTGCAGTTTTTGATATTAATTTGCTTTTAAATAAGGTTCTATTTGCAAAATAATCTTTATTCCCATTTACCGATCTTTCCTTAATTTCCTCTTCTAATGCATTATGTCCATTTACTTTGGTACCTAAGTATTTAAATGATCCTACTGTGTTAATTTGCATGTCATCAGTTTGTAGATTTTCCAATTTTCTGTTGTGATTACTACATTTTAAATATTTTGTTTTCTCTTGATTTATTATTAGACCAAATTTTTTAGATTCCTCTTTCAATTTTGTGAAGGTTTCATATAACACTTGTCTGGTTCTTGCTGTAATCAGTATGTCATCTGCATAAGCTATAAACTGTTTGAGTTTTGTTGTAATATTTCCCCTTAATTCCATTGTTAGCATGAAGAAAATTGTACACCTGCTCTGAAATTAAAAATTTTACGAATTAAATTAATTTATCAATTAAAATTTTCAATCCTGCCGGTTATTATACTTAGGCTTGCTAATCAGGATGCTACCACCTGAGCCAGCCAGGCGGATTCATGGAAAAATATAGTTAGAATTATTTTAATTATTTAATAAAATGAGTGGTATCTTACCTCATACGTCATATATGATAGAGTCATGATGTTGGCTGGCGGATGAAAGGAATACCTCTTGAAAAATGCAGTTCCTGTGCTTGAAAAACACAATGCAAAGAACCTCATAATGTTATTTCCCATAAATAATTATGATTATTTTAATTATTTCAACATTAGTTTTTTTTTATCAAATAGACCTAGCACACTTTTGACTTGGTTTATTTGTGGTCTGAACAATCCAATAAATAATTTTATTCTGGATTTACTTCTAGCATGCTGTTTTACAAAGGAGGTTTGGAGAAATGGCTCTTTTGTAATAAATAAGTAGCTGTGTTCAGAGAATAAATTTATGCAATAAATTGATATAATTTATTCAATTATTTAGAAATAAAAATTAATGCTCGAACCGGGACTCGAATATCTGTTACACCATCTGATGACCATTACATCATCTGAGCTCCAATACGAACACCAACATTTCTTTCCACTTATACAATTCTCTTTCATCTGAAGGCCGACAGCCATTGCTACCAACACCATCTAACGACTTCTATTCTAAGTATTTTTATTGGGAATTTAAACATTGCTTTTAAGTGGTAAAGCTACATATTAAAAAAAAAGTATATATATATATATATATATATATATATATATATATATACAGGGCAAGTCAAAATGTTGTGCAGGTTTTCAGAAATTTATTATGTGAAATGTAATGAACATATAATATTGTGAGACATATTGTATGAAAGGTAAACTCTCAAAGTTTTTTTTTAAATATTCACAGATGTTCTATGTGAGCGCCTTTTGTTACACGACAGATGTCAAGCCGATATTCAATCTCCTGCCAAACTTTCTGTAGCAGTCCGCGGTCGATATCAGCAATGGCTGCTGTGATGCGGGCACGCAGTTCATGCAGTGTTGTTGGAAGTGGTGGTACGTAAACATGATCCTTTACAAGACCCCACATGAAGAAATCACACGGGGTTAGATCTGGTGAACGAGGTGGCCAATGAATGAGTTGTTGATCACCCTGAGATGCACGGCCTATCCAGCGTTGTGGTAAAGCCGTATTCAAATGGTCTCGAACACTGCCATGGTAATGTGGAGGGGCACCATCCAACTGCAGAATGAAATCTGGACTATCCGCTTCAAGCTGCGGAAGGAGCCATTGTTGTAGCATATCAAGGAAAACATGTCCGTTCACAGTACGTTCATGAAAGAAAAAGGGCCCATAAACCTTTGCATGGGAAATGGCACAAAAGACATTCACTTTCGGAGAATCGCGTTGATGTTCCAGAGTTGCATGGGGGTTACCAGTTCCCCAAATCCTTACATTGTGTCTATTCACTTTTCCTGAAAGGTGGAAAGTCGCTTCATCACTGTAAACTACCCTCTCATGGAACTCATTCTCTTCCATTAATGCGAGAAAATCAACACAGAAGGACGCTCGCAAGCATAATCGGCGGGTTTTAAGGCTTGAACCAGTTGCAAGTGGTAGGGTTTCATCTGTAAACGTTTCCGGAGAATCCGCCATACAGTTTTTTGTGGTAGTTGAAGTTCTGTCGCTCCCCGGTAGGTGGATTTCTGTGGACTCCGCACGAAGCATGTGCGAACGCGTTCGACTGTCTCTTCACTCGTCGACGGACGGCCAGTCGATTTTCGTTTACAGATACAGCCTGAATCCCTAAATTGTGTGTACCACTTACGAATGGATCTCCCATCCGGCGGGTCTTTATCGTATCTGGTACGGAAATGTCGTTGAACACTAGTCACAGAGTTGTTTACATGGTAATCAAGCACACAGAAAGACTTCTGATCCCCAGTCAACGCCATTTTCCTTTACTGCTCTGCTGTTGACATCTTGCGGGTGAACGCGGAACTTTAGAAGTGGACAACTAAACTTTGAGAGTTTACCTTTCATACAATATGTCTCACGATATTATATGTTCATTACATTTCACATAATAAATTTCTGAAAACCTGCACAACATTTTGACTTGCCCTGTATATATATATCCAATTATGTTACAATTTTTATATTTATTGTAATTTGTGCAGGTATGATATACAAGGAATGTGGTCCAGGATGCCCCATCACATGTGATAATTACAAGACAATATACCAAAACCCTAGTTCCTGCAGTCTGAGCAACGTTGCAGGTTGTTTCTGTCCTGATGGTCAGGTTAGTAAACATGTGATTTGTTAACCCATTGGAGACTTTTAACGAGTCTCCCTCGTGAGCAGGTAGAAAGTCCAAAGAGCTCCTCCACGACCTACACTCGTTGTTGTGTTATAACCCCCACTGTAAGAAGTTAGGTTTTTTTAGTGGTTTAAATTTTCGATTCACCGTCAGTAAAATTTGTTGTTTGTTTATGTAAAGTAAATATGTATAGGCCTAGTGTATTGTATAGTTTATTTTAGTTATTATTTATAGAATAGTAGACTATAGCTATAGGCATTCATTACTGTAAAATATAAGAGAATATAAATTCAGTGTTTATTTGTTAAAATTCATAGTTGTAATTTTTTTTTGCAATATGTCCGTAAATAGGAGAGATCGTATTGCTATTGAGAAACTAAGTGAAGTAGTGGATGAAATGTTATGTGACAGTGATTGTAGTGAATTATCATGGAACGAAGATTCGAACGATGAAATAATATACAGTGACAACGTAACCGTGCATGCTACTGATGGTAGAAATATTAGGTGAGTTTCGTCCAGTTTTTATCTATAGTATTTTATAATTTACAGGTCGATATATAACTAAGATAATTAAAGAATATACGAAGAACTTTTCCTGATTTTATAATGTATAGGTCTATGCTTATTTATATTTCATATATTTATTTTTATTTATTTTTATTATGACAGTATTATATTGCGTTTGTTATTTTTTTCGGTCTTGTTTGAACATATGATTTGTGTTTACTTTCAAGGCAATGTCCGAGAACTGTTACAAAAAGATGATTTTTGAAATGTTTGTCAACTTTCACAGCCTTGAAAATAACAAAACATAACGGTTTACAATGCACAACAGAGGGTAGCAGGTAGGCCACATTCCTTTGCTATTCGTAAAAGTACAAGATACTAAAAGAAATTCAGGGGTAAACAAAATATCTGAAAACATAAGTGATAGAACACAGTATGTGTATTTTGTATTCTGATTTAAAGTCCAGCGCAGCCGGAGTAGCGGTGAGGAGATTTAAATGGGTTCCCAGTGAACATGCTAGGCGCTTTAAACGTGTCTCCAATGGGTTAAGAGATTGAACCTGTAATTCTAACTCATCTCATATTTTGCCTTCTTATCTGTAACGTGTTTCAGAGGATATTTTCACCATTTACAGCCATAAATTGATTGCTGAGTTGGTCATTGGAAGTCTTACATATTTCTCTCCCTCTGGTATTCAAAACATGAACCTCACAATTTACAACATCTTTGAGGATCTAAAAAAGTCATTTTTCAATTATTTTTTTTTCATATTGAAATTTCATCTTTAAATTAGTGAAAGATTTTCATTGATATCTCTATTACTTTTTGAGTTATGTTTCAAAATGTGCAATGGTGTCACTTGAGTGAGCCCTTTAATTTTAGAAGGTACCTACATCTTTAGTAAGTTTGTCGCTTGTTTTCCGTAACTTAATTTTTTCAATACAGTTTCCCTGATAACTCCCAAAGTTTTCAAGATATTGAGATGAAATTTTACATGTATATGTAGTTTACAGAGATGAACAAAATACACTACAATTAGTAATATACCTATTATATTTTATTTAAAAAAACATATTTTTAATGCAAATTTTAACAAAAATGAGTATACATGAATTTAAAATTAAAAATAAAATATTTACACTCTATATAATTAAAAAATTGTAGTATATTTATATTTGAAGAGAAAAATTTTCGCCTAGACCGGGACTCGAACCCGGGACCCTTGGCTTTCCGGGCCAAGTGCTCTACCAACTGAGCTACCGAGGCGAGTTACAATCTAGACGCAAATTTTTCTCTTATGTACGTTGTAATTCCCTCGCGCCAAATGCTTGAAACCATAGCTTCTATCTTTGCAAATGGCGAAAATTTTTCTCTTCAAATATAATTTATCCTTCAATGAGAAGTGTTAAATTAATAATAAAATCGTCAATAGAAGCCCTACTGGCTATAAAGTAGTGTTAAATTCCCAATAAATGTCTTCTTAACTAAGAAGCCGCCATTTGCAAAGATAGAAGCTATGGTTTCAAGCATTTGGCACGAGGGAATTACAACGTACATAAGAGAAAAATTTGCGTCTAGATCGTAACTCGCCTCGGTAGCTCAGTTGGTAGAGCACTTGGCCCGGAAAGCCAAGGGTCCCGGGTTCGAGTCCCGGTCTAGGCGAAAATTTTTCTCTTCAAATATAATTGTAGTATATTTTGTAGCTACAACATTAATGAGTAAAATAAAACAAGAATCTTTCAAATATATTGAAATTTAGGAAAATTATCAGGGAAACAGCAAGACAATGCAAAATTTTCAGCTGACATTTTGAATATTTAATTAACCATAACGACTGAAGGTAGATTGTACTTAAGTACACAAACATGCTCACATTGTAATATTGATATCACGTACCAAATTTCATTTCTGTAACCAGCATTGTTGTTGAGAAAAAAAATTGAAATATGCCATATTTTTAATGGCTAAAGGTGTTGGTCCCCCCTAAAATAAAGAATATAATTGTGAGAGTGGCGTAATTAATACTTCAATCTCTTGATAGATTACCTAATACTGGATCCCATTAGTGCCTAGCAGGACAAGTACAGTATATGAAACAAAACTCAAATCTGTTCATGTTCAGGAATGAAATGGAAAGGTCAAACTTAATAAATAAGGTTAGTGTGTCATTTTAATTCATCAGAGATTATTTTTTGTAAAAGTCACCTTATAAATTTTGTGCTTTTCACAATACTGCAGTTTCAGACGACTTCTCATCCATCCTCAGTCACAACTCCGACTGATGAAATTCTTCTGCCGTCAACTATTCTATTGTCAACATCTTCCATGCTGCCATCTGTGGTTGAATTTATGAACTTTGGAATTCAATTTTGTTTGATATAAATATCAAAGTTCATCGACTATATTTATTTTTCTGAATGTATATCTTCTCCCAAATTTGTCAATTCTAAAGGTTTATCCAATTTTTTAAAAAGTTTTGCTTGTTTTCAATTTTATGATGTTCTAGTAAACTATGTGCAGCAATTGCAGATTTTTCAATTTCACAATTTTTAATATTTCTAAAATCTTCTTTAGTACAAGTTTCCAAATTCCTTTTAGTTTTTCATATATAAACTGTACTGCAATCATTACAACTTATTTGATAAATTCCAGACTTCTTATTATATGGGTAATTGACTTTTTTATTAGTACTTATAAGATTACCCAGACTAAATTTATTTATTGGTGCCAATGTAATATTGTATTTGTCAAAAATTTTTTGTCAATTTTCTATGCATTCCAGGATGATAAGTACTTTTTCTTGAAATTTTTCTTTTCTTTGTAAATTTGTAGGGTAGTATATTCTTTAAGCCTTTTTTTCTATTTAAATTTCCTTAACTCATTTGAAATTAACTTCTTATCAAAACCATTTAATATTGCTGTGTTTAAGATAAAAAGTTATTATCTCCGATGAATTAAAATGATTATTACCTCATAATGTTAACTTCCCAACATTAATTTAACATAATTAGTGTACCATCTTACCTTATAAAACATTTTATGGGGTAAGATTGATACAGACATGCCTTATTTATTAAGAAGAGCCCTTAATTTAACTTTTACAGGAATTAATCACTATGAGGTTTTATTTATGGTAAAATCAAATGTTTCCTACCTCTCCGCATACAAATCTTCTAAGTAGATCGTGATTTCAAGACCATAATGGTCTCATCTTCAGTACTATCTTGGCGACTGATGTTATGTCAATCGGAAGAAACTCTTCTTCTTCCCTCTATTGGTGCACTGTTCATTGGCAACTGATGTTATGTCGATCAGAAGAAATTCTTCTTCTTCCCTCTGTTGGTGAACCATGAACAACATAACATCAGTCGCCAAGGTAGTACTGAAGATGAGACCGTTATTGTCTTGAAATTGTGATCTACTTAGAAGATTTATATGAGGAGAGGTAGGAAACATTTGATTTTACCATAGAGCCCTTAATGTTAGTTCCTATTGTAATTTATTAAGTCTGAACTTAATTAAAACATTTTGTCTGATCATTCTTACCTCATTCTTATCTCTTGAGGTAAGAATGATCAGACAAAATATTTTAATTATTAAACAAACCTCTTAGGGTCGTATGCAAATGCATTACTCTCTACTCAAATTACTTCCAATCACTGGTGAGCTGAGATCGAATTAACGGCCGCCTTAACCGGTCATGCATGAATGTTGACATTTTCGTAATATTGGCAACGAATTACCCAGAATTCTCAGCGATAAAACCACTTCCGTTATTTTCGTCTGCTATAGAGGAATGCATTTATGCTTGCATCCCGCAAATAATACCGTATAAAAACACGTCTGCAACGCGCAATATTACGCCGATTCTCCTGTTCTTCCAGTTGAATTCTTTGGTAGACTCTATCAAATTCCTCTTCTCCGCGTATACCGAAACATGATCGAAGTCTTCAAGGTCCGACATCTTGGATAAGTTTCAAACTACATCGGTTACCATCGGTTCCCTTCGGGATTTTCACATAAGTTTATATCTTGAGCTACGATCTTAAGGTACCTTGTCAGGTAGCTTTCAATTTTTTCCGCGTGAATAGATTTCTGAGTAAGAAAAATGTGTTTGAATAAAACTTTATCAGCAGAGAACGCCTTTTACTGTCTAATGCGTTCAAACATTCGACCCTTAATGTTACTTCCTACTGCATTTAAAAAAAAAAGTCTGAACTTGTTTATCCCTTTCCCCTCATGTAACAAGCATTTACTTTTGTAACAATTCTTTTTGAGATCACTATATATAATGACAAGAAGTGATACTTTTTTTTTTAAGATAAATATTACATCTAAACATATTTTTATATTTGATCAAGAGTATATTTATGAAGAATGAATTCTTATTTTTTAACAGTCATTAAATGAATCATACATTGCACTTTACCTCATATTTTCTATAATATCCAGGACATCTGACTATGAAGAGAACAGGTCTTTGAAACCGGTCCTGGATATTATGCAAAATATGAGGTGTTATGTAAAATCTGATTACTTTAGTGATTGTTAAATAAAACCTTCCTAAAAATACCAGTTCTTTATTTCTTGTTCTGTTCTTGTAGATCTTACTAGAGGGAACATGCAAACCAGCTGAATATTGCCACCCATGTGATGAAGAAGGACATGTTCAAGGTCAAATATGGAATCCTGACAATTGTACAACATGCATGTGTGCAAAAGGTATGTGATCACATATTAATTTCCTTTTTAGTCAACTATACTATAATACAGTAATTACATGTAACATATCTATATCTTAATCTTCTTGTAAGCTCATGTTTCCCTTAACAGAGATTTAAGTGCTCTCCCCCTATAGGGAAGAATTTGAACCATACTAATTTAGTTACACTTGTTTTCGTATAGATGTCACTTGAGTGATCCGTGGTCAGCGTTCCGCCTCATACTGACATTAAATTATTTCATTCATTAAGACATAATTAAATACGGTATTAGTTTCTGACTAAGCACATATGGTATCAATTAAAATTTTATGTCCTTCTGCTGTGGTGTCGAGGTAGCGTGCTGCCTTGTCACGCAGCAGGTCCAGGTTCTATCCCATGTCGTGGCAGTTTTTCTGGGTGAGGTTTTTATCGGGGTTTTTCCTCACCTGTAAGATAAATGTCTCGAAAACTTTAAGGCCCAAATGGTCCCCAAAATCATATGGCCATCATCAGCATCATCCTTCACCGGTGTGGAAAGCAACGGGAAGCTACCACACCTACAATTCCCTAGTAAAGCTGCAAGCATAGCATGAAAATGTAGTGAAGGACCTGCCTTCAGGCAGAATTACTATGGATGGAGCCTTGAAGGCATTAGTCCAAAATTAGAGGCATGAGTTTGAAAGTGACATTGTTTTGAGCCACTAACACTACTATTCCCCAGATAAGTTTCACAAACTGCACAGCCAAAAAAAGTATTTAAAATAAAATGAATTCTTTAAGGTAGAATATTTTTATCACTCACCTCATATTGTTCTTCTTATTTGATTATAAACTAGTTTCGGAACATAGTTTCTGTTCCATCCTCAGTATCGTCACGACCGTTGTTCTGTCGTCTTGAAGAGCTGTCCTTCTCTCCTTCCATTGGCTGACTGAAAAACCTCGAAACCAGGTCATTCTCACTGGGAATTTCAAAGTTCATTAATGTCTTCTTTTCGCTCTTTTGAATGTAGATCTTTTCCCAAACAGTAAGTTCTTTAGGTTTTTCTATTTGTTTTAATAATTTAGCTTCTTTCTCGATAAGATGTTTTTCAGACCATGCATGGGCAGCCACTGCAGATGTTTCTACTTCCCCTTTCTTGACATTCCTGAGATGTTCTTTCACTCTAGTTTTCAAATTTCTTTTAGTTTTTCCTATGTAGAATTTCTCACATTCTTCACATTTAATTTGATAAATCCCTGATTTGTTTTCTTCTTTAATTTTCTCATTCTTATTAGGTCTAATCAGTCTACTGATGCTGTAGTCATTTTTGGGTGCTAACCTTATGTTGAAATCTTTAAAAATTTTTTTGAAACTTGTGGTGTTTTAATGGATATGTGAATTTTCTAAATTTTACATTATCTTCTTTTACTTTTAGAAGAGTGCTTTGATTAATAAATTTTTGTCTTTTGAACTTGTTTATTTTTTTGAGTATCATTTTTATTGCAAAACCATTTTTTGTGGCTACGTTGATTATGTGTTCTTTTTCTTTTTCATAATTTTCTTTGTTCATTGGTATGTTCACTAATCTATGTGTCAAACTATTGAAAACTGCTTCTTTGTGAGCTATGTGATTGAAACCTAAAGCTTTTATGTAGTTATCTATATGTGTCTTCTTTCTGTAAATTCCAAATTCTATCTTATTTTGTTCGTTCCTTTTTAAGTTGAGATCTGAATTCTGTTCATGTTAATTTTAATATTCTAATAAATTGAGTTAATTTCCTTTATTTTTGTGTGTGTCGCCTTGAGTTAAAATCTCTAAACCAAAGTTCTGCAAAAAGTCAACATGCCTACATTAATAAATAAGGTGAATCTGGTTACCTTATAAATAGTAGTGTTTTATTTTACATGTTTTGATATGTTGTCCATATCATCAACAGCTTGTCCACACTGTTGAATTTTATGTTGTCGGCCCTGGATGTCAACTCATACTCCATCTTTGGATAGACCAAAGAACTTGCAAGAGAGTGAGACATCCAGGGCCAACAACATAAAATTCAACAATCTGGAAAAGCTGATGATGATATGGACAACATATCGAAACATGTCAAATGAAACACAAGTATTTATGAGGTAAGATAATCAGATTATATTATTTTTGGTCTGGACATCTTACCTCCCAGAGTCTGGGAAAGCTGACGATAAAACAGAATTGTTTTGAAACATGTCCAAGAACAAATCAACATTAATATTGAGGTAAGATGTCCAGACCAAAAATAATATAATTAAAATAACCTCAAAATATAACTTCCTAAAATTAAATATTAAGATAATCAGATTCACCTTATTTATTGTTATTTTGCTATCTTTAATATGTGTTTTTTCTCTATATTAAAATTTTTTCTTATCATGGGGAGGTTCACAAGTATGCTTTATTTTATGAATTATACACTACAGTATTATGTTTGTGTTTATGTTGCAGATGGGAAATCAAAGTGTTTAAAACTAGAATGTCCTGACATCAAGCCTTTATGTGAGGTTGGAGTACAGTCTGTTGTTAAACCTGGAACTGAAAATGATTGTTGTCCACAGTATTTCTGTCGTAAGTAACATTTTGTGTACCTAAAACTTCTTGCACACTTATATGATTAAAGTGTTCATATAGATAAAATGTCTAATAGGGATGGTACTGATAGTGCAACTACTTATGAAAATTTCTTAGAGATTTAAATTCAATGTCTAATATCACTTCTTCTTCCGAATACAGTATTGGGTGATGATGCCCGTTCTGCGACTACAAAAACTGATCTTTCCATCGGTTGAAGGGTCTTCCGAGGTCTCTTTTGCCTTTAGGGTTGAGGTGGTAAATCATCTTTGGTAAACGGGAATTTGACATTCTCTGGACGTGTTGGAACCAGTTAATCTGATAATTTTGTATATGTTCAACCATTTCCCTACCATTCCACTGCATCCTTATCTCATCACTTTTCATTCTATCCCTTAATGTTACTCCAGTTAGTGATCGGAGGAATCTCATTTGTGAACTATTAATGCGGGATTTATCTTTTGCTCGAAGTGTCCAGCATTCACTTCCGTATAGTAGAGCAGGTTTGGCTATGGCATTATGAAATCTCAATTGGATTTCTTTCCTCATTTGTTTTCCAAAATTTCTCCTAATTATACCATTTAATCTGTTATATTTTTCTAAATTTGTTTCCACATCTTTTTGATTATGAAACTGTGATATATTATTACCTAAATAATTAAAGTGTGTGTTACTTGTTCTATTGGTTTATTATTTATTATTATTTTTACTCTCGAAAGTCCCTTTCCAGTGATTGCCATGGATTTGGTTTTATTTTCAGATATTTTCATGTTGTATTTTTCCAGGGTATTCTGCAATTTAAACACTGATCTCTGCAAATCATCTTCATTCTCCGCTAGAAGTACTTGATCATCTGCGAAGATTATTGTTTGTATTTGATTTCCACTACATATTTTTACTCCTGGGGGGTTTAGTTTTTTCCACTCCTGGATAATTTATTTAGATATAGAATAAACAGTAATGGAGATAGTCCACATCCCTGTCTTAAACCTTGGTTAATTTCAAATTTATCTGTTATTTTCCCATGATCTAACTTTACTTTTATAAATGTGGTTTCATATAAACTTTTTATAGCATTTATTAGATTATTGGGGACTTGGTAGCTTTCCAATATTTTCCACATTATGTCCCGTTTGACTCTATCATAGGCCTTTTCAAAATCTAAAAATAATATATATAGGGGGATATTAAATTCTTTCCACTTCTCAATTAGTTGTTTAATATCACTTCTCACCAAATAAATTAAATTTGAAGAGAAAATATACACCTAAATCAGAATTTGTTCTTTACATCAGTGTGATTTTCTCTTTAAATTTGTCATTTGGTGAGAAGTGATCAATTTAATATCAGGCATTGAATCTAAGCTTCACTGGCCATATACTCATAAGATGGCAGCCTTTAATAGCTACATTCATAGACTTTTAAATATCCCTCTTTCACCCTTGGAATATAATAATGAATTGAAAATTATTAAACAATTGGCTGTTAATAATGGATACGACCCTGAAATTATAGAATGTTTAATTAAGAAGATTAATTACAAAAAAGCAATTAACAAAGTTCTTCCTGTACCCAAAGAAAACAATAAGAAATATTCAAAGTTAAAATTGGGAAACACATTATGAGGTTCTTAATTAATAAATTAATGAGTCATTTTAACATCTTACCTCATATTTCATGTTTTTCAAACACGGTAACTATAGTTTTCAAATGATCTTGTCATTCATTTTCAACCGCCATTATGACTACCGGATATTCGTTGCCATCTGGTGTTGATTTGACGAACTTCGAGATATCGTTGCCATCTGGTGTTGATTCGATGAACTTCGAGATGAGGTCACGTTCATCCGGAATGTCGAAATTCATAGATTTAAATTTGTTCTTCTGTATAAATATTTTCTCCCAAATCAACACCAGATGGCAACGATATCTCGAAGTTCGTCAAATCAACACCAGATGGCAACGTTATAGAGGGAGATTCCAACGAATATCCGGTAGTCATAATGGCGGTTGAAAATGAATGACAAGATCATTTGAAAACTATAGTTACCATGTTTGAAAAACATGAAATATGAGGTAAGATGTTAAAATGACTCATTAATTTATTAAATAAGAAATATGTCGTAATGTCATACATAGGCCCACTTTCAAATAAAATATCTAAACACTTCAAAAAGTTGAACATTAATGTGGCATTTAAAACTAATAAAACTCTACAAAATATAATAAAAAACAATAAAACCAAAACAAAAAAAGAAAAATTATCAGGTGTATATAAATTGAAGTGTGGCACATGTGACAATGTCTATATAGGACAAACTGGTAGACCTTTTATATCTCGGATAATGGAACACATGAGAGCATATAACAGAAATTTAGAAAATTCAAACTATGCTAACCACCTATTCCAATTTAATCATTGTTTCGATCCAAATTTTGAAATTTTACATATTTGTGATAAGGGTAAGAAGTTAGATCTTTTGGAGGCTGTAGAAATTAATAAGTTTAAAAGTAGTAAAAAACTGTTAAATTCTCAACTTGATTTGAATGAATCGCCTTTGTTAAATTAAAAAATTTAAATAAATATTGTTGTATTGTTGCTTAGATCAGTTGGAACACAATTCATAATTTGTTAACATGTCTGAAGAAGGTACAGTGTACCGAAACAGCTGTCACTGAATTATATAATAAATATGAAAATCAAATAAAACTACGTTTTATTTTTATTTAATTAATATAAATGATATGTTAACATCAATTTAAAATGTTCTTGTTTAGGAATCCGCTAGATGATGTTAGTGGAACAAATGTTTATTGCTTTCTGACACGTGGAATTGTATTAGTACAAAGAAAAATCTATGAATAAAATGGAAGCCTAATAGCTTAAATTATAAGAGAGCTGTTGTATGGAATCAGAGATATAGGATTGAAATTCCAATTTAGGGATATACTTTTCTCTTTAAATTTAAAGACATAAAGAATTACAACTAAAGAGAAAAATATCGTGCCTGAACCGGAATTTGAATACAGGATCTCCTCTGTAGTAAAGATGTTTTCATGATTTGTCTTGAGATGAATGAATGAGAGTAATTTAATTAAAATTACAGTGGGAGGAAACACTATGTGGTATTTACATTAATGAATGAGTTGAAGAAAATACTTTATCATCTTACCTCATAAAGTTGCGTGTCTTCATGATACCGGTTTCAAAAGTATAGTATTACTTCCATCTTCAGTCAAATTCCAACTGTCAAAATTTGACTGAAGATGGAAGTAATACTATACTTATGAAACCAGTATCGTGCAGACACGCAACTTTATGAGGTGAGATGTTAAAGCATTTTCTCCAACTCATTCATTAATGAGAGTAAGTTGATTTCTAATCCTTTTCATGTTTGTGATCAAGAATTTGAGAAAACTGTGATGAGAATATCACTTTTTAATGTTGTAAGGAAAAAGATTTTAGTTGAATTATTAGAAATTAGAGGAGAGATATTTCTTCTTCTATAGATGGGGTATGAACCCATTACCTTGATTTAGCTTACTTTTCCTTTTTAAATATATTGTAGTGTATGATGCACAAAAAAGCTTATGTTCTTAGAAATAGAATGTAAAGTAAAATTGATTATAACCTTAGTGATGGCAAATAATCTTTGCATTATATTTGAAGAGAAAAAATCTGTGCCTGGACCAAGACTTTTCTCTTCAAATATAATTTATCCTTCAGTGAGAAGCGTTAAATTAATAATAAAAACATAAATCTTTGCATTATTTATTCTATCAACTTTGTGCATTGGTACTCTTCCTTTGAGGTACCCAGGCATCTATGGAGAGACATGATTTTTTTTTTCATTTTAAAACCCTCTGTACCCTTTATAGTGAACAGTAAGGATTGCTTCCACCAAGAAGATATTTTGATGGAATATTTTCCATGTCATACCAGCTAATTATGAATGTGCTACTAAAATATTATATATTTGAAGAGAAAAATTTTCGCCTAGACCGATACTCGAACCCGGGACCCTTGGCTTTCCGGGCCAAGTGCTCTACCAACTGAGCTACCGAGGCGAGTTACGATCTAGATGCAAATTTTTCTCTTATATACGTTGTAATTCCCTATTGTCAAATGCTTTTGAAACCATTGGTTCTATCTTTGCAAATGGCGGCTTCTTAGTTAAGAAGACATTTATTGGGAATTTAACATTACTTTATAAAGCTAGTAAGGCTTCTAATGATGTTTTTATTATTGATTTAATATTTCTCACTGAAAGATAAATTATATTTGAAGAGAAAAATTTTCGCCTAGACCGAGACTCGAACCCGGGACCCTTGGCTTTCCGGGCCAAGTGCTTTACTAACTGAGCTACCGAGGCGAGTTACGATCTAGATGCAAATATTATATGCTCAGACTTAGCATCTATATACAATAGTTAATACATCAAAAGAGATAAATTTCTGCCTGAACTAGGATTTGAACCCAGCTTTGTATGCTGACACTCTTCCTTTGAGCTACTCAGGCATCCATGGAAAGACATGAGTTCAGGCATAAATTTTTGTCTATAGTTCTATTAACTAATGCATGCAGATGGCAAGCCTGAATATATTAATTTCAATATTACAACAATAATAATTATTGAAAATACACTGTAACATTATCTTTGAGCAAAATTATTTTGAACTTTTATAGAAAAAATCACTATAAAGTTTAATTTAAGATTCAAATTAAAATGTTTCATACCTCACCTCATATCCAGTCTTCTAATTAGACCAGTTTTAAAGCTTGGGCAGCTTCATCTTCAGTAATTTCTTGTCAACTGATGTTATGTCAATCAGGAGAACTGCTTCTTATGCAAAGAACTACAGTTCTCCTGATCGACATAACATTAGAAATTACTGAAGATGAAGCTGCCTAAGCTTTGAAACTGGTATAATTTGAAGACTGGATATGAGGTGAGGTATGAAACATTTTAATTTAAATCTTAAAATTGTTATTATCAAAATGTTTTATTCTGAAAAAATATATATATATATATATATATATATATAATAAGAAAACTAAACTTTTAAAATGTTTGAAAATAAACTTCTATTGATTATTCTGTAATTGATTTATAAAAATTAAATTAACAAATGCACTATTTCTCTACCAACAGCACCTCCTGAAGAATGTACTGAAGAGAACAAACCAGTCTGTGCCAAAGATCAAATAATTCAGACAATCAAAGATAAGAGAAATTGCATCCATTATGTTTGTGGTGAGTGTTTATAGAAAAAAATAATATTTTTTAATTAGATATACAATATAATTATTATTTTTACCATGGATTTATTTTACCATGATAAATATTATTTTACTAAATTATGTGAACACTTCAATTTTTTAACTTTTATTGTGATAGCAGGTGTATAGAAATATAATTAAATAAGTAATATGTTCATTATTATATTTGAGAAGTATGAAATGAATAATATATTCATTATATTATAGTAAAAAGTAAAGTGATCCCACAACAGGCCCGGAGGTCCTTGGGGTAGTAGGAAGTTAAGGCTCCCACTTTTTCTAGACAATCGGCACTTTACTATTTATGAAATTAACAGACACTTTCTTTTAGCTTTTCTAACTAAAATATAGAATGAGACCATTATGTGAAGAAAATATTTTAGTAAAGAACTTACTTTTAAAATGTATTGGAGAAATTTTTTGAAAAACTCGCCTTATAAATTTCATGCTTTTCATGGGACCGTGGTTTCAGACAACATTTTGTCCACATCAGTCACAACTCCAACTACTGAAATTCTTTAATCTTAAATTGAAAGAACTTACTAATGGAAGCACTATTTTGAATGATGAAAAAACCGTTAGAATGAAATAAAAATTGAATCATTTACTTACACCTCACCTCAAATTAGCTCTTTTTCTTGGACTAGTTTCAAAAGAAGATTGCATGCATCCTCAGCCAACAACTGACTGTTCACTGAGGATAAAGGCAATATTCATTCAAAATCAGTCCAAGAAAGAAAGCTAATATGAGGTGAGATGAAAAGAACTGATTTAATTTTTTTGATGAAGTACTTCATAGTGTGAATTCCTATCAATTTTATGTTAACATAATAGTATACTTTATAGTAAAATCAAATGTTTCCTACCTCTCCTCATATAAATCTTGTAAGTAGATCGCGATTTCGAGACCATAATGGTCTCATCTTCAGTACAATCTTGGCGACTGATGTTATGTCGATTGGAAGAAACTCTTCTTCTTCCCTCTGTTGGTAGACCGATGAACCTCTGGATCAGGTCAGGATTTGCAGGAATTTCAAAGTTCATAAGTTTTCCTTTGTTTTTCTGAATGTGGATTTTTTCCCAAATCGTGAGTTCCTTTTGTTTATCTATTTGTTTAATTAGACTGGCTTTTGATTCAATTAAATGTTTTCGGACCAAGCATGAGCAGCTACTGCTGACTTTTCCACTTCTCCATTTTTGACATTTCTAAGATGTTCTTTCACCCTTGTTTTCAAATTTCTTTTTGTTTTTCCATTATAAATTTTGTCACAATCCCTGCATTTGATCTGATAAAGTCCTGATTTGTTTTCTACTTCAATTCTTTCATTTTTATTGGTTTTCATTATCCTATTAAGGCTGTATTCATTTTTCGGTGCCAATCTTATATTAAACTTTTTGAAATTTTTTTGAAACTTACGGTGTTTCAATGGATGCTAAGTGAATTTCTTGAATTTTATTTTTTCTGTTTCTTTTATAAGTGTGCTTTCATTAATTAATTTTTGTCTTTTAAATTTATGTATTTTCTTGTATACCATCTTTTCTTCATAATCATTATCTATTGCAACATTAATTATGTATTCTTTTTCTTTTTCATAATTTTCTTTGCTCATATGTTAGCTTACCAATCTGTGTGTCAAACTATTGACTACTGCCTCTTTGTGAGCAAAATGGTTGAATCCTGAAGCTTTAATATAGTTGTATCCCTATGTGTATTCTTTCTATAAATTCCCAATTCTATCATGTTTTCTCCGTTTCTTCATAGTGATTAATTCCTGTAAAAGTTAAATAGTATACTTATTGATATAGCTGCCAGTAGCAGCTACAAGTAATATATTGATTAATACACAAGGTGAAATTATCTTATCTCATAAATTGTTGTGTTCTATTTAAATATGTTTTGATATACCATGCATACCATCATCAGCATTTCCAGACAGTTGAATTTTATATTGTCAGCCCTGGTTGTCAACTTCCACTCCATCTTTTGACTGACTGAAGAACTTGTACATCAAATCTTTCTCCCTGGGAATTTCAAAATTCATAATCCTATTTTAGTTCTTCTGGATGTAGATCTCCCAAACGGTGATTTCTTTTGTATTTTCCAACTATTTTAATAATTTTGTGTTTACATTGATTTTATGTTTTATCAAACAAACATGAGCAGCCGTTACAGATTTTTCTTCTTCTCCATTTTTTACATTTCTAATAAGTTCTTTCATTGTAATGGTCAAATTTTGTTCAAATAGAACACAAGCAAAATTCATCAGAGAAAGCCAAGGGTCCAGGGTTCGAGTCCCGGTCTAGGCGAAAATTTTTCTCTTCAAATCAAATTAAAAGAGAACATTTTGTTTAAACAACTCACCCCATAGGATTCATGCTTCCATGATACCGCAGTTTCAAACACAGTCATGTTCATCTTCAGCCATAACTCCAACTGACGAAATTCTTCAGCCATCAACTGTTCTATTGTAGCCATCTTCAGTGCTGCCATCTATGGTAGAATTTATGAACTTCGAAATCAAAGTAATTTTGAAGTTCATAAATTCTACCATAGATGGCAGCACTGAAGATGGCGACAATAGAACAGTCGACGGCCGAAGAATTTCATCAGTTGGAGTTATGGCTGAAGATGAACACGACTGTGTTTGAAACCGCGGTATCATGGAAGCATGAATCCTATGAGGTGAGTTGTTTAAACAAAAGTTCTCCGATGAATTTGAATGATTATACCTCATAATGTTTACTTCCCAACATTAATTTAATAGAACACAGCAATTTATGAGATAAGATGATTCTGGATTCACCTTTTTATCAAGATAAACCTCATAATGTAACATTGCATTTTTTAATAAACCTTCAAAAACCCAACAGAACATGAGCATCGAGACCACAGAAAACCCAGAGGAGAAAGTGGACAAGTTTGGCGTACATGCCACAAGTGGCACTAGTGTAGAACAACTAACGGCATCTATTTTTTTTTTCTGGTACTAATATGAAATTCAGTACTATCTGGTGGTAAAATTATGAATTATAATTATATAACACCATCTGGTGAATAATCATGGAATTGAGCTTTTATAGAAATAAATAACATTTTAATTCATCTTAAATTATGGAATTATTTGTACCCAGCATCTCAGACCTAAAGCTTTTTTTTTTAAATTTTAACAGAAGGGAAGAACGGAAATAAATAAAACATGTTAATTTATTTTCGTTTATTAAAATTTAAAAACGTGCATTATGAGCTCTTTTAAATATGTACAGTTGACCTACCCCCTTATTCTCACATACATATTTTATACAATATTTATTAAAGAACCTTAGCCATATCGTACATCTGAAATCCATTATAAAGTCACTTACATTTTTAAAATGTTTATTAGAAATGGCTGTACACTAACATCACTCTTCCTAACCTAACAAATCTTAGAATTTTATCACTTCTAGTAAGTTTATCTTGAAAATAGATTTATATTAAAAATGTAAACAAGTTTTAATTTACGTAGAAATTAGAGTAAAATAAAATCTAAGTAATGATTTTTTAACTTTCGATAATATATAAATTTTACAGTACCGTCTACATAGAATGAAAGGAAGCAGTTAAAAATTTAAATTTACAAAATGGCCAATTTCCCATAATCCCGAGTGAACACTCCGTGTGCCTTGCATTTGTTTTATTCTGTTACTATGAAACAGCGCTACCATTGTAGTTTGTTCATTGTAAAATTAATATAAAATTATGGAATATTCACCTGAAAGGTCCGTCTCCTCAACTTAATTAATCATTTAACTGTAGCGCTTTCGGGACTTGTCCCATCATCGGCTGGATTCAAAACTGGTGTTTCACTGAAGATCTGGTAGAGGGGGTTGCATGTATTGGGTTCGTTTTCGTTTATCAGGCTGTCATTGTTGTGAGCTGCTTTTATGATTTCCATCTCTTCGAGTACGTTTATCTTCGCTGGATTATTTTCTCTGTGCATTACTGCCAATGATGGGACAAGTCCCGAAAGCGCTACAGTTAAATGATTAATTAAGTTGAGGAGACGGACCTTTCAGGTGAATATTCCATAATTTTATATTAATTTTGAATAATACCTCAACGGAACACATCATGAAACTTATAAAAGTTGTTCATTGTAGTTCATCGTAAATGACCGAAAATTTTTAGATGTCACTGTTCTCACTTTTCCCTCTATTCGAGTGCTCTGTGATCGAGACATTTAAATTGTGGTAGACGCAAAGTGTTAAACATAAGCAGTCCATTTAATTTCACAGTTTTAAATATATATTATTGAGACTTTTTAAAAACAAAATAAGATGCATTATTTTGCAAGAAATATTTTAAAAGAGAAAACAAAGCCAGATCCATTATGTAGATGCATCCATTATGCAATTAAATATGATAAAATTTAGTTGTCTGTAGGAGGAATTCCATACTATTATGAAATAAGAGTTAACATTCCTATACTGTATCTTGTTCCAGCTTGTGGGCCCTGTAATATCAATAACACACAGCAGGAAGAATTTCCATCTGGTCCAGGTTTTGAGAGAGAAGTGGATACTTCTGGATGTTGTCCCATTGTGAAATGGGTGTGCAAGAATGAAACATGTCCAAAACCAACACCTTGTCCTCAGTTTTTCCACCTTATTCCAAATCCACCTCAACAGGGTGAATGTTGCCCAACCAGCTTTGAATGCAGTAAGTACATTAGAAACTTTTACTCCAATAGAGTTAATTTGCCTAATTATATATATAAAACCTCCTGGAGTCAGGGAATATGTTTATACATGAAGGAGAAACATCTACAACCAGGAGATTGGATGGTCTGACAAAATTGACTATTAGGAATCAGACGATGTCAAAGACATTTATCAACCGATGATCTATATATATATATATATATATATATATATGTCCACTACTGTGGTCTCAAGATAGCGTGCTGCCTTGTCATGCAGCGGGCCCGGGTTCGATCCCCGGTCGGGCAGTTTTTCTAGGTGAGGTTTTTATCGGGGGTTTTCCTCACCTGTAGGACAAATGTCAGGAAAACTTTAAGGCCCAAATGGTCCCCAAAATCATATGGCCATCATCATCATCATCATCATTCACCGGTGCGGAAAGCAACAGAAAGCTACCACACCTACAATTCCCTAGTAAAGCTGCAAGCATAGCATGATAATGCTATGATTGCAGTGAAGTACCTGCCTTCAGGCAGAATTACTATGGATGGGATATATATATGTTTGATTATATAAGACCTAAACCAGTGACTCAAACCTATCATTCCTTGATAATGGCATGTGGGATCATGTTGAAACATTGGAATCAGTGGCCAGAGGCTGATTTTGAATCCATGATGCGAAAAATCCAAGAAAACTTTCTTAATCATACTTATATATGCGAAAATCTTCAATATAACATATATATTAAAAATTATCGGAGAACATATTGTTTAAATAACTCACCTCATAGGATTCATGCTTCCATGATATCGCGATTTCAAACATAATCATGTTCATCGTCAGCCATAACTCCGACTGTTGAAATTCTTCGGCCGTCAACTATTCTATTGTCGCCATCTTCAGTGCTGCTATCTATGGTTGAATTTATGAACTTCGAAATCAATGTAATTTCGTTAGGGATATCAAAATTCATTGATCTATTTTTGTTTTTCTGAATGTATATTTTTTCCCAAACTGTCAATTCCAAAGGTTTCTCTACTTGTTTTAAAAGTTTAGCTTCTCTTCCAATTTTATGATGTTCTAATAAACTATGTGCAGCAATTGCAGATTTTTCAATTTCACAATTTTTAATATTTCTGAAATGTTCTTTTGTCCGAATTTCCAAATTCCTTTTTGTTTTTCCTATATAAACTTTATTGCAATCTTCACAATTTATTTGATAAATTCCAGATTTCTTACTGTCTGGAACTTTGACTTTTTTATTGGTACTTAGAAGATTACCCAGACTAAATTTATTTATTGGTGCCAAAAAAATGTTGTATTTGTCAAAAATTTTTTGAAATTTCCTATGCATTTCAGGATGGTAAGTAATTTTCTTGTATTTTTTCTTTTCTTTGCAATTTTGTAAAGTAGTATATTCATTAAGTCTTTTATTGTGTTTGAATTTCTTCAACTTATTTATAATTAATTCTTTATCAAAACCATTTAATGAGTTTCCCAAATTTGACACTAAAAGTATTCAGAACTCTTTGGAATTGGTTGACAAATTGAAAAATATGAGTCTAGGACATGATGACAGATTGGTTTCATTTGATGTAATTTCATTGTTTCCTAGTATACCAGTTGAAAAAATGCTAAATTTTTTGAGGAAATGGTTAAGTTCTTTAAATATTAAAAATGAAATATTAGAGGAATATATAACTCTTACTAAGCTATGTGTCAGTAATTCTTATTTTACCTATAATGAAAAATTTTACCAACAGGTTTCGGGTTTGTCAATGGGTAATCCGCTTTCACCATTTTTAGCTGATTTGTTCATGAGTTACTTGGAGTGTCAAATCACTAAAGCATACCCATGGATGTTTAAGACTTGGTACAGATATGTGGATGATATTTTCGCAATAATAAATTCTAAAGATATTGAAGATGCTCTTAAATTATTAAACCTTCAGGATGAATCAGTAAAGTTTACCGTCGAATTAGAAAAAGAAAACAAAATTCCTTTTTTGGATTTATGTATAATTAGGAATGATCAAACACTGAAAATTGAATTTGATATATTTAGAAAAGGAACTCATACAGATAATTACATTAAATCATCAGGCTTCAATCACATTGCTCATAAGCATGCAATATTCAATAGCTTAATTTACAGATTGACAAATGTACCATTAAACGAAGAAAATTTCAATAAAGAGTTTAAACATATCTTAAACACTGCTAGATTAAATGGTTTTGATAAAGAATTAATTATAAATAAGTTGAAGAAATTCAAACACAATAAAAGACTTAATGAATATACTACTTTACAAAATTGCAAAGAAAAGAAAAATACAAGAAAATTACTTACCATCCTGAAATGCATAGGAAATTTCAAAAAATTTTTGACAAATACAACATTTTTTTGGCACCAATAAATAAATTTAGTCTGGGTAATCTTCTAAGTACCAATAAAAAAGTCAAAGTTCCAGACAGTAAGAAATCTGGAATTTATCAAATAAATTGTGAAGATTGCAATAAAGTTTATATAGGAAAAACAAAAAGGAATTTGGAAATTCGGACAAAAGAACATTTCAGAAATATTAAAAATTGTGAAATTGAAAATCTGCAATTGCTGCACATAGTTTATTAGAACATCATAAAATTGGAAGAGAAGCTAAACTTTTAAAACAAGTAGAGAAACCTTTGGAATTGACAGTTTGGGAAAAAAATATACATTCAGAAAAACAAAAATAGATCAATGAATTTTGATATCCCTAACGAAATTACATTGATTTCGAAGTTCATAAATTCAACCATAGATAGCAGCACTGAAGATGGCGACAATAGAATAGTTGACGGCCGAAGAATTTCAACAGTCGGAGTTATGGCTGACGATGAACATGATTATGTTTGAAATCGCGATATCATGGAAGCATGAATCCTATGAGGTGAGTTATTTAAACAATATGTTCTCCGATAATTTTTAATGATTATACCTCATAATGTTTACTTCCCAACATTAATTAAATATAACATATATATATTTATATATACCAATGCTGACCATGGACCACTCAAGTGAGATCTATATGAAAACAAGTGTAACTAAATTAGTATGGTTAAAATTCTTCCCTGTAGGGGGAGAGTGCCTAAATCTCTGTTAGGGGAAAACATGGGCTTACAAGAGAAGAGATATAATGGTATATTGTTTGAGTCCCCATAGGTGAAGAAATTTACTCATGAAATTTTGACCAGAATGGAGCAGGTGCACATCAACAAACCTGAAGAATTAGGGAGCCATAATACGAGTAAGTAGTAACTCCAGGTTGAGAAAACCAGCTTTAATTACAATGGCTGAGGGACCCAACATGCTGATCATATCTCACCCCTATACTGGCTAGATGATCATCCACATCTACAATTAACACATGTGGATGTGATGCCAGCAGCCAGCTGCTTGGGCAACGACCTACTAGCCTATCAAAAGTCAAAAACAAAAACAGAATGTAGCTGGTTTTGCTGCTACTATGTTGCCTGCCAACTTCTCGAAGACTGAGTCCATTGACCCTAGAATTTAATATATGAAAGGCTTAGGGCAATAACATGATAAGCCACATATTTTTCTTTCTGAGATATAAGGATATTAATGTTTCAAAAAATTATAAATGCTAATTGGGCAGTATTGTTGTTAATAAATTCTGTGTCTACGGGCCGCATGCAAATACATTAGTCTCTACTCAAATTACTTCCAATAACTGGTGAGCTGACTTTCCGTGAGCAAGTGCAAAGATCGAATTAGCTACCCACTAACTGGTCATGCATGAAAGTTGTTTTCGTAATATTGGCAAGAAATTACCCAGAATTCTCAGCGATAAAATCACTTCCATTATTTTTGTCTGCTAGAGGAATGCATTTACGCTTGCATCCCGCAAATAATACCGTATACGACAATGTCTGCATCGCGCAATATTATGCCAATTCTCCTGTTCTTCCAGTTGAATTCTTTGGTAGACTCTATCAAATTCCTCTTCTCCGCGTATACCGAAAACATGATCGAAGTCTTCAAGGTCCGACATCTTGGATAAAGCAGCAAGGTACGCGGCAAGGTTTCAAACTACATCAGTTACCATCGGTTCCCATTGGGTTGGTCACAATTCGTTTCTCTGCTAAGTCACCTCACCAGGTAGCTTAGGAATTTCAACAATTATTATCACATGAACAGATTTTTGGGTACGCAAAAACGTATTTGGATGCAACTTTCTCAGAAGAGATTGACTTTTACGGTCTAATGCATTTATAGATTCGAGCCTACATGTTTTAACTCATCACTGGCATACTTTCAAATGATTATGTATATTTCAATACATTTATTTGCTATCATTGTAATAAATGGCATTTCTTAACAGAATGTGGCTTATCAATCATGTTACTGCCCTAAGTCCTTCACATGTACTGCTGAAGCATGTACAAATTTGAGGTGGTTTAGAATTTGGTAAAGAGTGAGGTGAAACACGATTGTCACTGGATGTAAAACAAAATTTAATGAAATGTGACTGGTCATTAACTCCCATTTAGTGCATGAGTTAAATAGTCTGCTGTAATGTATTTATTTAATTGATTGAGATGTATAATTTTTGTATTCCAGGACCTCCTAAGGACAAATGTATCTACACAATAAAATACACATCTGGTGCTACTGGTGGAGAATTACCAGTGAAACCAGAAGATAGACTCACTGTTGAGAAAAATGTGAGTTAATATTCATACATTAATCTTCTGCTTTTCCACTCTTTCATATAGGCAATAATTACAAACTATCCCTTTATCTCCTACTAGCTAATACCTGGTGTATGCTGCTACACCAAAATAAATGTTAAATGTTTTTTTACCAGCTGCTATGCTCACCCGGAAGTCAGCTTATCCCGATCTTCTTGGCATCAATGAAAGACAAAAATGGTTATTGTGAGTTATCCGTAAGAGATAAACATATGCTGTCACAGACTTTTTGGTAGAGTTTTTTGAGATATTCAATTCTGTGTATAATAATTTGGTGTATTTGTTATGCTTTAGGCAGCGTAAGCCTTTTAAGCATCAAAATAGGGACTTTATTTCACGTTTTTCACTACAAAGAGTGATTTTTAGGGGTGAAGGGGTTGAATATTACAACTCTCTTATAGCCTGTGTTCATCCCCGGAATCTCCTGAACATTTTTCAAAAAGCTCCATCACAATTGAATGGCAGAGCAAGCTTGCCCGGGAATCTACTTATCCCGATCTTCTTGGAATCAAAAGAAGACAAAAATGGTTATTGTGAGTTATCCGTGAAAGATAAACATATGCTGTCATAGACTTTTTGGTAGAGTTTTTGAGATATTCAATTCTGTGTATAATAATTTGGTGTATTTGTTATGGTTTAGGCAGCATAAGCCATTTAAGTGTCAAAATAGGGACTTTATTTCACGTTTTTCGCCATAAAGGGTGATTTTTAGGGGTGAAGGGGTTGAGTATTATAACTTTCTTATAGCCTATGTTTATCCCGAGAATCTCCTGAACATTTTGAAAGAAAACCCATCAAAATCGGATCAACGATATGGCCGCGCATACAATACAAACAAACAAACATTGATTTTTATATATTAGATTGTTCTATACTCTTCTTTCTCTTGATATACCATTTCCTTTTCCACATATTTATTATCAAATCTAGTTATAAAGATAGCTTCATGATGCAAGTAATCACTTGGCCTCCGTCTCTGGATCCCAAGTTCACATCTCTGTCACACCATGTAGAGTTTCTGGTTAATTATTCAGAACCAAGGTTCTCCTGTTTTCCCCTGCCAAAAACTTAACTTTGCCACTTCTCCTTACTATTGTCATCCATTTAGTTCCATTTCATTTCATCTTCTCTCATGATGATGCGACAGGCCTTATCAGACAGCATCCTTGTTTTTCACAAACCTTTATTAATAGGGGTTTGGTCTCATTCCTGAATCTGTATTGTGCTAGACATTAGTAGAAGGTTTACTTTATCAAATGTAGTCCCCACCACTGTGGTCTCAAGGCAGTGGGTCCCGGTCGGGACAAGTTTCCTGCATGAGGTTTTTTTGGGGTTTTTCCTCACCTGTAAGATAAATGTCAGGAAACTTTAAGGCCCAAATGGTCCCCAAATATCTCTGACCATCATTATCATAAGTAATGCCACAAGTGATTTCCAATTTATCTAGAGGATTTGGAAATCAAGAGTGACATTTGTTAGGACTATTTAACAAATAAAATTAAGCTCACAAATCATTATTTAAATTTAGTTATTCTAAAATATTTATATATTTAATATAAATGGCAATGTTTGATAACAAATGAGAAATGTTTATGTTTCATTTGTTCATGCACTGCAACTTGATCATACTATTTATTGCCAAATAGGATTGTAATGTTGCAAGAATGCACCCTAGTGGAGAAAAAATTAAACACATCAAACAGTATATTACAACCAACATTATAGGTTATTAATTCATTTTTTCGGAACTAACTTGGTAAAGTCAATATTTAAAAACACAATTATCAAATGTGTAGGTCAAAGAAATATGTTCATTATTTGATATATTCAACGTATTTGTTTGAGAGTCAGTCACTGCAAAATAATGCTCTGACCTGTTCAGAATATTAAAAAGTAGCTTTCTTTATTTTGGTAATCAAAATTTGATAATATCAAAGTGAAGCACGACTGTGATTGGTTGTAAAACAAAATTCATTGAAACATGATTGGTCGTTGACTCCCATTTGATGCATGAGTTAAATAGTCATTCACAAATACACATTGAATAACTTCTATATTAAGAAAACGTCATGGGACTCCACACAGCTATAGCAGTATTTATTAAATAAATATTAAAAAGCTGAAGCTATTCCTAATATTTAAAGGAAGTGACACTTTTAGATTTATTTTAATAAATTAATAGTTTTATTTATATATTAAATTTGGGAATTTTTAACATTATGAGGTTCAAATTCATCCGATTGAGGGTCTTTCCACTTTTCAGCGGTTGCCCTTTTACCAGCCGGCTGCTGGCCCTTCACATCCACATGTGTCAATCACAGAGGTAGATGATCAACAGCCAGTGTAGGGGTGACATGTGGTTAGCATGTCGAGTCCTCCAGCCGTTATAGCTGGTTCCTCAACCTGGAGCCGCTACTTATTGTAGCTACCCAATTGCCTCACGATGCTGGGTGGGCACCGGTCCCATACTGGCCGAAATACCATGAGAAAATTTCTTCCCCCATGGAGACTCGAACCAGCGCAAGTCCCATAGCTCTGCGCCAAGGCTTCCTACCATAACTGCTCGGCTACGGTGCGGGACTTCAAATTTTTCAGCGGTTGCCCTTTTACTAGCCGGCTGCTGGCCCTTCACATCCACATGTGTCAATCACAGAGGTAGATGATCAACAGCCAGTGTAGGGGTGACATGTGGTTAGCATGTCGAGTCCCCCAGCCGTTATAGCTGGTTCCTCAACCTGGAGCCGCTACTTATTGTAGCTACCCAATTGCCTCACGATGCTGGGTGGGCACCGGTCCCATACTGGCCGAAATACCATGAGAAAATTTCTTCCCCCATGGAGACTCGAACCAGCGCAAGTCCCATAGCTCTGCGCCAAGGCTTCCTACCGTAACCGCTCGGCTACGGTGCGGGACTTCAAATTTTTCAGCGGTTGCCCTTTTACTAGCCGGCTGCTGGCCCTTCACATCCACATGTGTCAATCACAGAGGTAGATGATCAACAGCCAGTGTAGGGGTGACATGTGGTTAGCATGTCGAGTCCCCCAGCCGTTATAGCTGGTTCCTCAACCCGGAGCCGCTACTTATTGTAGCTACCCAATTGCCTCACGATGCTGGGTGGGCATCGGTCCCATACTGGCCGAAATACCATGAGAAAATTTCTTCCCCCATGGAGACTCGAACCAGCGCAAGTCCCATAGCTCTGCGCCAAGGCTTCCTACCGTAACTGCTCGGCTACGGTGCGGGACTTCAAATTTTTCAGCGGTTGCCCTTTTACTAGCCGGCTGCTGGCCCTTCACATCCACATGTGTCAATCACAGAGGTAGATGATCAACAGCCAGTGTAAGGGTGACATGTGGTTAGCATGTCGAGTCCCCCAGCCGTTATAGCTGGTTCCTCAACCCGGAGCCGCTACTTATTGTAGCTACCCAATTGCCTCACGATGCTGGGTGGGCACCGGTCCCATACTGGCCGAAATACCATGAGAAAATTTCTTCCCCCATGGAGACTCGAACCAGCGCAAGTCCCGTAGCTCTGCGCCAAGGCTTCCTACCTTAACCGCTCGGCTACGGCGCAGGACTCAAATTCATAAGAATTAAATTAATCGTGATTATTTCATACCTCATATTCTATATTTCTTTAAATACAGCACTGCAGTATCGGAAATTTCTTATCACCATCATCAGCTGTTTTCACGATTGTCAATTTTTACTTTTGTTGATAATTATCCAAACTGCCATCTGATGTTCTTTTAAAGAATTATTTTCTAAACTGACATCTGGTGTTCATTTTAATAATTCTTTAAAAATAATTCTTTAAAAGAACATCAGATGGCAGTTTGGATAATTATCAACAAAAGTAAAAATTGACAATCGTGAAAACAGCTGACGATGGTGATAAGAAATTGCCGATACTGTAGTGCTGTATTTAAAGAAATATAGAAGTATGAGATATGAAATAATCATAAGTAATGCCACGAGTGATTTCCAAATTATCGATAAATTCATGACTCACGAAGTGAGGAGTGAATTTATCTAGAGAATTTGGAAATCAAGAGTGGCATTTGTTAGGACTATTTAACGAATAAAATTAAGCTGTTTACTCACAAATCATTATTTAACTATAGTTATTTTAAAATATTTATATATTTAATGTAAACGGCGATGTTTGAAAACAAATGAGAAACGATAGGTACGCTTCTACTGCTTCTTTTGTTTATCACTGCAACCAGATCATACTATTTATTGCCAAAGGAACGCAATATTGTAAGGAGGAGCTTTCTTTAATATGGTAATTATAACACTGATAAATATTTGGTGAAACACGACTCTGATTGGTTTTAAAATAGAAATCATTGAAATGTGATTGGTCATTGACTCCCATTTGGGGCATGAGTTAAATAGTCACAATTAATTTAATTCTTATGAAATTAATAGTTTTTACGTCTCACCTCATAATTGTAGATTTCTTGAAGACTATAGTTTTGATATGCTATGTATCATTATAAATTCTATGTAACTGTTAAATTGGCGGTTGGTGATCCTGTAGGTTGATTTCTGCTCCCTTTTTTGGCTGACTGATGAACTTCCAAATTAAATCTTTTTCTCAGCAATTTCAAAAATTCATGATTTTCCTTTCATTTTAGTGGATGTGAATTTTTCTTCCAAACTGTAAGTTCACTAGATTTATCTAACTGTTTCAGTAAGTTGCTTTTTGTTTTGATTCCGTGTTTTAACTGACTGTGTATGTGCAGCTATTGCAGATTTCTCTATTTCCCCATTTTTAACATATCTAAGGTGTTCTTTCAATCTTGTATTGAATTTCCTTTTTGTTTTTTCCTATGTATATTTTTTCACAATCTTTGCAATCAATTTGAATAAATCCCTGATTTGTTGCCTTCATTATTTTTTTTCATTTTTGTTGGTTTTAATTAATCTATTCAGGCTATAATAATTTTTTGGTACTACTTTAATGTTAAATTTGCTGAAAATTGTTTTAAACTTATTGTATACCAAAGGATGGTATGTAAATTTTATGCATTTTTTACTAATTTCTTTGTCTGTCTGAAGAGTACTTTCATTTACAGCTATTACTATGACTGAAATAATTAAATGAATGTATACAACTAAACTATTGTAAGGTGACAAACAGTGAGGTGAAGTGATATTTTTAATATAAAAATATGATTTTATTTATTCTGAGTTGTTTTTGACTCGCCTCATATTTCTTGAAATACTAGAAATATGAGGTGAGTCAAAAAACAACTCAGAAAAATTAAAATAAACCTCATAGTGTTATTTCCTACCTACATAACTTAATATGATTTTATGTTTGATTATAGGTTGGAACATCTTGGACAGATGGACCTTGCCGTACTTGTGTTTGCGAGAATAAATCTTCAGGGGAAGGAGTTGCAACCTGCACCATACAGACATGTATGAACCAGATCAGTGATGAAGAGAGGGATGATTATGAATTGGAGAGAGAATCTACATTCAATCAGTGTTGTCCAAAATATGAGAGGAAAGCTTGTAAACAAGGAAACCAAATTTATGAGGTAACGGATCATTTTTAACTTTCTAGGAGTTAACACTATGAGGTATTATTTAAGTAAAATTTTATCACCTCACCTCATATTCTTCTTTTTCTACTTAGACCAGTTTCAGGACCTTCTTCAGTTCCATGCTCAGTATTTTCACAACCTTTGTTATGTCATCTTGAAGAGTCACCTCCTGCTCCCTCTGTTGGTAGACTGAGGAACCTCAAAATCAAATCTTTTCCCCATGAATTTCAAAGTTCATTAATTTCTCCTTTCCATTTTTTTGAATGCAGATTTTTTTCCCAAACAGTGAGTTCTTTGGGTTTTTTTCTATTTGTTTTATTAATTTAGCCTTTTTTCGATTTGATGTCTCGAAACTGGTCTAAGAAGAAGAAGATTATGAGGTGAGGTGATAAAATTTTACTTAAATAAAATGAATAATTTTTGTTTTTAAATAAGTTTATTTCATCATTTTATTTACTGTAATATAGGGCTATTCAAAAGAAGGAACAGACTTCAAACATTTATTTCTTCCAAACTACAACAAATAGAAACACAATTCCAACATTCCTGGAAAGAGAAAAGTTCAAATTTCACTATTTTATGCATTCAATATGAGCACCATGTGTTACATGACAATATCAAAATGTTGTATGTGAATTAATGAGTAATTTTTTACATCTTACCTCATATTTTATTAGTTTTCAAGAGAAGGATCTCTCTCATTTTCAACCGACATTATGATGATCCTGTGTTTAAAGAAACATAAAATATGAGGTATGATGTAAAAAAAACTCATTCATTTATGAATTAAGAACCTCATTATGTTATTTCCCATATTTAACTATGAATCAAAATGGTGGCTCATTTCTTGCTACACATGATTCAGCTGGTCTCTAGTTATCAAATTCACAGCTTCAGGTATTCGATGTCACAGATTTTCAAAAGTGTCAGGCATAGTGGGGATAAAAACATGGTCTTGTACGTAAAACCCACAGATAAAAATCACAAGGAATTAGGTCTGGTGATCCGGAAGGCCACCGGCGATCAAATTGATCTGCTCCTCCTCTTCCAATCCAACATCCTGGAATGGTGTTATCAGGTAACATCAGATGTGGTTAGAAAAATGTGGTCGTGATCAGAACTTCAAACTTTTCTCTTTCCAGGAATGTTGGAATTATGTTTCTATTTATTTTAGTTTGAAAAAAAATAAACGTTTGAGGTCTATTTCTTCTTTCTGAATAGCCCTGTATATAAATAAAATATTTATTAATCTTCATACTGCAATAGATCAGTTACATAACATTGTCGTTCTGGCAGATTTCACTAAGTCCAAAATTGTTGTTTTGAGATACAGCGATATTAAAATTTGATCTCACATCAGAAGTCTGTTACGCCAGAAAATATTAAGCATCTGTAAATTAGAAAAGGACTTAGTGGCTTTTGTCAGACTGTGAAGAATAATTTTTGTAATATGGTAGTGTACATATCTCAAAACAGCCAATTTTTGACTTAGTGACTTCTCCTTGAACGCCGATGATAAACAATTTAACATGTTGCAACTAGAATATTGTTATAAGGAATAAAAATAATTGTTTAAATATTAAATTGCAGCTTGGACGGTCATGGCCGTCACCAGATGGCAACCCCTGTAAATTCTACAAGTGTGTTTCAACAGGAGGCATTATTCAGAAACAGGAGAATGTATACACCTGTAATGTTAAATGTCAACAGGTTTGTGTTTTTAATATTATTAATACTGGATCCTCATTCAACCCTTGTTGCTCTCTTCAAGTAAAATTATTTCCTATCCAAGAACTGTATGTGGTAACTGAAATTGATTTGTCTTACATTTATATTAAATTTAATATCTTAACACATTAAGTACCATAAACCAGTTAAGGCGTTTAAAGAGACTATCGTGTATGTGGCTGTCGGTCAGTTAACTCGCTTTAGAGCGGGTGCAAACAAACCACGTTTATATTCGGCGCCTAAATATTATGTTGGCTTAGTATGTCTTGGAGATCATAGATGGCAAGTAAATGTACATTTTCTATTCCCATTTGACATGTTTAACCTTGGTGAATCCCCTTTTATTTTTAAAACAAACAACACATAGAATTTGTTCACCCAAACTTGACTCCAGACTCCCATGCAGTCGTATATGTTTCTCATTATTGCGCTGTAGTTTGTGCGTGAGTGAAACCATGGCAAAAGAAAAATATCTTACTGAAGAAGAATTAGTGAATATTTTGTATAATGATGATTCAGGTGATGAACTGATTCCTAAATTAGAAGATTCACAAAGTGAAAGTGAAGATGAACTTCCACTTCCTGAAATTGATAAGCCGATACCATGTGATGTCAATCACCCAAGTTATTTCACCATCAAATCCTACTAGGATATCTCCTTTAGGTATGTACAAAATTTGAATTTTCTAGGACTAATAGTTTGTGAATAATGGTCCATTTTCTGAAGTGCCACGAAAAGGGTAGCTGGGGTATTTAAATGGCTGGCCTGTGGGTTTAAATGCCCTGCTCAGTGCCTGCTACTGAATGTGTTAAGTTTAAAAGTATTTCAAATCCCGGTCTAGGCGAAAATTTTTCTCTTCAAATATAATTTATCTTTCATTGAGAAATGTTAAATCAATAATAAAAACATCATTAGAAGCTTTATTAGCTTTATAAAGTAATGTTAAATTCCCAATAAATGTCTTCTTAACTAAGAAGCCGCCATTTGCAAAGATAGAAGCGATGGTTTCAAAAGCATTTGGCGATAGGGAATTACAACGTATATAAGAGAAAAAATTGCGTCTAGATCGTAACTTGCCTCGGTAGCTCAGTTGGTAGAGCACTTGGCCCTGAAAGCCAAGGGTCCCGGGTTCGAGTCCCGGTCTAGGCGAAAATTTTTCTCTTCAAATATTAAAAGTATTTATTTATCCCTGCAAGGGGTATATAAATCCACTAACTAAATCTCTTTCATCCAAGTTAAAATTATATATATATATATATTATAAAATATTTCTCCACCACCAAAGTACCAGAATCAGTTTTCAAGAGGAACATCCTTCCCACTTTCAACCAACAATCCAGTAGTCACGTTGGATAAAATGCTATCGGATAATGAAATAATTATACTTTTTTTCAGGGATTTAAATATGAAAATCCAGACAAAGATAAATGCTGTGGACACTGTGAGCAGTTTGCTTGTATTGTGGGGGGTGAATTAAAACAACTGAACACAAATTGGACCTCTCCAGATTTGTGCACTACTTATCTCTGCAGGGAAAGTAATGGATCGGTATGTAAAGAAATTGACATTTTTTCTTCATATTCATATTGTAGCAAATAATAATTAATATCACAACCTGATCGTCTGCAAAAAGTAAAATATCTAATAAAATATTGTCAATTTTAAAACGTTCAGTTAAAACAATATGTCAATTCTGTATGGCATTATCTATATATTCATTCATTCATAGTGTTCTGCCCAAGAGCAGGTCTTTCACTGCAAACTCAGCATTCTCTACTCTTTTCTTAACTCAGCTTTCCTTTTTGTATTTGCATACAAACCATTTATTTTAATATTGTCTATCATCTGATGTCTTTTTCTGCCTCTAACTTTCTTTCCGACCATTCCTTCTAGAGCATCCTTCAGCAGGCAGTTTCTTCTTAGCCAGTGGCCAATCCAATTTCTTTTCCTCTTCTTTATGAGTTCCAGCATTGTTCTTCTTTCACCCACTCTGTCTAGCACATCTTTATTTCTTACTTTGCCTGTCCATTTTAGACGTTCCATTCTTCTCCATATCCACATCTCAAAAGCTTCCAGTCGCTTTTCCTCATTCCGTCGCAATGTCCAAGTCTCTGCACCATATAATGCTACACTCCACACAAAGCACTTCACTAGCCTCTTCCTTAATTCCTTTGCCATACGTCCGCAGAAAATGCTTCTCTTCTTGTTGAAAGCTTCTTTTGCCATTGCTATCCTCTGCTTTACTTCTTGACCGCAGTTTATGTTACTACTGACAGTACAACTCAAGTATTTGAAGCTCTCCACTTGCTCAATGGCCTCATCTTTAAACCTCATGTTTATCTTCTTTGGTTTCTTTCCTATAATCATGGCCTTTGTCTTATTTATATATAACTTCATCCCATAATCCTTGCACTTGTCATTTAGCTCCATCAGTATGTTCCTCAGTGTCATTGCATCTTCTGCTAGCAAAGCCATATCATCAGCAAATCTTATGCACTTTATTCTTCTACCTCCCAAGTTTATGCCTCCCGTATTGCTGAAGCAGTTCTTCATTAGGTCTTCCAGGTAGATGTTGAAAAGAGTAGGTGATAGTGGACATCCTTGCCTTACCCCCCTTCCAATTTCTCTTCCCTCTGAGATTTCTTCTCCTATCTTCACTTTTATTCACTGTTTCATATAAAGACTACTTATGAGCCTCCCCTCCTTCCAGTTCACACCAATTTTTTTCAAAATCTTCAGGAGTATATTCCAATTTACTCTGTCAAAGGCCTTTTCCAGGTCAACAAATACGGCATAAACATATTTATCTTTTTCTATATATCTTTCTCCTATTAAGTTATGTAGATAGGAAATAACACTATGAGGTTTTTTAATATTGTTTATTTTTTATTATTTCACCCACCTCATACTTCATAATTCATAGCAGACCCTCGGTTTCTTCACATATTTTGTGACATTCTCAATGCTGCATCACGTTCACAACTGACGTCCAACGGCCTTCTATCCTGCAGACTGACCTCCGTGCCATCTGGTGGCTGACCGAAGAATTTCCAAATCAGTCCTCTTTCTTTATAACCGGGTATTTCAAAATTCATAGTTGTATTTTCATTCTTGCATATGTAAATTTTTTCCCAAATTGTGAGTTCTTCGGTTTTTCCAATTGTTTAAGTAATTTTATTTTGGTTTCTATTCTATGTTTTTCTGACCAGGCATGTGCAGCTATTGCAGATTTTTCGGTTTCTCCATTTTTAACATTTCTGATATAGGCAAAAAATTCAAGAAGTTCACATACCATCCTTTCGTATTTGACAAGTTTCAAAAAATTTTCAACAAATTCAACATTAAATTAGCACCGAAAAATGATTACAGCTTAGGTAATTTAATAAAAACCAACAAAAATGAAAAGATTGAAGACTGCAAAAAATCGGGAATTTATCAAATTAATTGTAAAGATTGTGAAAAGATATACATAGGAAAAACAAAAAGGAATCTAAATACAAGATTAAAAGAACACCTCAGAAATGTTAAAAATGGAGAAACCGAAAAATCTGCAATAGCTGCACATGCCTGGTCAGAAAAACATAGAATAGAAACCAAAACAAAATTACTTAAACAATTGGAAAAACCGAAGGAACTCACAATTTGGGAAAAAATTTACATATGCAAGAATGAAAATACAACTATGAATTTTGAAATACCCGGTTATAAAGAAAGAGGACTGATTTGGAAATTCTTCGGTCGGCCACCAGATGGCACGGAGGTCAGTCTGCAGGATAGAAGGCCGTTGGACGTCAGTTGTGAACGTGACGCAGCATTGAGAATGTCACAAAATATGTGAAGAAACCCAGGGTCTGCTATGAATTATGAAGTATGAGGTGAGTGAAATAATAAAAAATAAACAATACTTTCTCCTATTGTTCGCATCAATCCAATTACATCCCTTGTACTTTTCCTTTCCTGATTCCAAACTGTTCTTCTTCCAATTCACTTTCCACAGTAGAACATTTATATATATATTTAAAATTGATGGTGAAAGTGGGCATCCTTGTTTTACTCCACAGTTTATTGTTGCTGTTTTATTGTTTTGTGTGTATTTATTTATTTTAATACCTAAATTCCTATACTTATTACTATACAGTTCTAATTCTATTATCACATGTATTTATATGTGGATTATGTCTGTTAAATCCAAATTTCTTTGTATAGCAATCCAAATTGGGACTTTTGCAATTCTCTTTCTACCACTTTGTTGAACACTACTACAGAAATTTATAAAAATTTGTACTGATAACTGCAATGAGAATTTGATGTAACAGAAATATAGTCAGAAGGTAATAAAGTACTTACAATTTAGTATCTAAAAGATTTGCAAATAATGGATTTTTAAAATTATTTTTTGCAGTTTGTGGTTGATTCAGAAACAGAAAAGTGCCCAGTGGTAACACCTGAGACAGAGCAGCATTTTACAGTAGATTTTGTAAAAGTACCTGGAGAATGCTGTAGGAAGATTGTTCCAGTTGCTTGCAGAGTTGGTTACAAGACATACAAAGTAAGAAGAATATCAAAATAAATAACAAACTCAAATCCTGAAAATTAAATCATACGATACTAGTCAGTAGTAATATCTAATACCCTAGATTGATAATAATAAAGTCATTATCCTCGGGTTCCCAACATTTGATCAAGATATTTCAAAGTAATTTAAACACTTCACAGTGCATCTATCACTTAAAATTACACTGGTCAACATGATTGTTGTCTCATGAGTACCAATATTTGTACTTAATGCAGTTTTTTATCATGTTTTCAAATATGTATTCGGAATTTCTCCGTCACCCACAGTTTTTTTTTATTTCAATTTCAATTAATAGATTTAAATAATTATTTTTCTAATAAACATTTTTTCGTCCATTTGTCCATTGTAAAATAAAACCAAATGAGCTAACTCAGGAGATTTCAGCTATGGAAAAGAGATATCAAGGCAAATGGAATCCTAATATGCTGGCCGATTATTGTTGGACCTTCAAGAGGGATGCTCCACAGGCGAAATATAGTAGAAAATTGTAATTTCTTACTTTCTAGTGAGTCCGAATGTTTGAATATTGTAGTTACGAATGTAGAAAATATTAAAGTGTTTGAAATTTTAAATTCCTGTCTCTCGGACACCTTGCGTGATGGAGAAAAACCAATATCATATTTTAATTTAAGAAAAAAAAAACTATCAGAATCACATATTTTTCTTTCTGAGACAAAAAAAGTTTATTTTTTTGTTGCTCAGTGTAATTTGTGACAAATGAGACATTCGGCAATATTAGGGACAATACTACTGTACAGTGCACAGACGAAGTGTATGAAAGCAGTAGGTATATCATACTCAGCACATTATATCAAGAAGGATTGTGTTATAACTTACCTTCATTTAGACGCTGAGCAGGCGTGTTAGTTCCAAGTCTGGCAGACACACTTCAAAATTTTAATCATCACCCTTACCTCACCGTAAACTACGAAACATTAACCCACTGGAGACACGTTTAAAGTGCCTAGCATGTTCACTGGGAACCCATTTAAATCTCCTCACCGCTACTCCGGCTGCGCTGGACTTTAAATCAGAATACAAAATACACATACTGTGTTCTATCACTTATGTTTTCAGATATTTTGTTTACCCCTGAATTTCTTTTAGTATCTTGTACTTTTACGAATAGCAAAGGAATGTGGCCTGCCTGCTACCCTCTGTTGTGCATTGTAAACCGTTATGTTTTGTTATTTTCAAGGCTGTGAAAGTTGACAAACATTTCAAAAACCATCTTTTTGTAACAGTTCTCGGACATTGCCTTGAAAGTAAACACAAATCATATGTTCGAACAAGACCGAAAAAAATAACAAACGCAATATAATACTGTACATAATAAAAATAAATAAAAATAAATATATGAAATATAAATAAGCATAGACCTATACATTATAAAATCAGGAAAACTTCTTCGTATATTCTTTAATTATCTTAGTTATATATCGACCCCTAAATTATGAAATACTATAGATAAAAACTGGACGAAACTCACCTAACATTTCTACCATCAGTAGCATGCATGGTTACGTTGTCACTGTATATTATTTCATCGTTCGAATCTTCGTTCCATGATAATTCACTACAATCACTGTCACATAACATTTCATCCACTACTTCACTTAGTTTCTCAATAGCAATACGTTCTCTCCTATTTACGGACATATTGCAAAAAAAAAATTAAATTTACAACTATGAATTTTAACAAATAAACAGTGAATTTATATTCACTTATATTTTACCGTAATAAATGCCTACAACTATAGTCTACTATTCTATAAATAATAACTAAAATAAACTATACAATACACTAGGCCTATACATATTTACTTTACATAAACAAACAACAAATTTTACTGATGGTGAACCGAAAATTTAAACCACTAAAAAAACCTAACTTCTTATAGTGGGGGTTATAACACAACAACGAGTGAAAATAACTAAACTGAATAAGAAGAGCAAATGTAATTACCGTAAAACACAAAATATATAACATAAAATTGAATACACCTGAAATAATCTACAGATGTGAGTGACATCATGGACTGTTCCTAAATTCTCAGGTAGTATGCCATTGTATCACTTGCAATATTCCCTGTGCCCCCTTCATCCCTTGCTTTCATTTTTCTCGTCTGTGGACTATGTATATGGCTTCTTCCTTACTCAGTACAAATTAAATTAAAATAAATTTTATATGGGAGTATTGTCTGATATTTGTACTACTTACTGCATATTCAGGATTAGAAGACCAGCTATAACGGCTGGGGGACCCGACATGCTGACCACATGTCACCCCTACACTGGCTTATGATCGTCTACCTCTGTGAATAACACATGTGGACGTGAGGCCATCAGCAGGCTGGTAGGCCTAGGGCCTTGAAGGTCTGTCGAGCTTGGAGAAAGAGAGTCACTGCATATTATTTCAAAACAAAATTATTATGTACACTTGTAATATAATTACTCAGACTAAATGCTACTTATGTCAGTGAATGCTGGACACTTAGTAGAGAGAATGGAAAAAGGCTGAGATTCTTTGAAAAGAAAATCCTGAGGAAGATTCTGGGACCCACAAATGAACGTGGAGTATGGTGGACAAGATATAACGATGAAATCTACAACTTATAGTCAGACCCAGATATTGTAAATGTTATTAAAATTAGCAGACCAAAATGGGTGGGCCATATAATGAGAATGAAGGACGAGAATACCACTAGAAAGCTTACACTACTGAAACCAGATGGAGGAAGAAGAAGAGGAAGACCGAAGCTGAGATGGATGGATGGAGTAGAGGAGGACCTCCGAAAGCTCAGGGTCCAGGGATTGAGAAAGAGGGCATTGGACTGGGATATATGGAAGAGTGTCTTAACAACAGCCAGGGCTCATAAAAGGCTATAGAGTTAGAAGAAGAAGAAGAAGTAATATTATGATGTAGATGAATGAAAAATTCATTCAAAACCAATGGTCTCAAATAAATTTGAAATTGTATGAGGTGAGTTATAAAAAAATATGTTCTCCACTCAATATTAATGATATAACCTCATAATGTTTACTTCCCAACATTAATTTTAATATACTTAATTTAATTCTTCAATTATCAACAAACTTCTGTTCACAATTACAATTCCCGAAATAATCTTCTTTTAATTGTTATCTCAGAACAATTTTTCACTCACTGATAAATAAATTCGGCACAACTTATCGTCACACTGCTCACCACATGACTGAATATCGCAGACTGACTGTGGTCTCATACCTCTGCCCTTATATAAGGTGCGAGGAAAGCTGTAGAAACAGTTTCGAGTAACTTCAATGCCCAGAATCCTCTAGAAATGGATCCTTCTCTAAAGGGGAGAGAGACACTGGTAAAATCATCTGGCAACACACTCCAGACAATTCTGCCGGCTTGCGTGTAATCTAACTTGCCATGGACGAATCGCCTGCACAATTCAAACATCGCTATATGCGACATGTAACAATACTCTACTTTATAAAACATTGATTTTGTATAGCTAAGTTGTAATGTGAATAATTGTGATTGTTGTTACAGGTAGGAGATAGTTGGCCATCACCAGATGGTAATCCTTGTAAGTCTTACGTATGTGAGGCAGACAGTACTGGACAGCTGAGGAAAACAGAGTATGTTGAAAAATGCAATGTTAAATGTGAAAAGGTAAGATCCTCTTATCAATAACTAGCTAATACCCGGTGTGCGCTGCTACTCCTAAATAAATGTTAATGTGTTTTTACCACCAGCCGTGCGCTGCTATGCTTGCCCGGCAATCTGCTTATCGCAATATTCTCTAAAGACAAAAATGGTTATTGTGAGTTATCCGTAGAAGATAAACATATCCTGTCGTGGGCTTTTTTTGTAGAGTGTTTCGAGATATTCAATTCTGTGTACATTAATTTGGTGAATTTGTTATGGTTTAGGCAGCATAGGCCATTTAAGCGTCAAAATAGGAACATTTTTCACTACAAAGGGTGATTTTTAGGGGTGAAGGGGTTGAGTATTACAACTCTCTTATAGCCTATGTTTATCCCCGGAATCTCCTGAACATTTTTCAAAAAAGCCCCATCTCATTCAGATGAACGATATGGCAGAGCACGCTTGTCTAGGAATCAACTTATCCCTATCTTCTTGGCATCAATGAAAAGACAAAAATGGTTATTGTGAGTTATCGGCAAAAGATAAACATATGCTGTCGCAGACTTTTTTGTGGAGTTTTTTGAGATATTCAATTCTGTGTACATTAATTTGGTGTATTTGTTATGGTTTAGGCAGCATAAGCCATTTAAACTTTGAAATAAGGACTTTATTTCATGCTTTTCACAACAAAGGGTGATTTTTAGGGTTGAAGGAGTTGAATATCACAACTCTCTTATAGCCTATGTTCATCCCGGGAATCTCCTGCACATTTTGCAAAAAGCCCCATCAAAATAGGACGGACTGTGTGGTTGTGCATAAAATACAAACAAACAAACAAACATTAATTTTTATATATTAGATTGGACTATTATACGTAATATCACTATGAGGTTTAATTTAAAATTTAAAATAAAATTTTCTTTTCACCTCACCTCATTTCCTGTCTTCTAATTAGACCAGTTTCATAACCTTAGTGTTTACATCTTTAGTATTACACGACCGATATTCTGATGTCCAGGAACACTGCTTCTTATTTCATCTGTTGGATGAGACTTCCAATCAAATAAACTTCTCCAGAATTTCAAAATTAATTCGTTTTTCTTTCTTAGTTTATTAATATGGATTTTTTTCTCAAACAGTGAACTCCTTAGTTTTTTCTACATGTTTCATTAAGCTAGCCTTTCTTTCAATTTGATGTGTTTTTGACCAAGCATAAGCAACTACTGCTGATTTTTTTTAATTTTCCAGTTTTGATATTCCTATAATTTTTCTTCATTCTGATTTTCAAATTTCTTCTTGTTTTCGCCATGTAAATTTTATCACAATCTCTAAGGAATCATTAAATCTCTTTCAATTTTATGTTTTTCTGGCCAAGCATGAGTGGCTACTGCTGATTTTTTCCAATTCCCCATTTTTTGACATTCTTAAGGTGTTCCATAGAGATTGTGATAAAATTTACATGGGGAAAACAAGAGGAAATTTGAAAACCCGAATGAAGGAATAAAGGTATCAAATTGAAAGAAAGGTTAGTTTAATAAAACAAATAGAAAAACCTAAGGAGCTCACTGTTTCGGAAAAAAAATCCACATTCAAAAAACTAAAAAAAGGAAATTAATGAATTTTGAAAATCTGGGGTAAGTTGATTTGATTGTATTTAATACACAAGTGATCTTCTTGGTGATATAATATTAAAATATATATGTAGTCAATATGCCCATTTCACCAATTAATGTTTTTAAAATGGTCAACAAGTTTCTACAGCCAAGCTGTCATTCTCAAGACCAGATATTGACTCAATATCTGGTCTTGAGAATGACAGCTTGGCTGTAGAAACTTGTTGACCATTTTAAAACATTAATTGGTGAAATGGGCATATTGACTACATATATATTTTTATTTGATTGGGAGGTTCATCGGTACACCAACAGATGGAGTAAGAAGCAATGCTCCTGGTTGACAGAACATTGATTGTGTAACTACTGAAGATGTAACCACTAAGGTTACAAAACCGGTCTAATTAGAAGACAAGATATGAGGTGAATTTTATTTTAAATCATTTTTAT
The DNA here is from genome assembly GCA_030220185.1 of Diploptera punctata. Classification (NCBI taxonomy): domain Eukaryota; kingdom Metazoa; phylum Arthropoda; class Insecta; order Blattodea; family Blaberidae; genus Diploptera; species Diploptera punctata. The sequence continues at coordinate 332,280 of JASPKZ010001982.1, forward strand.
CAGCATTAGACTATTTTTAAACATTTTCTTTCATTAAATTGTCATTATTTTTTAATAGAGTATACATTTTTTTCAGAACTAGAATTAATTTTATATAATAAATTTGGGAATTTTTAACATTATGAGATTTAATTCATAAGAATTAAATGAATCGTGATTTCTTCTTACCTCATATTTCTATGATTTTTTAAACACAGCACTGCAGTATCAGCGATCATTGTCACCACCCTCAGCTGTTTTCACGACAGTCAATTTTTTTTTGTGAAAACAGCTGAGGATGGTGACGATGGTCGCTGATACTGCAGTGCTGTGTTTAAAAAAACATAGAAATATGAGGTAAGAAGAAATCACGATTCATTTAATTCACTAGAATTAATTATTTATAAAGAGATGCAAATTTTATTCTCTATGATATTAGATCCCACAATTTGTTTTGAGAAGTTAACTCTGAAAAAAATATGAGCGAACAGTTGACTATTACAAAGATAAATACCAATCAGATAGTATAACTGTCACAGGATTGATGATCGGAGCAAGAAGTACTATACCAGGATTCTTAGCTAAATTTTGGAATTTCGTAGATTTGGACAGGGTGTATCTTTCTAAAATTGTCATCGCTGCCATTAGAGGACCAATTTCAATTTTAAGAAATGATCTTTACAAAATTTCTACTTTATAGTATGTATACTCCAATTACAATTTGAATTTTTTTAATGTATCTAGAAAATGTATTTCATCAATTTTTAAAATTAATTGTTTATATCACTTTGTCCTTGTGGCAATCCTCTAATGAGGAAAGTTTTATATAATCAAAAAATTTTCTCATATCTTCTTCTTCTTCCTTCCAAGTATTAGGCCAAGGCCTGTTACGATCCTATAGAAAATTTTCCCTCCAGCATTTCATAGGACGGCCCAGTGATCTTCGTCCTCTTGGTATATAATTATAAACAGCTTTGGGGATCCGATTTGAACTCATTCTTTCAAGATGATGTTTCCAATTTAGTTGATACTGTTTAATATATTCCAAAATTGGCATAGTCTTCAATTCTTTTAAGATATCGGTGTTCCTTTTCCGATCCCATCTGGTGTAACCCGCTGTTCTGCGCATGAATCTCATTTCACAAGCCGTTATTCTGCTTTCATGTTGTTTTCGTAGTGTCCATGCTTCACTACCATAGGTCAACACTGGTCTAGCCAAAGTGTTATATAAACGTAATCTGGTGTTTTTTTGTACAAGGGATGGTTTCATAACTTGATTAATAATTCCTAAACTTTTATTATAACTAGTAACTTTTTCAGGGATATCCTTTTCATCCCAGATAGAGAGATAATATCCAAGATATTTAAATTGATTAGATCTCTCTCAAATTTTATTCTGGAGACAGATTTTACTTTGTATGGGGTCCTTCCCATGAAATGCCATAATTTTAGTTTTGTTAATTGATATTTCCATATTAAATTTGGCACCTATTTTTTTGTAAATTATAAATTGATCGTTGCAAATCATTTTCGGAAAGTGCCAGAAGAGCTGAATCGTCTGCAAAAAGAATAGCATTGAGTTTGAGGTTCCTATTGATGGGTATATATCCTCGTTGTGTTTTCCTCCATTCATTTATTAATTTATTCATGTATATAATGAAAAGCACCGGTGAAAGTCCACATCCCTGTATTACTCCAGTGTTGATCTTTTCCCAAGAAGATAATTTGCCATCTTGTTTAACAGAGATTTCATTATCTTTATAGATGTTGAAGATATTAGTAATATATTGTTGTGGAACGTTATCATCAGCTAAAATTTGTAGTAATATATTTCTGTCTACTTTGTCAAAAGCCTTTATGAAGTCAATGAAGGCGATATGAGTTTCTATATTGAATTCCTTGTGCTTTTCTAATAGTAGTTTTAGAGTAAAGAATCCATCTGTACAAGATCTACCCTTTCTGAATCCATTCTGCTCTTCTCCAATTATATTTTCATAAATTTTCCTCAATTTATTCTTAACTATATTAGCATAAATTTTATATCCAGAGTTCAACAAGCTAATTCCACTATAGTTATCTTTGATTTGAAGATTGGTATTACAATGGATTTGTTCCAGCTTTGTGGTGGTTCTTGTCCTTCCCATATCATATTAAGGAGAATAAAAAATCTGTCTAAAAATTTTTAGTTGAAAATTTAAATAATTCTTGATTAATGTGGTCTTCTCCGGGAGCTTTGTTACTTTTTTAATGATTTAACAACATCAGTTAATTCATCTATAGAAATTTGTTCCAAAGCAGTGTTATTAGAGATTGGTATTTGTAATAAATCATCCTTTTGTGTCCATATGATGAAAGTAGGTAAGCCAAGATTCTTTAGATATACAATTTAAATGTGCATTTTCTCTTGAATCATTATTTAAATTTTTTAAAACTTTATATATTTTTGGTTGAGGCCTAGTGATATCCTATATCACAATAAAAGTATAAGTTTCATAAGTAATGCCACGAGTGATTTCCAATTTATCTAGAGAATTTGGAAATCAAGAGTGGCATTTGTTAGGACTTTTTAACGAATAAAATTAAGCTGTTTACTCACAAATCATTGTTTAACTATAGTTATTTTAAAATATTTATATACTTAATGTAATCAGCGGTGTTTGAAAACAAATCAGAAATGTGAGGTTATGTTCATTCACTGCTGCTTGATCATATTATTTATTGCCAAATAAGATCGCAATATTGTAAGAGTGCACCCAAGTGGAGAAATAATGAAACACATCAAACTATATATCATAATCAACATTACGGGTTATTCATTTATTTTTTTAGTAAACAACTCAGTAAAATCAAGGAATCTTTTCATTATTTGCTATATTCAGTGTATTTGTTGGAGAAAAATAATGCTTTGACCTGTTCAGAACATTAAAAAGGAGGAGCTTTCTTTATCACAAAAGCAGGAGCTGATAAAGAGAAATCGATAAAGAGCGAGGTGACACACGACTGTCATTGGTTGTAAAACAATATTCATTGAAACGTGACTGGTCATTGACTAGCATTTGTGGCATGAGTTAAATAGTCCATATAATTCACCTTTCAGCATCCCCAGGAATGTTTCCTTTTTGTACCAATTAGTTAGAATCACTTTGTATTATACTGTCACTTCCCAGTATTTTTTCTTGTACTTTTAAGTATCTGAACATGACAAGGCTGTATTAGTATTGAATGTGTTTTTATTTTATAGGGTTGGGAGTATGTACCTGAACCGGCAGGCTCAGGCACATGTTGCGGTCAATGTGTACAGAGAGTCTGTCTGTTTGCAAACAAAACCTATGAACCAGGAGAATGGAACTCCTCCGACAACTGCACTCGCTATGAATGTAGGAGAGATACTCTCACAGTAAGTAGAACCTCCACATTGACAGAAATATATTTGGAAGAACTTTAGTTTACCTTCCCTAATAAATTTTCTAAGTCCTACAGAATAACAGTATGCATGCGCAAAAGTTTATAGAGTTGTTACTAGATGGAACCACATATTTGTGAAGTCCTACAAAAAATGTATAGAGATTACTTATTTTAGGAATTCTCACCATGAGGTGTATTCATTAAGGTAGAATTTTTTATCACTTACCTCATATTGTTCTTCTTATTTGACTATAAACTAGTTTTGGAACACAGTTTCTCTTCCATCCTCAGTATCGTCACGACCGTTGTTCTGTCGTCTTTGACAGAACAATAGTTATGACAATACTGAGGATGGAACAGAAACTATGTTCTAAAACTAGTTTATAGTCAAATAAGAACAACAATATGAGGTGAGTGATAAAAATTCTACCTTAATGTATAGAGATGTTACTAGGTGGAATCATGTAACTGTGAAATCAGTATGACCAACCTTCACAATTGATTCCTAATCTAACAAAATAAATGATACGCATATTATTTAAAGAATTTCAAAGTTCATTAATTTCTCCTTTTTGGTTTTTTTATGTAATTTTTTTTCCCAAACAGTGAGTTATTTTGGTTTTTCTATTTGTTTTAATAATTTAACCTTCTATCCAATAAGATGTCTTTCTGACCACGCATGGGCTGAAGTAGAAAAATCTCATAGGGTCGCATGTTTGGACGCATTAGACAGTAAAATGCCTTCTCTGCTGAGCAAGTTGTATGCTAATACGATTTTGCTTACTCAGAAATCTGTTCATGCGATAATAATTGGTTAAATTTGTAAGCTACCTGCGGAGGTAGCTTAAATGAGCAACTCAAATTAAAATCCCGAAGGGAACCGAACGGGAACCGATGGTAATCGATGTACTTTGCTGCTTTATCCAACATTTATCCAAGATGTCGGACCTTGAAGACTTCGATCATGTTTTCGGTATATACGGAGAAGAGGAATTTGATAGAGTCTACCAAAGAATTCAACTAGAAGAACAGGAGAATCGGCGTAATATTGCGTGTCGCAGACGTGTTTGTATACGGTATTATTTGCGGGATGCAAGCATAAATGCATTCCTCTATAGCAGACGAAAATAACGGAAGTGGTTTTATCGCTGAGAATTCTGGGTAATTCGTTGCCAATATTACGAAAACGTCGACTCTCGTGCATGACCGATAAGTCGGCCGTTAATTCGTTCTCAGCAATTGCTCACGGTGAATCAGCTCACTAGTGATTGGAAGTAATTTGAGTAGAGAGTAATGTTCTAACATACAACCCATAGCGTTACTTCACATCATAATTTTGATTGAAATTAATGTCATCTATCTGCCTAGTGAAGAATCTTAAGCACAAACAGTTCAGAGGGTGGCATTGGAATACAAATGCAAACATTTCCATAGTAAGAATCAACGTAACTTTATGCAGAGTGTCCCAAATTGATGTATACACTATTTGAAACATTATTTCTCAGCAACGAAATGAGACAGAAATACAATTTTTGTTGTGTATGATCCACAGGGCACTAGAAAAGCATAGCAACACGTTCATTGATCTTCACGTGTTTATAAACAACAATGGCGGCGAGATTATCATTCGATGAATGTAAGTGGATACTGAAGTGTTATTGGAAAGTGGAGATGTTGTTGAAGTGCAACGATGTTGGATGGTTGAATTTGGGACAAGTTTGAAGACGATGCAACAGTACTCTCGTTATCACTCGAACGTCTCTTTCTTCCGCACCGACCTCTCAACACATCTTGCACCATTCTATCATCTTCACAAACTTGTCTTGGATTCTTGTTATTGTTACCCTTGTTGGTGTGGTGTCCCAAATTCAACCATTCAACGTCATTGCATTCTCCACTTTTCAATAACACTTCAGTATCCACTTACGTTCATTGAATGGTAATCTCGCCATCATTGTTGTTTATAAAGACGTAAAGATTGATGAATGTCATATTTAAAGAGAAAAATTATATGCTCAGACCGGGACTTGAACCCGGGACCCTTGGTTTTCTAGTCCAAGTGCTCTACCATTTGAGCTACCTGAGCAGGTACCGATCTAAATGCAAATCCTTCTCTATATACGTTGTAATTCCCGCCCACCAAATGCTTTGAAGCCTTTGCTTCTATCTTTGCAAATGGCGGCTCCTATATTAAGAAGACATATTTGGGAATTATACATTACATTATAAATGCCAGTACGGCTATTTTCGATGTTTTTATTATTAATTTCATACATCTCAATGATGGATAAATCATATTTAAAGAGAAAAATTATACGCTCAGACCGGGACTTGAACCCGGGACCCTTGGTTTTCTAGCCGTACTGGCATTTATAATGTAATGTATAATTCCCAAATATGTCTTCTTAATATAGGAGCCGCCATTTGCAAAGATAGAAGCAAAGGCTTCAAAGCATTTGGTGGGCGGGAATTACAACGTATATAGAGAAGGATTTGCGTTTAGATCGGTACTTGCTTAGGTAGCTCAAATGGTAGAGCACTTGGACTAGAAAACCAAGGGTCCCGGGTTCAAGTCCCGGTCTGAGCGTATAATTTTTCTCTTTAAATATGATTTATCCATCATTGAGATGTATGAAATTAATAATAAAAACATCGAAAATAGCCGTACTGGCATTTATAATGTAATGTATAATTCCCAAATATGTCTTCTTAATATAGGAGCCGCCATTTGCAAAGATAGAAGCAAAGGCTTCAAAGCATTTGGTGAGCGGGAATTACAATGTATATAGAGAAGGATTTGCGTTTAGATCGGTACTTGCTCAGGTAGCTCAAATGGTAGAGCACTTGGACTAGAAAACCAAGGGTCCCGGGTTCAAGTCCCGGTCTGAGCGTATAATTTTTCTCTTTAAATATGATTTATCCATCATTGAGATGTATGAAATTAATAATAAAAACATTGACGAATGTGTTGCTATGCTTTTCCAGTGCTTTGTGGTTCATACAGAACAAAAATTGTATAAATAATCAATTGAGTTGGTGTTTACTTGATGAAAATCCATATTTATTAATTAAATAAAAATAAAACGTAGTTTTATTTGATTTTCATATTTATTATATAATTCAGTGACAGCTGTTTTGGTACACTGTACCTTCTTCAGACATGTTAACAAATTTGTTAACATGTCTGACATGAAATTTGTTAACATGTCTGAAGAAGATACAGTGTACGAAACAGCTATCACTGAATTATATAATAAATATGAAAATCAAATAAAACTACATTTTATTTGTATTTAATTAACAAAAATTGTATTTCTGTCTCATTTCGTTGCTGAGAAATAATGTTTCAAAGAGTGTATACATCAATTTGGGACACTCTGTATAATATTAATTACAATATATCTTGGTTTTTAATTCACTTTTATCCTAATTAAATGTTTTTCTTTTTTCGTTTTTCAGGTTGATGTCTTTAAGACAGATTGTCCAATTGTAGGTGACTGTCCTCCTGAGTACATAGAACAGGATGGCTGTTGTAAGAGATGCCTTCCACCAAGTAATTTAGGTAAACAAGTATTATTGAATATTTCTTTATATTATTCCCTGAGAGTAGTTATATTATTCATCATCATCCGGTATCATGGCAGCTGCCGCCGTCTTCCGGAAACCAAATGCCATTCCTCTCTGTCCATCCATTGGTCTTCCTCCATTCCTCTGATATTCATAGCTGCTTGTACCCCTTCTATCCAAGTTTTCTTTGGTCTTCCTCTCTTCCTCCTGTCCATTGGGATCCATTCCATAACAATTTTTGGCAATCTTTGCTCTGGCATTCTTTTGACATGGCCATACCACTGTAATCTTTTCTTTTCTGTAATGTCTATGATGTCCAGCTCCTCTTGTACACCCATAATTTCCCTTATATCTTTATTTCATATTTTATCCATTCTAGATTTTCCAGCTGATCTTAAAACATCCATTTCTGTACTTAAAATTCTTTTCATTTCACTGGTAGGAATTTGCCAGACTTCAGCACCATATGTTAAAATGCTCTGAATTATGGTTTGATATATTTGTATTTTTCTATTTTTTGTGATATTTTTGCTCCACCAAACAGAGTTTAAAGCATTTATTGTTTGTTTTGTTTGTGCGATTCTATTTTTAATTTCCACTGTGTTATCGCCTGAATGGTCTAATTTTATTCCTAAATAAGTGCATTCAATACTAGGTTTTAGTTCTTCTCCTTGTTGAAATTTATATTTTCCATTTCTTCTCCTATACACAGATATTTAGTTTTCTCAATATTTATATAAAGTCCCCATTTTTCATATTCTTTTTTTAGTTTTTTAGCCATATATTCTATGTCATGTTATATTAATAATAATAAAGAATTAATAAAAAATGTTTTCGTTATCTCAGTCAAATATTCAATTTATTCAATAATTTGTTGACATTCGATCTTCTTATGTGAGATCATTCTCAAGACATTAATTCTTATTATTGAAATAAAAATTGCCTGCATTAATTTTCAAACAGGGTCCACCACTGTGGTCTTGAGGTAGTGTGCTGCCTTGTCACGCAGCGGGCCTGGGTTCGATCCCCAGTTGGGACAGTTTCCTGGATGAGGTTTTTATCAGGGTTTTTCCTACCTGTAAGACAAATGTCAGGAAACTTTAAGGCCCAAGCGGTCCCCGAACATCATATGGCCATCGCAATCATCATCATTCATATTCATCTTAGATTAAGCTTAGGATTAAGGACTCTCCTGGCACACCACTATCATCATCATCACCTATCATATCATTGGGGCAACTGCCTTCCAGGCACCCCAACCTCAGGAGTGGGTTACAATTACGCCAGTGCCAGGAGAGAACACCAGAAATGTCCAACCTGGGATATTAAAAAAAAAAATTCAAACAGTTTATTGAAAAAAATCTTATATCAGCTATTGAGAATGTGATGAAAATAACAGCAGAATTTACAGGTGATTCAGAATGGAACATAATTTCTGCACATAATGAAATTGAAAATAAAAGATATCTATTGACATCATGGAAAAAAGTGTAAATGTCTAATTAGGTAGGCCCACATGTAATTTTTTGTCATAAATAAATAAGAAATGGAGGAAGTCTTATCTCCCATAAAATATGATGTTGTCTTAGAACAATGTTTCTTTTACTTATTTTAGGAATTCTCACTATGAGGTATATTCATTAAGGTAGAATATTTTTTATCACTCACCTCATATTGTTCTTCTTATTTGATTATAAACTAGTTTCGGAACATAGTTTCTGTTTCATCCTTAGTATCGTCACGACCGTTGTTCTGTCGTCTTGAAGAGCTGTCCTTCTTTCCTTCCATTGGCTGGTTTCGAGGTTTTTCAGTCAGCCAATGGAAGGAGAGAAGGACAGCTCTTCAAGACGACAGAACAATGGTCGTGACGATACTGAGGATGGAACAGAAACTATGTTCCGAAACTAGTTTATAATCAAATAAGAAGAACAATATGAGGTGAGTGATAAAAAATATTCTACCTTAATGTTTCTTTTGATGACAGTTCTGTATACATTTCAGTCATATGGTGAATAAAAGTAGCACGACGATTCCCCCAATAGACGGGGTCAGCAGAGTAATATCTTATGCAAGTTATTTATTAAATTAATATTAAGAAGCTAAAGCTGTTACTATGATTGAAATAAGTATATTAAAGTACACAACTAAATTATTGTAATCAAATGGTAAAGAGAAAAATTTATGCCTGGACCGGGAATCGAACCCCGAACCTTCAGCTTTCTGTGCTGATGCTCTTAACCATTGAGCTAATCCAAGCTTCCTTCCCATCCAAGCACAAATCCTTCCTTTACCTTACTGTCTTGGTCCCACATTCAAATGCAATGAATCATCATTCACAAATACACAATGAATGGCTTCTACCTGAAGAAGACATGAAGGGACTCCACATAGCTATAGCATTATTTATTAAATTAATATTAAGAAGCTAAAGCTGTTACTATGATTGAAATAAGTATATTAAAGTACACAACTAAATTATTGTAATCAAATGGTAAAGAGAAAAATTTATGCCTGAACCGGGAATCGAACCCCGAACCTTCAGCTTTCCGTTCTGATGCTCTTAACCATTGAGCTAATCCAGGATTCCTTCCCATCCAAGCACAAATCCTTCCTTTACCTTACTGTCTTGGTCCCATATTAAAATGCAATGAATCATCATTCACAAATACACAATGAATGGCTTCTACCTGAAGAAGACATGAAGGGACTCCACATAGCTATAGCATTATTTATTAAATTAATATTAAGAAGCTAAAGCTGTTACTATGATTTAAATAAGTATATTAAAGTACACTACTAAATTATTGTAATCAAATGGTAATTTATGCCTGAACCGGGAATCGAACCCCGAGCCTTCAGCTTTCCGTGCTGATACTCTTAATGTGGGACCAAGACAGTAAGGTAAAGGAAGGATTTGTGCTTGGATGGGAAGGAAGCCTGGATTAGCTCAATGGTTAAGAGCATCAGCATGGAAAGCTGAAGGTTCGGGGTTCGATTCCCGGTTCAGGCATAAATTTTTCTCTTTACCATTTGATTACAATAATTTAGTTATGCAAGTTAGTTTACAGTACAACTGGAACTGAGCTTGGAATTAGTATAGCAGGCAGCTGGTAGGTCAAAAAGACTTCTAGGCCTCTCAAGTCATGGAGTTTAGTTTTTTATAGCAATACTACTATCAAATACCCTCTGCAATCTATTTAAAGAAAGAAAAATTGTATATACCACTTTTAAAATTGTCATTACCTTCTTTATAAACTTGATTGATATTATTTTATTTTATGTTGAGTTGTTTATGACTCACCTCAAATTTCATAACTCCCTTGCAGACCTGGGTTTCATCACTGCATTAATGACATTCTCAATGCTGTATCACGTTCATGTTGATATTAACTTCTAAACAAAAAGTGAATGCAATGATGATTGTTACATCAATTTATATCATTTTTCTCCTCATCTAAATATTATGTACTTATGAATATTATAATTACTTATGATGTTTTTATTATTGATTTAACATTTCTCACTGAAAGATAAATTATATTTGAAGAGAAAAAATTTTTGCCTAGACCGAGACTCGAACCCGGGACCCTTGGCTTTCCGGGCCAAGTGCTCTACCAACTGAGCTACCAAGGCAAGTTACGATCTAGATGCAAATTTTTCTCTTATATACGTTTCTCTTCAAATATAATTTATCTTTCAGTGAGAAATGTTAAATCAATAATAAAAACATCATTAGAAGCCTTACTAGCTTTATAAAGTAATGTTAAATTCCCAATAAATGTCTTCTTAACTAAGAAGCCGCCATTTGCAAAGATAGAAGCAATGGTTTCAAAAGCATTTGGCGATAGGGAATTACAACGTATATAAGAGAAAAATTTGCATCTAGATCGTAACTCGCCTTGGTAGCTCAGTTGGTAGAGCACTTGGCCCGGAAAGCCAAGGGTCCCGGGTTCGAGTCTCGGTCTAGGCGAAAATTTTTCTCTTCAAATATATATTATAATTACTTGTTTAATATATTATTTGTCCGTTTTTTAGATTTAACTCTTCACTGAAAAGATTTTGTATTCTTTCTGTGCAGGTTGCTCTCCACAGGAAATTCCAGATAAAAATACAATTAACCTGTTGAATTCTGGTGGATGTGTAAATCTACAGCCAATCAAAGGATTTACAGAGTGTAGGGGCACATGTGATTCTTTCACCATTTTCAATTCAGGTAAGCTATACATTTTTCTTATTTATTATATATGGCTGGTCCCATGGAGTTAGTGCTCCTTTTCTTAATTTAAACATTTTTACACGCTTTATATTAGCTTGACCTGTATCTATCTATATATCTATGTAACGGAATCTTTCAACGCGATTTTCACCCACTTAAAATCATTGGATCGACTTGAAACTTTGTATACTTGTAGAGGACCCGTGACAATACAATAATTTCATATTTATTTTCTAAAATCCTGGCCATAATCATCAGAAAATCAAAAAAAGTGTTTTTGTATCAATGTAACGGAATCTTTCAACGTGATTTTCATCCACTTAGAAACATTGGATCGACTTGAAACTTTGTATACGTGTAGAGGACCCGTGACAATACAATAATTTCATATTTTGTTTCTAAAATCCTGGCCAGAATTATCCGAAAATAAAAAAAAATTAAAACTGGTATAATAGGTTGGGGACTTGTCGAGTTTTTAGTCAATCGTTGCAAGAGCTCAGTTGATGGAGCAGTGAACTCTTAGTGGTATATAATTTCAGTAATCCATACGTCGCTGGTTCAAATCCGGCTTGGAGGGTTTTTTTTATAGAAGAGTATTACTTTTAGCTCATACTACAATAGTATCGAATTTAAAGATATTTACATTTTTATCTTATTCTGTAAAATATTAAAACTAAAAAATAAATAATAGTTTTAAAAAACCAAAACAACACGCTTTATTAGAAAACTAAAAAGTGAAAAATAATTGTAATTTCCAACACACTTGGGATAAAATAAAGAGGTCAACAAAAAAATCATCTCCAACACATATAGAATAAAATTAAAGTTATCAACAAAAAGAAAATAATTTTACCATCAAAAGCGTGGGGTGCTTTTTATGATTTTTACATTTTCTTCTTAGAGAGCTTACTTTTACCAATATCTGTTTATTATCAAATATATTAATTGATATAGAGCACCCCACGCTTTTGATGGTAAAATTATTTTCTTTTTGTTGATACCTCTAATTTTATTCTATATGTGTTGGAGATGATTTTTTTGTTGGCCACTTTATTTTATCCCAAGCGTATTGGAAATTAAAATTATTTTTCATTTTTTAGTCTTCTAATAAAGCGTGTTCTTTTAGTTTTTTAAAACTATTATTTTATTATTCATTTCATACATCTCATTGATGGATAAATTATATTTGAAGAGAAAAATAAATGCTGAGACTGGGGTTTGAACCCAGGATCTTTCGCTTTATATGTGAATGCTCTACAATCTAAATACAAATTTTTCTCATATATACACTGTTCATTCCTGAGTGCCAATGCTACAGAACTTTGCTTCAATATTGCAAATGGCAGCTTCTTTATTAGAAAGAACTTTTTTAAAAAAGTCTTCTTAATAAAGAAGCTGCCATTAGCAATTTAAAAGGTCTTCTTAATAAAGAAGCCACCGTTAGCAAGATCGAAGCAACAATTTCATAGCATTTGGCACTCAGTAATTAACACTGCATATAAGACAAAATTTTGCATTAAGATTGGAGTTTCTCATGTTGCTCAGTTGGTAGAGCACTCACATAGAAAGCAATAGGTCCTGGGTTCAAACCCAAGTCCGAGTGTATATTTTTCTCTTCAAATATAAGCATTTAAACATTTAAATCAGGAGTTAATTTAATTATTATATATTAGTAATTTAATTATTAAGAGTTAATAAGAATTAAATGAATAGTGATTTTTTTTTTTACCTCATACTTCTATGTTTTTTTAAACACAGCACTGCAGTATCGGCGAACATAGAAGTATGAGGTAAGAAAAAATCATGATTCATTTAATTCTTATGAATTGAACCTCATAATGTTAAAAATTCCCAAATTTAATATATAAAATTAAGAGTTAATTTAACTTTTACAGGAATTAATCACTATGAGGTTTAATTTATGTTAAAATCAAATGTGTCCTACCTCTCCTCATACAAATCTTCTAAGTAGATTGTGATTTTGAGACCATAATGGTCTCATCTTCAGTACTATTTTGGCAACTGATGTTATGTCGATTAGAAGAAACTCTTCTTCTTCCCTCTGTTGGTGGACCGATGAACCTCTGGATCAGGTCAGAATTTGCGGGAATTTTAAGGTTTATAAGTTTTCCTTTGTTTTTCTGAATGTGGATTTTTCCCCAAACAATGAGTTCCTTTTGTTTATCTATTTGTTTAATTAGACTGGCTTTTAATTCAATTAAATGTTTTTCAGACCAAGCATGAGCAGCTACTGCTGACTTTTCCACTTCTCCATTTTTGACATTTCTAAGATGTTCTTTCACCTTTGTTTTCAAATTTATTTTTGTTTTTCCAATATAAATTTTGTCACAATCCTGCATTTGATCTGATAAATTCCTGATTTGTTTTTTTTCTTCAATTCTTTCATTTTTATTGGTTTTAATTATCCTACTAATTAATTAATTGTGATATACTTAGAAGATTTGTATGAGGAGAGGTAGGAAACATTTGATTTTAACATTAAGGGTCGTATGCAAATACATTAGTCTCTACTCAAATTACTTCCAATCACTGGTGAGCTGAGATTGAATTAATGGCCGCCTTAACCAGTCATGCATGAATGTTAACGTTTTCGTAATATTGGCAACGAATTACCCAGAATTCTCAGTGATAAAACCACTTCCGTTATTTTTGTCTGCTATAGAGGAATGCATTTATGCTTGCATCCCGCAAATAATACCGTATACAAACACGTCTGCGATGCGCAATATTACGCCAATTCTCCTGTTCTTCCAGTTGAATTCTTTGGTAGACTCTATCAAATTCCTCTTCTCCGCTTATACCGAAAACATGATCGAAGTCTTCAAGGTCCGACATCTTGGATAAGTTTCAAACTACATCGGTTCCCTTCGGGATTTTCACATAAGTTTATATCTTGAGCTACGATCTTAAGGTACCTTGTCAGGTAGCTTACAATTATTACCGCCTGAATAGATTTCTGAGTAAGAAAAATGTGTTTGAATAAAACTTTATCAGCAGAGAACGCCTTTTACTGTCTAATGCGTTCAAACATTCGACCCTTAGAGTTAAATTAAAAAAGAGATATAAAAAGTGTCCCTAATTCTGTGTTTATTAATTTATTTTTTAATTATATTTTGCAGCCAGTGGGACACATGAAAGTAATTGCAAGTGTTGCCAACCAAGTAGGCTGAAGGACTTAAGTGTAGAACTGACATGTACAGATGGCACTACAATTAATTCAAAGGTGGCAGTGCCAGTTGGATGCAGCTGTGATCCTTGCTCAGAGTTACAATCTTCACAAGAAGGGAAAATTCCTAACAATATATTAAATCTCAAAGAAGCTGATCAGTAACTATTATCCATTTTTTTACAGTAAATTTGATTTTGTGCTGCATTTGTTGAATTTTACAGTTTAATAAAAGTACTTGTAGATAGTTTTAGTTTTAACCTATTTTATCCTTTTCCTAACAAAATGAGGTTTAGATGGATAATGGTATGTATTTATTAATAAATTACAATAGGAAGTAACATTATGAGGTTCTTCTTAATATCATCATCATCATCCATGCAAGTATTGGGCCATGTGGCCTGTTACGGTCTCAAAGAGGAATTTTCCATCCAGCGCTTTTTTGGACGTCCCAGCAATCTTTTGCCTTGGGGCCAGTAGCGAAGTATGACTTTTGGAATTCTATGAGACGGCATTCATTAAAGATGGGCTTTCCAGTTGTTCTGGTAGTTTTGTATATGGTAAAGAATGGGTTCTACATCCAACTCTTCCATTATTTCCTCATTTCTTTTATGGTCCCATTTTGTGTAGCCTGCTGTATGGTGCATAAATCGCATCTCATTTGCTGTTATTTGGCTTTCATCTCTTCCTCGTATTGTCCATGCAATCTTTTGCCTTGGGGCCAGTAGCGAAGTATGGCTTTTGGAATTCTATGAGACGGCATTCGTTGAAGATGGGCTTTCCAGTTGTTCTGGTAGTTTTGTATATGATAAAGAATGGGTTCTACATCCAACTCTTCCATTATTTCCTCATTTCTTTTATGGTCCCATTTTGTGTAGCCTGCTGTATGGTGCATAAATCGCATCTCATTTGCTGTTATTCGGCTTTCATCTCTTCTTCCTATTGTCCATGCTTCACTACCATATCTTAATACTGGTCTTGCGAGAACCTTATAAAGCCTTAATCTTGTGTTCTTCTGTACTAAAGATGGTTTCATTATACTGTTAATTATCCCCGTTGTTTTTGTAAAATTTGTGATTTCCTTTGATATATCAGCTTCATCTTGAAATGTTAAATTATAACACAAATAATTAAATTTGTTTACTCGTTCTAAAATTTCATCATCCAAAACAATTTTGCTTGGTATAGGGTATTTCCCACAAAAGACCATCACTTTAGTTTCCTTTGTATTGATTTACCTTGTAAATACTTTATATTTCATTTGATATGTTTCGAAGGGAACTTTCAATCATTGCATGTTGAAACCAACCTTATAATTTCTCTCAGAGAAGCTTTGTGATGTACCAAGGCCATATCCAAAAAATATGTGCTTTTAACTGCTAGGCATAGAAATCAAAGCCAAAATCCAGAAATGGCAACCCACTGTGTGAAGAAAATGGACGACACTGCTTGAGTAGAGTGGTGTGAGACAAGATGTGGCAGAGAGGCAGGTTGTTAAGGTTATCCAATCCACCATGTCAGGAGTTTTATTTCCCTGTAATTATTAATGAGTTATATATTTTGACTCACCTCGTATTTCTTGATTTTTATGCAGACTGGTTTCGTCGCTTCTGTATGACATTATCGATGCATTACAACTGGCGATACATTACAACTCTCGGTTGTAATACATCAAGAATGACACACAGAAGCGACGAAACCAGCCTGCATAAAAATCAAGAAATATGAGATGAGTCAAAATATATAACTCATTAATAACACTGGTCGACAAAAATGAACTTTCTTTCACAAGAATAAAAATATGAGATTTTACAAGTATTTTTCATCCTGAATGTAAATATCATTTGAATTTGTTCCTATCAGGTAAGAGTTTTCTGTAATGTGAAATTAAATGTTTCTTACCTCTCCTCATATAAATCTTTTAAGTTGATCGCGATTTCGAGACCATAACTGTGTCATCTTCGGAAACTTTCTTGGCGACTGGTGTTATGTCGATCGGAAGAAACTCTTCTTCTTCCCTCTGTTGGTGGACCGATGAACCTTTGGATCAGGTTTTCTGTAATATTCATTTACATTTTTTTATAATTTTTAATAAAATCCATCTAACTCTAACTCATTCTGACTTACCTAGAAAGTGGTAGATAGTGATTTTCGGGCATATTTTATGTAAGATCATTTTTATTTCCATCTGAATCATTTTCAGTTTGAGCTAGGTCAGAAACAGAGTTATGAGTTAAGGTCATATTTGCATATACTGCCACAGGGAACTCTTCATATATGGCAAAGGTTCCTATGACAGGTAAAAGAAAATGCTAAAATCAATTTTTAAAAAGTAGCTGTCACAAAAAAACTGTGCTTGATGGAAAAATCCTGACTACATAACTGAATTCAATATGAAAAAAATGCACTAGATTCGCTAATCAGATTTCTTGTGAAGAAAACCTTGTCAACCAGTGTAATTAAAATAAACCTCATAGTGTTATTTCCTACATATATTTAACACATTCAGTACCAGGCACTGAGCAGGGCATTTAAACCCACAGGCCAGCCATTTAAATACACTTCAGAAAATGGACCATTATTCACAAACTATTAGTCCTAGAAAATTCAAATTTTGTACATACCTAAAGGAGATATCCTAGTAGTATTTGATGGTGAAATAACTTGGGTGATTGACATCACATGGTAACGGCGTATCAATTTCAGGAAGTGGAAGTTCATTTTCACTTTCACTTTGTGAATCTTCTAATTCAGGAATCAGTTCATCATCTGTATCATCATTATATAAAATATTCACTAATTCTTCTTCAGTGACATATTTTTCTTTCGCCATGGTTTCACTCACGCACAAACAACAGCGCGATAACAAGAAACACATACGACTGCATTGGAGCCTGGAGGCAAGTTTGGGTGAACGAATTCCGTGTGTTGTTTGTTTTAAAAATAAAAGGGGATTAACCAAGGTTTACTGTGTCAAACGGGAATAGAAAATGTACATTTACATGCCATCTATGATCTCCAAGACATACTAAGCCAACACAATATTTAGGCGCCGAATATAAACGCAGTTTGTTCACACCTGCTCTAAAACGAGTTAACTGACCGACGGCTGCATACACGATAGTCTCTTTAAATGCCTTAACTGGTTTACGGTACTGAATGTGACATAATATTCCCTGTAGTTTAAATGGGAAATTTTGCACTGGATTTTCGTACCTTGCAGTTAAAAGTGATGGATAATTTTTTTTGACATGGCCTTGGTACCTCACAATGCTACTCTGGGAGAAATTTTAAGGTAGGTTTCAGCATGCAATAGTTAAGTTCTCTTGTTAGTCCAGAAATGTTTAGAATATATGCCAGATGCATGCTTAACTTGGATGAATAGTAGATAGAAAATTTTATTTTAGAAAGAAAAATTATGTTCAATCCAGGAGTCAAACCTGGACCTCTGACTCTGTACGTCACTGCGGTAACCGTTATGCCATTCGAACTTCCGGTTCGAATGTAATTTTTCTTTCTAAAATAAAACTATATCCAATTCTGGAACATGTTAATTTAAAAGTATAACATAAAAAAAGTAGATAAAGTTATGTAGCGTAGAAGTAGATTTGTGCTTTTGTTATACTTACTAGTTAATGACATTTAGAAGCATATTTTAACTATGATTTCAGAATCATTTCAACATCAGTATTCTTTTAAATATTCTAGTAAATTTTATAAGGAAAAAAAAAATTAAAACTAAGAATTGAGATAAATTAATGAGTCATTTTAACATCTTACCTCATATTTCATGTTTTATCAAACACGGTAACTATAGTTTTCAAATGATCTTGTCATTCATTTTCAACCGCTATTATGACTACCGGATATTCGTTGGAATCTCCCTCTATAACGTTGCCATCTGGTGTTGATTTGATCGATAGTGCCAGTGAGTTTGAGTAAGTCAATGGATTAATTTTATCGCTGTTCATTTTCGAGAAAAACATAAGATGGCGTAAGGATTATTGTCAATAATCGATTCAATTAAGACACCACTTGAGATTCGACGTTGTGTGAAAGTCATTTTTCTTAAATATCTACTTATTTGCTGTGTAATTTTGGAAACACAGCACTGCATATTTGTTCTTCTTGTAAGCCCATATGTTTCCTTTACAGAGATTTAGGCGCTCTCCCCCTACAGGGAAGAATTTGAACCATACTAATTTAGTTACACTTGTTTTCGCATAGATGTCATTCTGAGTGGTCCGTGGTCAGCGTTCTGCCTCATACTGACATCTAGGAAACCAAGGTAGTACTAGGACGGGAAAATTCGGTAAAATTTGCTTAGAGGCCTTTCATTCAGGCTTAAGGATTTTTTTACAAGCCTGAAAATCTTCAGACACGGGACGGCTTATAGTCCCTCCCGGAGGACTTGCTCCTTGGATTTTTCCATCCTAAAAATCCATCGACCCCGACCGGGTTTGAACCCGCGACCCTCGGGACCAGAGGCACCAGATCAACACCAGATGGCAACGTTATAGAGGGAGATTCCAACGAGTATCCGGTAGTCATAATGGCGGTTGAAAATGAATGACAAGATCATTTGAAAACTATAGTTACCATGTTTGATAAAACATGAAATATGAGGTAAGATGTTAAAATGACTCATTAATTTATTAATTAAGAACCTCATAATGTGTTTCCCAATTTTAACTTTGAATAAGAATTGAGATGCTATATTATAAATTTAATTTAGAAATACTTTACAACATTTGACGTGAAAAAATTTTCTAAGTTCCAATCATACACTATGTGCATGTGTCAACAAACACAAAGCAGTTTTACACCATGGTATCACAGGATTTGCAATAAAAATAAAAGAAAAATAACTCAGTGGAAAGAAATAAATTCAGGAGTCAGATAAGGTTGTGGCCTCTCCCCTCTACTTTTTATCATATATTTGAATGCCATTGTAAAAGACTTTAGAGAAACAAAACACGGAAGTATCACTATCAATAGAAATTTAAAATTAGATTTAATGTTTGCAGATGATCTTGTTTTACTAGCAACATCTGAAGATGATTTACAATGGTCAGTACATAATTTAAATTTGATAGCCCAGAAATATTCAATGGAAATATCTACCAATAAAACTAAAATAATGGCCTTTTGTGGAAAATCCTCAATACCAAGCAAAATTTGTTTAAATAACAAAATTTTAGAGAGAGTTAATGAGTTTACTTATTTGGGATATAAACTCTCTTTCGTTGAAAATTTGGATTTATCAGAGAAAATTGTGAAATTCAACAAATCAATGGGAATCATTGCTAGCTACTAACACGCACAAGTTACGCTCCAGGTTTTAAGTTATTTTTCAGCAGGTGCCTTCGTTATTTCATAGCTAAAGTTGTATATTCGTAGTGAGATTAAGTTTAAATTTATATTAGTTAGTGTCAAAAGTGTGTACATTTAACAACATGGGTAAAAACACATGTAATTCTAACAACGATTCGACAAGTTCTACGGAGGAAGCTGTGAAACGTGTGGTGAAAGAGGCGCTACAGGATCCCGGCACTCTGCAGGTGTTTGTGTCCATGTTGCGGGACCAGGTAGTGGCGGAACTGCAGAAGACCATCCAGGACAACACTAAAGTAATTGAGGATCTGAAAAAGACCCTCGATGAAAAAGACAGAAAGATTGAGGTGTTGGAAAATAAAATAGACGACTTAGAACAATACCAGAGACGTCAATGCCTCAGGATTTTTGGTGTAAAAGAAGAGGCCGGAGAGGACACTGACCAGAAAGCCATCGAGGTGGCCAAAAAAATCGGTGTCGATTTATCAGTGACTGACATTGACAGAAGTCACCGTGTTGGTGTTAGTAATGCTGAAAGACCGCGGGCTATAATAGTGAAATTTGTTAGTTACCGCAAGCGCAGTGAAGTTTTTCTAAGCAAGAAAAAGTTGAAAGGAAGTGGGGTCACTGTTCGCGAGGACCTAACGAAGTGTCGCTATCGCCTGCTACAAGAGAGTATACAGAAATACGGTATTCAAAATGTATGGACAATGGACGGTGCCGTCATAGCTAAAGTAAATGGCGAAAAACGCAAAATTAGATCTTCTACGGATATCAACTAGATAGGACCTGAGTGTAAAATATGTTTACTTTGTCTTTTCTTTGCTAACAATTATATTGTTAATTTATTTCTAATTTAGGTAAGTTTTAAGTTTATTATTTTTTATTTAGGACAACTTACTTGTTTTATTTTAATTTTTTAAGTTCTTTGTTTAGCTAAATTATTTTAATTTTATTAGAGTTATTACAGTACATAGTTTATTTTTACTTTCTGCTATTGGCAACATTGAGCTGACAAATGAAGACTTGTTTGTAACCCTTGACTCACTCACCTTCTCCAATCACCCTCTTATTGTGCAGACAACTTTTAACGCAGGTAGCAACATTCCTCAATCCCAACCATCCCCTCCAACAACAAATACTACTAGTCTACTTAAGAATGCATTTTCTATTGATAAATCATCACTTAAAATCGCTCACGTAAATTCACAAAGCATTCTGTCCCACTTTGATGAGTTTGAAACCATATTTTCATCTCTTGGACTGAGCGCCATTTTAATTTCGGAAACCTGGCTGACCCCTTCCATACCTTCGTCCCTTGTTCACCTAGACGGATATACATTGCTCAGAAATGACAGAATAGATAAAAGAGGTGGAGGAGTTTGTGCCTTTATATCAAATGAGCTTAATCCAAGAATTGTCCACAAGTCCCCTTCTGTATATTCCGCTCGCCCCGAGTTCTTATTCGTAGAAATTCAAGCCAGTCTAAAAAAATGTCTCTTATGCATTGTATACAAACCTCCAAAAATAAGGCACCTTTCGGATCTAGAAAACGCTTTGAACGATTCATTACCTCATTATGAACACATTATTGTCGCAGGCGATTTTAATACAAATCTTCTTCAGACTGACTCACCAGCCATACAACTTAAAAATATGTTCCAAAGCTTAAATATGACAATTGTTCCTTTCTCTGCCACACATCATACTGCTAATACCGACACTCTACTGGACTTAATAGTGACTACACATCCACAGAAAGTACTGTCATATGGACAAATTCCTGCTCCCGGCATATCTGCTCATGACATTGTATTCGTAGAATACTCACTCCAATGTCCTAAAAGACGCTCTAAATTGATTACGTACAGAAATTTACAAAACATAGACGATACTAAACTAAAATCAGACGCTTTAGAACTACCTTGGTACACAATATGGAATCTTAGATCAGTTGATGAAAAAGTAGACACATTTAATACACTGATATTACAACTATATGATAGACATGCACCAGTAAAAACCCGACGATTTTCCCGCCCCCTGCACCCTGGATGAATGACTCAATACGTGAACTTATGTCAAAACGAGACAAAGCATACCGAACATACAGACGACATAAAAATGACGAGAACTGGCAACTGTACAAACAACTTAGAAACACAACTACACAAACTATACGCAATGCCAAACTACGACACGCCCACAGTATAATCGGACCTGAAATAAGTGCACGGGACACTTGGCGAAATCTCCGTGCAATGGGACTTAGACAGTTGAATCCCTCAACTGACTCTATAGACATTTCTGTAGATGACTTAAATGAACATTTTACCTCAATACCCATGACACCTCCAGACAACAAGACTAAAACAGACATTCTTAAAGACTTATCCCCATCCCCCCATATAGGAAGAGATAAATTTTACTTTAACGACATTTCGCCTATAGACGTTAAAAAAGCACTCAAGCGGATTAAATCCAATGCACAAGGAACAGATAACATCAGCATTTTAATGCTAAATAAAATCATTGACATTATACTACCCACAGTGACTCATATTTTTAATGCTTCCCTTATAACTTCTATCTTCCCTACTGTATGGAAACAGTCTAGAGTTCGGCCTATACCAAAAATAAGTACACCTACTAACTGTAATGACTACCGACCGATTAGCATCCTTCCGACATTATCTAAAGCCCTGGAACATATTGTACATAAGCAAATGACTGAATATCTCCAAGAAAATCACCTCCTTGATCCTTATCAATCCGGCTTTAGATATGGTCATAGCACAACCACAGCTTTGCTAAAAATTACTGAAGATATTCGTGAAGCCGTGGACAGACGTCAATTGACTCCTTTAACCTTACTTGACTTCAGCAAAGCTTTTGACACAGTAGACCACGACTTACTTATGATAAAGCTCAAGCACCTACACTTGTCTGACAGCGCTGTATCCTGGTTCGACTCATACCTGCACGGTCGTCAACAATACGTTTCATTAAACTCTAGATCTTCGTCTTGGCGCAACGTGCCGGCTGGAGTCCCCCAGGGCAGTGTTCTCGGACCTCTTCTTTTCTCAATCTACATAAATGACTTGCCAACTGTACTAAAGCACTGCCGTTATCACCTCTACGCTGATGATCTCCAAATTTACCTACATTCACCTCCTCATTCTCTCTATAACAGCTTGACAAAAATGAATGACGATCTCATATCCATCTTTAACTGGTCTTCAAGTATCGGTCTAAATCTAAATCCTAACAAGTCACAAGTAATTCTAATGGGACAACAAAGACTGCTTACAACCTTTGACATATCTACACTACCAAACATTACTATAAATAATATAATTATCCCTTATTCTTCTTCAGTAATAGATCTTGGACTACATCTAGACGCAAATTTAACCTGGCAAACACAAGTGAAACACATATGTAAAAAGACTTTCTCCATCTTACATTATCTTAGACGTTTAAAGAATTTTCTCCCAGTTTCGTTAAAACAAATCCTTGTGCAGAATCTTGTGTTACCACACTTCGATTATTGTGACATTATATATAATGATCTAAACTATGACTTGTCGCAGAGACTGCAGCGTGTTCATAATGCTTGCGTTCGATTCATTTTCAATATCCGCCGTTATGACCATATTTCCGAACACTTTAATAACCTCTCTTGGCTCCGTCTTACTGACAGACGTAAATTGTACTCTCTTTCACTACTTTTCAAGCTTCTGAATTCCTACATCCCTACTTACCTGGCGTCTAGATTTGAGAAGTTATCCTCTTACCACAATATTGACACTAGATCACAAGATAGCAGTCTGCTAACAATTCCTCTTCATAGCACTTCCTCCTATTCTACTTCCTTCACAGTAGCCTCTGCCCGCTCCTGGAATCTCCTTCCTCAAGATATCAGGGGTTGCCGCACACTTGGTACCTTTAAGTCACGCTTATACAGTTACCTGTTGTCTAATAATTAATTTTTCTCTATTTATTTAATTTTATACTATGTCATTAATCTTTTCCTGTTTTTTTATATATATTGTATTGTATTATATATTTAATTCGTTAAATTTAGAGTAAATCAAAATACATTATAAATATTAATTGTATTGTATTCATAACTTGTAATCGTTTATATATATATATATATATATTGTAATTTAGATTTAAGACTATTTTTTGTTTGTATTTTTTTTTTAAACCTGGTTGAGTGGTAGACAAGGCCTTAAGGCCTTAACTCTGCCAGGTAAAATAAAGCTATTATTATTATTATTATTATTAATAGAGTTTAAAATCTTCATTAGTGCAAAAATCAACTCGTACTTGTCTTTATCAAATAATGGCTCAACCAGTCCTATGTTATGGGAGTGAAGCATGGACTATAAGGACGAGAGATGAAAGCAGACTAACAGCTTGTGAGATGAAATTTATGCGCCGAACAGCTGGCTACACCAAATGGGATCGAAAGAAAAATGTAGAAATCCTTCAAGAACTTAATGTGTCACCAATACTGGACTACATCTCCAGATATCAGCTAAACTGGTAGGAACATGTCTCAAGAATGGCTAGATCCAGGATCCCCAAGGCAATAATGAACTACTGTCCAAATGGGAAACGGTCACTTGGTCGACCTATGAAAAGATGGCATGAAAACCACTTTCTCAGGCCATAACAGTTCTTCTAGGACTAATACCTGGCGGGATGATGATGATGGAATCACAGGATGCAGCCAACATATACACAATGTTTAACGAACCTAAAAGCTAACCTCCATCCATAGTAATTATGCCTGTGGGCAGGTCTTCCATTGCAATCCCAGCATTTTTATGCTATGTTTTGCAGCTTTACTAGAGAATTGTAGATGTGGTAGCTTCCCGTTGTTTTCCACACCGGTGAAGGATGATGATGATAATGATATGGATGATGATGATGGCTGGATGATTTTCAGGAACCGTTGGGCCCTAAGCTTCCTAACATTTGTCTTACAGGTGAGGAAAAACCCTGAAAAAAACATCACCCAGGAGCCTGTCCTGACCAGGAATCAAACCTGGGCACGCTGCCTGACAACGCAGTGGATAAAGCTAACCTAATACAATTTAAGTACTCTAACCTGTGAAAGACCAATTTAAAAGCTAACCTAATGCAATTTAAGCACTCTAACATGTGGAAGGATGCAACACCCAAAAATAAATGGTAAGTTCTGAAATTCTGAAGTATATGTGTGTAGTTAATTAGTATATACTCTATGTTGGCTGCACTGAAACACATCTTCGTTGTTGCATAAAATATTAGTTAAAATCAATATGGCTGCCACGATATGTAGTTAAATATCATAAAAAAAATATTGAAATAATTGAAGTTTTTATTATTAATTTCAACACTTCTCACTGTAGGATAAATTGTATTTGAAGATAAAAATTTTCGCCTAGACCGAGACTTGAACCCGGCCATTTGCAAAGATGGAAACAAAGATTTCAAAGCATTTGGTGCGAGGGAATTACAACGTATATAAGAGAAAAATTTGTGTCTAGATCGCAACTCGCCTTGGTAGCTCAGTTAGTAGAGCGTTTGGCTTGGAAAGCCAAATGTTCGAGTCTCGGTCTAGGCGAAATTTTTTCTCTTCACGTATATGAAATAATTGTTTAAAAAATATAAAAATGATTGTAAATGGTGGAAAATTGTTTTAAAATGAAAACCTAAGAATGAAATTTGACAAGAGTTTATGAAGGAATTAAAAAAGTTGCATCACAGGTTGTAAAGCTTAGCTGTTAATTTATTGAAAAATATAAACCTGGTTTTATTTTAACAGCCTAAACAAGATAATTAAAACCAACAAAAATGAAAAAATTGGAGAAGAATACAAATTAGGAATATATCAGATCAAATGTAAGGATTGCGACAAAATCTATATAGGAAAAACAAAAAGAAATTTAAAAACCAGATTGAAAGAACACCTTAGAAATGTAAAAAAGGGTGAAGTGGACAAGTCAGCTGTAGCAGCCCATGCTTGGTGTGAAAAGCATTTTATCAATACAGAAGCTAGCCTAATCAAGCACACAGATAAACAAAAAGAACTCAGAGTCTGGGAAAAAATCCACATCCAAAAAAACAACAAAGATAAATTCATGAATTTCGAAACTCCTACAAATTTTGACCTGATCCAGTGGTTCATCGGTCCACCGATAGAAGTAAGAAGAAAACCACCAAGAAATGACATAACACCGGTCGACCAGAGGCTACTGATGATGGAGATAAGCTCCGAAACTGCAGTCTAGAAGAAAAAGGATATGAGATGAGGTAATAAAAACATTAATTTAATTCTTAGATTTTCCGTGTTTGATTTTTTAAAATAAAATTACGAAATTTAGAGCCTTTTATTTTATAGGAGAAGAAAAATAATCAGCTCAACTAAGGATTGACATATTGTGTTATAAAGTATATTTTAATTCCGATCTTACAGATTAAATTTATCACTTCTCACCAAAAAAAAAAATTAGAATAAGAATATCAGAAAATACAAAATTAAACACACTATTGTTTGCAGATGACCAAATAATAATAGCAAATTCAGAAGATAATCTGCAGAAAGGTCTGTATGAACTTAACAAAATTACAGAAGAATATGGATTGAAGATATCTTCAGAGAAAACGAAAATTATGGCATATCAAGGTGTAGATCCTGTCAGAAGTAAAATTGTACTTGACAATAAAATTTTGGAGCAGGTGAATAATTTTACATATCTAGGATGCAATATCTCATATGAAGAAGAAAAGGATGTAAATGCAAAAATATCTACATTTTTAAGAATTTTAAGGTTAATAAATTCTATTTTCAAGTCACAGTTAGTCCAAATACATTCAAAACTAAAAGTGTATAAAACACTGGCTCTTCCAACTCTTTTGTATGGTAGCAAAGTATGGACGTTGAAACAAAAGGATATACAGAGACATAGATCTGCTGAAATGAGATACCTTCGGAAGGCTGCAGGATACACACTACTAGATCACAAAAAAAAAAGGAGACATCTTAGAAGAATTTCACATGGAACCTTTAGAAAACAAAATTTCTGATTATAAGTCAAGATGGATGCAACATGTTCATTGAATGGAAGATCACAGGATACCCAAACAAATGATAAGATATCAACCTGCAGGAAGAAGAAGACCAGGACGTCCACTCAAAAGACTTCTGGATGGTGTTTCTCTTGAGGTCGAAACAGGTCAACAAATGGTCTAAATTTGTGAGTACCATGATAATGATGGTGATGATTTATAGAGAAAAATATACACCTGATGAATTGGAATTTTAACCCAATGTCTGTAGTTATGTACACCAGTGTCTGACCACTGAGCTACCAGGCTTCCGATCGAAACGCATATTAATTCTCTCCTTTATATGAATTCCCTTATGCCAAGATTATGAACTTTTTGTTCTACATACTATCTATGGCTTCTTTAACAAGAAGGCTTTATTGGGGATTAACACCACATTTATAGCCAGTGAGGCTTATTCTCGATATTACCCACCACAAGACCAATTTTATCTGAAGAGAAAAACATACCAGACACTTCAGATTCAAATATATTTTTATCTTAAAAAAAAAAAAATTTTAATCATCTATAAAACCTACGAAAAAGCAACAACTGCCTCTTCACTGTCATAGTTCATGTTTATAGTAATGAATATAATTGATTGAGATACTAGCATTTACTAAGTAACTAACTAACTAACTCACTGGCACTATTGAACCTATAGGTTTATGGTCACACGGACATAAGCTCTCCTTACAGAAACATATAAAATATGTAATAGATATACCAAAATTTTGAATGATATTCTTGATAAAATGTTATTGATTATATAGTAGATTATACTGACGTAAGTTTCTACCAATCATAAATTTTCAAAATTTCACAAATTCAATATGTAGATATTATATGGTCACATGTAGAAATACATTATTAAACAAGAGTAGATAATAACAAATGAGGAAAATTTTGAAGTGGCATAATTCAATTAACTAGGAATAAAACACCAGATTACGTTTATGCAACACTTTGGCTAGACCAGTGTTGACCTATGGTAGTGAAGCATGGACACTAAAAAGACAACATGAAAGCAGAATAACGGCTTGTGAAATGAGATTCATGCGCAGAACAGTGGGTTACACCAGATGGGATCGGAAAAGGAACACCGATATCTTAAAAGAATTGAAGACTACGCCAATTTTGGAATATATTAAACAGTACCAACTAATTAAGTTATGTAGATAGGAAATAACACTATGAGGTTCTTTAATATTGTTTATTTTTTATTATTTCACTCACCTCATACTTCATAAATCATAGCAGACCCTGGGTTTCTTCACGTAATTTGTGACATTGTCAATGCTGCGTCACGTTCACAACTGACGTCCAACGGCCTTCTATCCTGCAGACTGACCTCCGCGCCATCTGGTGGCCGACCGAAGAATTTCCAAATCAGTCCTCTTTCTTTATAACCGGGTATTTCAAAGTTCATAGTTGTATTTTCATTCTTGCATATGTAAATTTTTTCCCAAATTGTGAGTTCCTTCGGTTTTTCCAATTGTTTAAGTAATTTTGTTTTGGTTTCTATTCTATGTTTTTCTGACCAGGCATGTGCAGCTATTGCAGATTTTTCGGTTTCTCCATTTTTAACATTTCTGAGGTGTTCTTTTAATCTTGTATTTAGATTCCTTTTTGTTTTTCCTATGTATATCTTTTCACAATCTTTACAATTAATTTGATAAATTCCCGATTTTTTGCAGTCTTCAATTTTTTCATTTTTGTTGGTTTTTATTAAATTACCTAAGCTGTAATCATTTTTTGGTGCTAATTTAATGTTGAATTTGTTGAAAATTTTTTGAAACTTGTCAAATACGAAAGGATGGTATGTGAACTTCTTGAATTTTTTGCCTATATTTATATATATATATATATATATATATATATGATTTATGAAGTATGAGGTGAGTATGAGGTGAGTGAAATAATAAAAAATAAACAATAGTACCAACTAAATTGGAAACACCATCTTGAAAGAATGAGTTCAAATCAGATCCTCAAAGCTGTTTATAATTATATACCAAGAGGACAATCTCTGGGCCGTCCTATGAAACGCTGGAGGGAAAATTTTCTATAGGATCGTAACAGGCCTTGGCCTAATACTTGGAAGGAAGAAGAAGAAGGAAGAATAATTACAATCAAAGAAATTAAACACAGACCAGCTTTGGAATACATGCTATTATGCATTACAGGGACTCTTGTCATCCCAAGTTCTTTAACCTTTTGTACGCCATGCCCGGCGTGTGCCAGTGAAAGTGTGTGTACAGCAGTATGCCACGCCCGGCAAGCTCCGGTTTTCAATCTTATTATTTTAAATATTTTTTCCCCGAAGTTTTTACTTCAATAAACTAAAATTATTTTTCGTTCTGTGTTTGTACATCCTTTCTTAGCAATACTTTGCACATCCCTTACAGAATAATGGTGCAGGCTGGTTGTAAATGGGTTTTCTAAATGAGGGTGTACATTCATGTTTCAAGGCTTCTTTTTTTTTTTTTTTTTGGCTATGGAATATTGCAATTTCAGGATTTTCTCTTTATTTATTTTATTTTTAGTTGAAAAGATACCTGGCCAAGGGGTAGGTCGTGCTGTGAAACACAGTGATTCATGTCTCAAAGTTGACGAAAATACAATACGCGAGTTTATTGTGACAGTTTTATCAGAAGATGAGAGTGACAGTAACAGTTCATCAAATGGTTATTCGTTTGACGAATGTGATAGTAGTCCTGTTTCTAAGAGAATATTATTACAATCTAAGCCTGTAAATAGTAAAGCAAGTGATGTAGACCTAAATGAACAGGGTGTGAGTGACAGTGGTGGGCATGTCGCGCCAGACGAAACACGTGGCATAAAACAGCTGTTTGACTGGAATTGATTCGAACCCAGGACCATAAAAATGTTCAACAATATTTAATATTATAAGTGTTTAGTGATAATGCCATCAAAATTATTCAATAGGATAAATGTTTTAGTGATAGTGATAACAAATTTGAATGAAGACACTGCTGAATTCGAACCTGGGATCTTTATAAGTGGAAGCAACACTGCCTAACTTTCAAATAAATGTATAATAGTGAGTTTAAATTCAATTTAGCATGGCATGTAGACAGTAAATTATACTTTACATAGGTTTATATTATATAGTATGGCGTAGTACTTTAAATTTTAAAAACCTGGCACCCACAGCCCAGCTGGTAAAAGGGAAACTTGGCGGTCAAAAGAATTTTAAATTAAAACTATATAAAGAGACTATTCTCCCATTTATACCATATGGACGTGAAACATGGAATCTTATATTAAGCAAGAAAAAAATATTAATAGTATTTCAGAATAAAATGCTTAGGGAAATGTTTGTACCAAAGAGAGATGAACAGACAGGTGAATATAGAAAACTATATAACACTAAGATAGTGATCTTTATGGGAAACTGGATCTAATAAAAACAGTCATGTTCATAGGCTGTGATGGGCAGAACATACGGCACAATTTGGGAATGAAATAGGGGTCCTAAACATCCCTCATGGTGCCATGGATGCTCCCCTAACAGGAGTTTCTTGACCAGCAAATTTAGTCAGACTTAGATTTAATTAGTTAAGCTTATTTTCCTACAGATGTTGGGAGTGACCTGTTGTCAGAACATTACTTCAATGAGCCATCTAGAGGCAACTATAGTATTACTTGGATGGGGAAGGTCAGTTAAATTTTGCTCAGAGGCACTAATTTATGCTTGAGGTTCTTTTACAAGCCCAAAAATCTTCAGACTAGGGACCCATGGCTTATAGTCCTTCCCAGAGACTTTCTACCTTGGATTTTTCCATCTTAAAAATCCATTGACCCTGGGTGGGTACGAATCTATGACCCTCAGGTCTAGAGGCAAGGAATATGACCACTAGGCCACCATGGCCAACATTAAAGAAAATATATAGTAAGGAACATGTCTGAATAGCTCAGTTGTCAGAGCATCAGCACAGAGAGCTGAAGGTTGGGTTCAATTCTGAATTCAGGCATATTTTTCTTAAGTTATGTAGATAGGAAATAACACTATGAGGTTTTTTAATATTGTTTATTTTTTATTTCACTCACCTCATACTTCATTTTAAAATTTTTTAATCATATAATTGTCAATGTGAGTTTCTTTTCTGTAGATTCCAAATTCTATTTTCTTTTTTTCCTCATTCCTAATCAATTTAAGGTCTAAAAATGGTATTTCATGATTATTTTCTACTTCCATTGTAAATTTGATTGTTTTATTTTGAATATTTAACAGTTTAATGGCATCTTCTAATTGTTTCTGTTTTACTATTGCTATGATATCATCTACATATCTTCTCCAAAATTTAAACATCAAAGGGTGTGCTTTGGTTACATGACATTCAAAGTTCCCCATAAACATATTTGCTAAGAATGGTGATAATGGATTTCCCCATTGCAAGTCCTGATTTTTGTCTAAAATATTTTCCTCTAAAGGTGAAGAACATTTGATTTAAGCATAATTTTGTTAATTTTATGTATTCTTTAATGCTATCATCATCTAATTTGTTTTCTTTCAACAATTTTTCCAAAATTTTTATGAGGTGAGTGAAATAAAAAATAAACAAGATATTTTTCTCTTTACTATAAATTGTACTAGCTTAGCTGTGTATAATAATTTATTTAAAGAAAATAATTGATGCATTTCTTGCAAACTTTATTTCAAAAACATACATGTTTTCAATTTGAACAATAAATAATAATTTTACATTTAAGAATATTACTTTTTTAAGTAGTTTTTTCATCACACATCTGAGGTGCCATTTCTCCATTTGCTTTTTTCTTCTTCAACATTTCCACTAACTGTTTATACCTTTGCATGCAGTCCTCCTGGAAATTTAAAATTAAGTCAAGTTACTCTCTTTCACAAGATACATTTAAAAAAATCACGGTTTCTGGAACAGTCATTTCTATCTTCAGCCATATTTCCAATTGTTGAATTGTTATATTAAATCAATGTTGGGAAGTAAACATTATGAGGTATAATCATTAAAATTCATTGGAGAACATTTTGTTTAAACAACTCACCTCATAGGATTCATGCTTCCATGATACTGCAGTTTCAAACACAGTCGTGTTCATCCTCGCCAATATTGGTGACAATAGAACAGTTGACGGCAGAAGAATTTCGTCAGTCGGAGTTATGGCTGAGGAAGACGACTGTGTTTCAAACCGCGGTATCATGGAAGCATGAATGGATGAGGTGAATTGTTTAAACAAAATGTTCTCCGATGTATTTTAATGTTGAATTTTTGCCTACATCATCATCATCATCATCATCTTCTAAACTAAAAAATCTAAAAATTCAACAATCAGAAATATGGTTGAATGCTTCTTTTTTCCCTCTTTCATGACAAATAATATGGGAAATTATCCCAAAGCCGGGAAGAATCAAAATGTATACTTCTGGATGACCAAAAAATCAAAATAAATGTTGGTATAAAATGGGATCTTCCAGAAACTGTGGTCCTGTGCAGTAAAAAATATACCTTAATTAAAAAATATAGTGTTTATGAGATGAGATAAATTATAGCTCATTTCATTTTATTTCTTAATACTATTGCTACACTACTTTTCTTAGGGTTGAAAGTAATGTAGTTTCCCCTAAGATACGTTATTAGCCATATCAGTCCAGTAGTGGGGCTGCCACTTTTAGCCTCTGAACAGGTTTGTAATGCAGCATTTCTCAGAAGGACAGCAGGATACACTCTTTTAGATAAAAAAAAAGAATGAAGACATTTTAGAACAATTAGAAGTAGAAGAAATTTTAGAACAATTAGAAGTAGAATCTGTAGAAGAAAAACTCAACAGATATAAATTAAACTGGCTAGACCATGTAAAAAGAATGGATAATTCAACAATCCCGTAAATGATGATGCAATATAAACCCAAAGGACATCATCAACCAGGAAGACGTCTTAAAAGACTGCTAGATGGGTCAAAACAGGTCTACAAAGAAGAATGAGTCGATTTTTATAGTTTAACTTCATAGTTTATGTTTTCTTAAACATGGAAACTGCAGTTTTCAAGAGGAAACATCCCTCCCATTTTCAACCGGATTTTTTGGAATCTCCATCTATAACATTGCCATCGGGTGTTGATTTGATGAACTTCAAGATTAGGTCCCATTCATCATGAATTTCGAAATTCATGGATTTGTATTGTTCTTCTGAATATATATCTTCTCCCAAACTGTCAATTCTAAAGGTTTCTCCAAATGTTTTAGAAGTTTGGCCTCTTTTCAATTTTATGACTCTTCAACAAACTATGTGCTGCAATAGCTGATTTTTCAATTTCACCATTTTTAATATTTCTAAAGTGTTCCTTTGTGCGAGTGTCCAAATTCTTTTTTTTTTACTATCAAATTTATCAAATTAGTTGTAGAGACTGCAATAAAGTATACATAGGAAAAACAAAAAGGAATTTGGACACTCACACAAAGGAACACTTTAGAAATATTAAAAATGGTGAAATTGAAAAATCAACTATTGCAGCACATAGTTGTTGGAGAGTCTTAAAATTGAAAAAGAGCCAAACTTATAAAACATTTTGAAAAACCTTTACAATTGACAGTTTGGGAAAAGAAATGTATTCAGAAGAACAAATTTAAATCTATGAATTTCGAAATTCCTGATGAACGGGACCTGATCTCGAAGTTCATCAAATCAACACCAGATGGCAACATTATAGATGGAGATTCCAACGAAAATCCAGTAGTCATAATGTCGGTTGAAAATGGGAGGGATGTTTCCTGTTGAAAACTGCAGTTTCCGTGTTTAACAAAACGTAAACTATGAAGTAAGATATAAAAAAGAACTCTTTCTTCATGAATAAGAACCTCTTAATGTTGTTTCCCATATTTAACAATGAAGGTCTACAAAGGCCTAATTCATGATGGATGATGATGATGATACTAATGCTACATTACAGAGGTACTGGAATTGATAAAAGAACTCATAAAAATGATGCAAAGGAAAGAAGAGATTTGAATGAAAAGAAATTACCTTAGTTTTGCCTGGAACACATTTTGCAATCTTATCCCATCTGTCTGTGCTGGCACCTTTAGGAAATTTAATAAGAGCAGCTTCGAGTGCTTTCTGTTGTACTTGACTCCAATCCTGATTATTATCTACATCTGTAGCCCTTGTCTTCACTTTGCTGGGTTTCACAGGCTCTGGTTCTGCAGGCCCAGATGAGACGACCCTGTAACCATCTTCTTTCACCTTCTTGGCCATGTGTGTGACTTCAGCCACAGATCGGCCCATAGCACTAGCAACCTTCTCCCATCGGGAAGGAGTACCTGGTGGGAATTTCTTCACTAAACGTACCAGCTCAACTAAATCATCATCTGTCCACAGTCCTCCTGACACAAGCGGTGGTGGTTTACTCTCTTCAGGAGGTTCATCAGTGTTCGCTGTTTGATCAACAATTGCTTCAAGAGACTCTGATTCCTCTGACGTTACTTCTGGAAGGGTAAATGCTCTGCCTTTACGCCGGCGAGGACCCTTCACTTCTACTTCAGGTTGTTCTTCTTCTTCCTCTGACCTAAATTACAGAAAATATTTTTTAAATAGCAAAAGTAAGGCTGCAAAGGGTTATTGTTTTAAACAGGGAGGAGACCCTCTAATTCTTTCTAGATTTAAAGTTTACAGGAACCAATCTGGACAATAACCCAGTGTCCCAATCCCTACATTCTTGTGGTTCAGCTGTTAACATATTGTTTATGCAATAGGAATCAAAGGGATGGGAAACTCACCAATTAGCACTGGTCGTTACACCTCATGTGTAATGCATACTATTTTTTGGTCGATGTAGATGACTTCTATGAGAAAGAAACATTTGGTGATCGTTGCTATGTAGCTTTTCATTTGTTTTATTATAAGCAAGGATTGTTGGCTGTGGAAACATTTTTTATGTGTAGTACCGTGATTAGAATCTGTTTGATAATTTTATTATGGAAGGAGTCATGGTAGATGATAGAGAAATTGAAGAATCCTGGAGAGTGGGATGTTCTGCATTAATTCCGGAAAAGTCTAAAGAAAGGTACTAGTTAGTGTACAAAACATTCAAGAAATGTTTTATTTTACTTACCGAACGTGTGCTTTTTGAGTCCATATCAGCATTGCGTTTTCTTTTGTTTGCTTAGCAACCAGGTTAGATGTGGGAACGTTGACTTACTTCCAGTAACAACAATATTGGTAAGTATAAGAAATTAGTCACATCGACCAAAAAAGTATCTAATAAGGCTGAGATAGAGATAAAATGCAGTAAGAAAGGAAAGCATGTTTGGTAATAATATTATTATAATGTAATAGTTACGATTGCTCAAGCAGTTCCTGTTCTTTTCTTTGCTTCTGTTCTGCCCAGTAAGCTTTCACCATGGTGACACTTGTTGGGCAAAACACCACAAAAAACCAGAATACCCAGCGTGGCAGCTGAAAAGGCAGTGTGTTCCATATACTGAAACCAAAACATATTGCAAAAATAAATAACTTTTATTAAAATACATCTTGTGTAATGATATGTTAACATCTAAAATTCATCGGAGAACATATTGTTTAAGGGGCACGCCGTAGCGTAGTGGTTAAGGCACTGAGCTACAAGCCGGAGGGTCGAGGGTTCAAGTCCCGTTGGGGGTCAGGATTTTTAAACTGACCCAAACCCTCTGGCGGCACTATGGCCCTGGGGTCGACTCAGCCTCTAACGGAAATGAGTACCAGACGCTTGTTCTGGGGGTAAAGGCGGCCGTCACGCAGGGTTGACAACCCGGCTGACAAAAAGTGCCGATTGTCTAGAAAAAGTGGGAGCCTTAACCTCCTGCTACCCCAAGGGCCTCCGGGCCTGTTGTGGGATCGCTTTACTTACTTACATATTGTTTAAACAACTCACCTCATAGGATTCATGCTTTCATGATATCGCGATTTCAAACACAGTCGTGTTCATCTTCAGCCATAACTGACAGTTGGAGTTATGGCTGAAGATGAACACGACTGTGTTTGAAATCGCGATATCATGGAAGCATGAATCCTATGAGGTGAGTTGTTTAAACAATATGTTCTCCGATGTATTTTAATGATTATACCTCATAATGTTTACTTCCCAACATTAATTTAATATGTTAACATCTATTGTTGTTTTTATTTATATATTAAATTTGGGAATTTTTAACATTATGAGGTTCAATTAATAATAATTAAATGAATCGTGATTTCATCTTACCTCATACTTCTATGTTTTATTTAAACACAGCTGATGATGATGACAATGTGTCGCCGATATTGCAGTGCTGTGTTTAAAAAAACATAGAAGTATGAGGTAAGAAGAAATCACGATTCATTTAATTATTATCTATTGTTGTTTGCTAAAACTGAAAATGCAATTGTTGATTATTTAACAAAAAAGTATGTAGTATTGTGCAGAAACCTTCACCAGATTTGCCATTCCTAACAGCTAAGAGATTAATCACTTCAGAAAATTAAATTAAATTGTCTAATTATTTTTAATAAAGTTCCAAAGATGGGAGTGCCTACACAAAACTATTTAAAATCTCTAAGTATCCAAGGAAAAGTGTCGTATCTTCTAAATTGACCACAGGTCATGATTGTTGTCAAAGTATTTGCATAGAATGCCTACAGATAGAATCCCTCAGCTGTTACTAAAGTACAAACCAATAGGACATAGAAATGTTGGACGCCCATTTACTAGATGGGAGGATTCATTAAATCCCACTTGATGTGAAAACAGGTCAAAAGGCCTAATTTCATTAAGCAGAAGAAGAAGAAGAAGTATTTGCATAGAATTGGAATTCTCTTTTCTCTTGTGCAATCTACAAGAAGAGATAGATGAGGACCACTTTCAGCAATTTTAAAATACAATAGGAAGTAACATTAAGATGTTTTGTAATCGAATGGTAAAGAGGAAAATTTATGCCTGAACTGGGAATCAAACCCCGAACCTTCAGTTTTCCATGCTGATGTTGAAGGTTTGCGGATCGATTCCCGGTTCAAGCATAAATTTTTCTTTTTACCATTTGCTTACAATAATTTAGTTGTGTACTTTAATATACTTATTTCAATCATAGTAACAGCTTTAGCTTCTTAATATTAGTAAATTAATGAGTCATTTTTTAACATCTTACCTCATATTTTTAGTCCCATGTCGTAACCGAGCGGTTAAGGTAGGAAGCCTTGGCGCAGAGCTATGGGACTTGCGCTGGTTCGAGTCTCCATGGGGGAAGAAATTTTCTCATGGTATTTCGGCCAGTATGGGACCGGTGCCCACCCAGCATCGTGAGGCAATTGGGTAGCTACAATAAGTAGCGGCTCCAGGTTGAGGAACCAGCTATAACGGCTGGGGGACTCGACATGCTAACCACATGTCACCCCTACACTGGCTGTTGATCATCTACCTCTGTGTTTGACACATGTGGATGCGAAGGGCCAGCAGCCGGCTGGTAAAAGGGCAACCGCTGAAAAGTGGAAAGACCCTCAATCAATCGGAACCTCATATTTTTTGTTTCTTCAAACACGGGAACCAGTTTTCGAGAGAAGGATCTCTCTCATTTTCAACCGACATTATGACTACCCGATTTTCGTTGGAATCTTGGAATCTCCATCAATAATGTTGCCATCTGGTGTTGATTTGATAAACTTTGAGATAAGGTCACGTTCATCAGGAATCTCGAAATTCATGGATCTAAATTTGTTCTTCTGAATCAAATTCATGGATCTAAATTTGTTCTTCTGAATCAAATTTAGATCCATGAATTTCGAGATTCCTGATGAACGTGACCTCATCTCAATGTTCATCAAATCAACACCAGATGGCAACGTTATTGATGGAGATTCCAACGAAAATCCAGTAGTCATAATGTCGGTTGAAAATGAGAGAGATCCTTCTCTCGAAAACCAGTTCCCGTGTTTGAAGAAACATAAAATATGAGGTAAGATGTTAAAAAATGACTCATTAATTTACAAATTAAGAACCTCATAATGTTATTTCCCATATTTAACTATGAATTCTTAATACTAATTTAATTAAGAAGTTTGTTTAATAATTAAAACATTTTGTCTGTTCATTCTTACCTCTTATAGTTCTTTTTGTCGAACATATGTTCAACCCTTTCATCAAAATCTACAATATCTGGAAAATATTAGGGAGCAAGAGAACTGATGACTGAATTTCCAAATGTTTGGCATTAGTAAACAAACAAACATAATCCAATGTTGGCTTGCTAGATTTTACAGATTCATTGTAATCATTTTCAGGGTTCATGGCAAACTTTTACAGCTATCTTGAGGAGCCAGGAACAATATTAAATAAATTACACTGTTTAGTTAACTGAACGACTTGTATAGTTCCTACTTTTGTGAATTACCTTGGAGTTGGAATATCCAAAATTATTGTCTCTGGAAGAGCTGGACCATCATATTTCCCTTTCCTTTGTTTCTTCTGTAATTTTTTTAACTTCATATTTAGGAACTGCTCCTGCAAATAAAGGGTAACATTTTAAACATTTTTTAATATGAAGAAGTAGTTAATAAGATGGCTCAAGACCAGTCTAGACAAACATTGTCACACCAACTATAATAGTTAGAAAACATAACATGCTGACCATGTTCCCTGGCTTGGATCATCGACTAGTTCTGTGATTGATACATGTGCACTAGAGTTTATTATTATATTATTATTAATATGCGAAAAGAAGAAATTAATGAACTTTGAAATTCCCGGTGAGAATGACCTGGTTTTGAGGTTTTTCAGTCAGCCAATGGAAGGAGAGAAGGACAGCTCTTCAAGACGATAGAACAACGGTCGTGACGATACTGAGGATGGAACAGAAACTATGTTCCGAAACTAGTTTATAATCAAATAAGAAGAACAATATGAGGTGAGTGATAAAAATATTCTACCTTAATGAATATACCTCATAGTGAGAATTCCTAAAATAAGTAATGTGATTATATATATATTTCAATACATTTATAAGTACATTATAAAATAATAATAAGACCAGTAATCCCAAAATTTCAAAATATTATATTGGTTGATATATTTAGCATTATTTTAATGTATAAAGTTTGACCTAAAGGTTTTGATATCACTTCTTTCTAGGGATCAGTTTCAAATGAATTGGACTATACAATACAATCAAATATTCTGGACCTTATATGAACTTATATGTTTTTTTTTTTTTTTTGTTCTATGCCACCGGGTTGATTTATAATATTTTTGGATTCTCTTCTGGCATTGGTAGAATTTTAACTAACTTCTGAGGTGCCCTGCCTTGAAGAGGTAGAGTTACATTACTGATATATTTTTGTATTGTAAGCCCATGTTTTTCCCTTTACAGAGATTTAGGCGCTCTCCCCCTACAGGGCAGAATTTGAACCATACTAATTTAGTTACATTTGTTTTTGTATAGATGTCATTTTGAGTGGTCCGTGGTCAGCGCACCGCCTCACACTGACATCTAGGAAACCAACGTAGTACTAGGATGGGAAAATTCAGTAAATTTTGCTTAGAGGCCTTTCCATTCAGGCTTAAGGATTTTTTACGAGCCTGAAAATCTTCAGACTCGGGACCCACGGCTTAAAGTCCCTCCCGGAGGACTTGCTCCTTGGATTTTTCTGTCCTAAAAAATCCATTGACCCCGGCCGGGATTGAACCCACAACCCTCAGGACCAGAGGCAAGGAGCATAACCACTAGTCCACCGCGGCCGACACATTACTGATATGACGAGTGATAAATGATAATGAAGAACCAGGAGAGTCCTCAAACTTAAACTTAATCTAAATTTCAGATCATGGGCGACCACAGAAAAAAAAATCCTGTGGTCTGACCAAGAATCAAACCCAGGACCTTATGAACTGTAGTAGGTCTAATCACAAAATCATGAGGCTGTTCATGTAAAGCAACTAGTAGTAGTAAGCCCTTATGACTCTCAACAAGATTTAGGTATTCCTCCCTACAGGGGAAAAATTCAACCACACTAATTTATCTACAATTGTTTTCTGACAGATGTTATTGAGTGGCCTGGGGTCAGCATTTCTGCCTCATAGTGACATCTATGAAACCAAGGTAGTACTATTTTCTGTCCAGCCTAAGAAACACACTTCAGGAAAATAAATGGGCAGGTAATCCATGAAGCACATGACCACTGCAGTTACTGCGATTCGTTCAAGATCAAAGCACAGTTCAGCAGAAGTGAAACAATAGATCATGTACTTGATTAATATAATTACATATTTAAAGCTATTTATGTTAACTATAGTTGATCAGAATACAGTATATACCTACATATTTCTTCGAAGGTCAGAGACTAATTAAAAATTTGTATTTATTTGAAACTGAACGATTCTTGAGAGGAGGTTGAATGTCAGTTACAAATATGGCAGCTGTCGGGTAGTTTATGTTAACTTAACTCGGTGATAAAATGTGTGGTCAAAAATATTAGAAGCACAATGGGAAATTGTTAAAGAATAGTGAAAAACAATGTTAAATGTATTTTGTAAGTTTATGGAGCATAATCCTGGCACTATAGGGCATTAATTTATCGGCTTGTAACAAACAGCTGATGTTCGTGCTGCGCGGAGTAATACATTTGGAAGTTAAATATCAAAGTGTGCTTCTTATGTTGGACAGAGAATAAGATGGAACATTCGGTAAATTTTTTACAGAGGCCTTTTTATTCAGGCTTATCATTCTTTTACAAGCCTCAAAATCTTCAAACTTGGGATCCACAGCTTAAACACCCTCCCGGAGGACTTGCCTCTTGGATTTTTCCATCCTAAAAAACCCATCAACCATGGCTGGGTTTGAACCCACATCCCTCAGAACTTAGAGGCAAGGAACATAACCACTAGTCCACCACGGCCGACTAAATAAATATTAAACAAAAAAGCATCCATAATGAATTTACTAGGTTGTAAATAACTCTAAAAAAACTCCAAGCGCAACAGGCCATGAAGGCCCTTGGCCTACCAGCCGGCCTCACATCCGAGTCCGATTGAGGGTCTTTCCACTTTTCAGCGGTTGCCCTTTTACCAGCCGGCTGCTGGCCCTTCACATCTACATGTGTCAATCACAGAGGTAGATGATCAACAGCCAGTGTAGGGGTGACATGTGGTTAGCATGTCGAGTCCCCCAGCCGTTATAGCTGGTTCCTCAACCTGGAGCCGCTACTTATTGTAGCTACCCAATTGCCTCACGATGCTGGGTGGGCACCGGTCCCATACTGGCCGAAATACCATGAGAAAATTTCTTCCCCCATGGAGACTCGAACCAGCGCAAGTCCCGTAGCTCTGCGCCAAGTCTTCCTACCTTAACCGCTCGGCTATGGCACGGGACTCATGTGTTAATCAAAGAGGTAGCCGATCATCTAGCCAGTATAGCAGTGACATGGCATGTGGTCAGCATGTCAGGTCCCCCAGCCATTATTATAATAATAATAATAGCTTTATTTTACCTGGCAGAGTTAAGGCCTTAAGGCCTTGTCTACCACTCAATCAGGTTTTAAAAAAAATACAAAAAAATAGTCTTACATCTAAATTACAATATATATAAACGATTACAAGTTATGAATACAATACAATTAATATTTATAAACTATTTTGATTTACTCTAAATTTAACGAATTAATTATATAATATGTACAAGATATATAA
Organism: Diploptera punctata; assembly: GCA_030220185.1. Classification (NCBI taxonomy): domain Eukaryota; kingdom Metazoa; phylum Arthropoda; class Insecta; order Blattodea; family Blaberidae; genus Diploptera; species Diploptera punctata. The sequence goes on from JASPKZ010001982.1 coordinate 373,760, forward strand.
AAAAATTAGGAAAAGATTAATGACATAGTATAAAATTAAATAAATAGAGAAAAATTAATTATTAGACAACAGGTAACTGTATAAGCGTGACTTAAAGGTGCCAAGTGTGCGACAACCCCTGATATCTTGAGGAAGGAGATTCCAGGAGCGGGCAGAGTCTACTGTGAAGGAAGTAGAATAGGAGGAAGTGCTATGAAGAGGAATTGTTAGCAGACTGCTATCTTGTGACCTAGTGTCAATATTGTGGTAAGAGGATAACTTCTCAAATCTGGGCGCCAGGAATGTAGGAATTCAGAAGCTTGAAAAGTAGTGCAAGAGTGTGCAATTTACGTCTGTCAGTAAGACTGAGACAAGAGAGGTTATTAAAGTGTTCGGAAATACGGTCATAATGGCAGATATTGAAAATGAATCGAACGCAAGCATTATGAACACGCTGCAGTCTCTGCGACAAGTCATAGTTTAGATCATTATATATAATGTCACAATAATCGAAGTGTGGTAACACAAGATTCTGCACAAGGATTTGTTTTAACGAAACTGGGAGAAAATTCTTTAAACATCTAAGATAATGTAAGATGGAGAAAGTCTTTTTACATATGTGTTTCACTTGTGTTTGCCAGGTTAAATTTGCGTCTATATGTAGTCCAAGATCTATTACTGAAGAACCCTGGAGTCACTAAAAATGCTAAAAATAGCTACCCAAATACCTCACAATGCTGGGTGGGCACCAGTCCCATACTGACCGAAATTCCATGAGAAAATTTCTTCTCCCATGGGGACTTGAACAAGTGCAAGTCCCGTAGCTCTGCGCCAAGGCTTCTTGCTTTAATCATTCAGCTACAGTGCGGGACAGGTTATAAATAATGTTACATTAAATAAAAAATATTGTTATTTTGGCAGAAAAACAATGAATAATTTAATTAAAATAACCTCAAAATATCACTTTCTAAAATTAAATATTAACAATGACCCTCAGGGGTCCTCATCTAGAGGATATGTGGATGGCGACCACAAGGTGCCCAAGCTGAGCAAAACATTTCTTCCACTTACTTGTGTTTTGCACTCTTTTAACTTTACTATCTAACCTCCCTTTGTTAACTCTTGTTTTTTCGACCCCGACGCTATCAGGGCATCCGAGGGCTAGGGAGTCTTTCCTTTCTTCCATTTCTTCTTTCCTTTATTTTCTTTTCTTCTCCAGAAAAGCCTGACCAGAGGCTATAAGATGGCAGCCCCATCACTGGTCTTGCCTTCCTTTGGCCAGCAACCAATCGAAGGGACCATTATTATGCTTTCAAATCTTATATGAGAATTTTCCGGAAGGATCAAACTATTTATGCTGGAGGGAAAATTTTCTATAGGATCGTAACAGGCCTTGGCCTAATACTTGGAAGGAAGAAGAAGAAGAAGAAGAAGAAATATTAACAATGAATAAACTTACAGCAGTGTATTTCCTTTCAAGATAAGCAGCCCAAGACACTATGTACTGGCCAATTGTGATAAGTATGAACAGAATGACGGACATTTCAACCAATCCCATCTTCCGAACTCGACGATAATAGTAAACAGCTTGCCGCCAATCAGGTAATCCATTCTTGAGTACTTCATCATATCGAGAGCGTTTATTTGCATCTTTTAATACATCATACACTGCTACCAACTGCAACAAAGCATAGTATTATAATTCTAAATGATTCATACCAAATTAATCATTTGATATGAGATTGATACTAACCTGTCTAAATTTTATTTCCGCATCTGGCGCATCATTCTTGTCGGGATGCAGTACTAAGGATAGACGGCGATATGCTTTCCTAATTTCACTCGCATCAGCATTCTACAAAAATAAAAATATATAAATGATCAAGTATACTGGTTTCTGACAGAACATACACAAACACCTGGCATTCTTAAAATAAAAATATGAAAATATATTGTATATATTTAAATTAATAACGGGAAGTAAACATTACGAGGTTATATCATTAATAGTGAGTGGAGAACATATTTTAATCGATTCACCTCATACATTTTCAAACTTCTTTGAAACCGATGTTTCAGACAATATCATGTCCTTCATCAGTCATGGCGTCCACTGATGAAATTCCGTGATTGTAGCAAAGTATACATAGGAAAAACAAAAAGGAATTTAGAAACACGCACTAAAGAACATTTTAGAAATATTAAAAATTGTGAAATTGAAAAATCAGCAATAGCTGTACATAGTTTATTAGAACATCATAAAATTGAAAAAGAAGCGAAACTTTTAAAACAGTTGGATAAACCGTTGGAATTGACAATTTGGGAAATGATATTCATTCAGAAGAATAAATATCGATCTATGAATTTCAATATTCCGGTGGATAAAAATTTAATTACAAAGTTTATAATCCCAACGAAAGATGGCAGCACAAGAGGTGATGTCACTAAAGAAATCAACAATCACGGAATTTCATCAGTGGATGCCATGACTGATGAAGGACATGATATTGTGTGAAACCGTTGGTTTCAAAGAAGTTTGAAAATGTATGAGGCGAGTTGATTAAAATATGTTCTCCACTCACTATTAAAAATATATTATAGTTTGGAACAAGTCCACAGAAACACTTCTCAGTTATAAACAGGTAGATCATCGCTGTCAGTTGAATTTACATGAATCTGGTGTCATTAGAAAGAAAAACTCATACGGTTTAGTATCTACCTCAATGTATACAATGTAGAATCTTCGAAACAGTGGATTTAGGAATTTTTAATTCTTGGCTAGCCTTTCGCACACATTTTCAAGGACTATATACAAATGCCTCCCACACATTTTCCACAATTTCCACATTGACAGGCCGTTTCCCTGAATGGATTCTCCTCTTATCACATACGTATCCCTCCTTAACAAACTGTCTATACCATTTCAGAATCGTTTTGTTACAAGGCGCCTCATGTTGGAAATTCCATCTGAAAGCACGCAGATCACTTACTACACTTCATGTGCTGTGGTATTCCAGTACATATCAACTACGTTCTCTACGTTCCTGTGGGTTTGCCATAACATCGTTAATTCACAAAGATTTGACAATTGTAACGTTCAGACCATTTAACACCAACAACAATGGCAAACGGAATCCAAACAGCATCTATTTACAACTTTTTTCTTTCTTCTTGTGCTATCATCTTTTGCGAGTCAACAATATCAATTGCACAACTCTTCAAATTGTTTGAGTTTCTCTTTCTAATGACACCAGTTCCAAGTAAACCCAACAACTGATAGCGATGCTATAACTGTTTATAACTGGGAAATTTTTCTGTGGACACCGTGTATTTTCTTTTAACTGCTCCATTTCCCCTAGTTAATCCAACTTCCACTCTTCTAAACACATGCCAAAGAAATTGTTGATAGAGTAGCCATCTTTTCCAGTGTCCAAGTTCGTTTTGTATTTATTGATTTAATTAAAATTTTCCATGAATTATTATTATTGCTGTATTATTTATTTATTTTTTAATTTTATTAAATACTAGAGAGTGAAACAAACTAAATATTTGGGAATAATTATGGATAACATTGCAGGTATAGGCAAAGAGAACATAAAACATAGAATTGAATTGAGTAGCAAAATAATATCATCGTTAAATTCCATATGGTAGGATAAGCATATTTGGAAAGACACAAAAAAATATATTGGTAAAACATTGGTGGAATCTGTTACAATGTATGGAAGTGAGGTATGGACAATAATAAGTACTACAAGAACAGACTAATAGCTTTAGAAATGGATTATTTATGCAGAAGTGTCAGAAAGTCTAAATTAGAACATGTCACAAATAAGGAAATTAGAAACATAATGGAAGCAGAAAAAAGCATAATTTAAAGAATTGAGGAGAAGGAATTAAGTGGTTAGGACATGTTTTAAGAATGGAAGATGAGCGATGGCCGAAGCAACTGTATGAATGGCATCCGAACAGAAAGAAGAAAAGAGGGAGACCAAAGGTAACATGGAAAGAAAACATGAAGACAGCAATGCAAGCTAGAGGGCTAAGCATCAAAGATGCCCAAGACCGTAGGTTTTGGAGGTTTGGCACGGGAAGACGGCAGCAGCTGTAAAAACCCGAAGATAGATAGAGATTAAATACTAGAGAAACATTACATTTTATATCACTTTATTATATTATAATATCCTCAACTCGGGGTCAGGTCGAGGGATGAGATGAAGTCCCCTGCATAGAAGTCTGTGAATGACAAGGGTACCGGTCGAGCACGCCTGACGCACCATCACAGGGGCAGATGAATGAAATGAAACGAAATGGATGAGATGAGTATGGAGAAATGGTGGAATGAAATTGTGGCTGGGGAAAATGGAGAAAGCCCCAATAAAAACCTGCCCAAGCTCCATTTTGTCCACCACGAAACCTACATGGAGTGATCAAGACTTGATCTCTGGACCCCAGCAGTGAGAGATGAGCATCTAACTGCTTGTGCCATGGAACCGCCTATATTTTAATTACTTTATAATTTATTTAGTTAAAATTTTGGAGGAATTATTATTGCAGTATTATTTATTTCATTTTATTCTAATACAAAACAAATGTGAAAAATAAAATATTATTTTATAGGTTAGCTTATAACAGTAAATCAATGTACATACATACTCATACAACTAATACTGACAGAAACTGAGGAAATATACTCAAAAGAGGAACACTGACAACCTTGCAAATTCTTTCAGTGGCTGGCACTAATGAGGGTTTGCTGGCATGTTGCCTTTGTTCAATAATCTATTATGGGTAGCTTGGGGAAATAGATTTTTGACAACCTGGATGATGACATCTTAAGACTTGATCCAAAATGTATTATAAAAAAGCATACAGTAGGATACACATCAATAAAAAAAAGGAAGACTCTTGAAGCAAGGTTTTGTCCAATTCTATAATAATAATAATAATAATAATAATAATAAATAATAATAATAATAATAATAATTAATAATAATAATAATAATAATAATAATAATACTTTATTTATTCTGGCAGAGTTAAGGCCATAAGGCCCTCTCTTCCACTCAACCAGCACAAATACAAATAAATATTCGACAAATATAGATATACACTATACTAATTATAAACAGTTAAAGATACAATAAATGTAGCAATGTAAATGTCATGTACAAAAACAACATTTTATAGGGTAATAACAATAATGATACGATAATAATAATAATAATAATAATAATAATATAAATATGATACATTATACGGGAAACACCAATTAATATATATATCTTACACTGGATAATAATGAAGTCGAGTTTAGAGCAAATATAAATTTAGATTTCTTTTAAAAGATGCCAATGTCCGGCAGCCCCTTATTTCTTGTGGTAGGGAATTCCAGTTGCGAGAAGTGGAGATGGTATATGACATGGAGTGATGTGATGTCCTATGTTGCGGTATATTAAGTAAGAGACTATGTTGTGATCTTGTGTTTAAGTTATGGTTTGAGGATAGATACTGGAAACGGGATGATAAATAATTAGGAATTGAGGTATGTAGGATCTTAAATAGGAGAATTAGACAGTGCGATTTTCTTCTCTCTTTTAGATGTAGCCATGACAATTCGTGGAATAATGGAGAAATGTGATTGTATTTTCGAACATTAAATATGAATCTGATACACATATTATGGACACGCTGCAGTTTGTCCGACAATCTGTCACTTATGTCAGTTAGTAGAACGTCACAGTAGTGAAAATGTGGCATCACTAAAGTTTGGATTAAAATTCTTTTAAGAGTTGTAGGAAGAAAATGTTTAAGTCGCTTTAGGGAATGCATTATGGAGAAGATCCTTTTAGATGTTTGTTTTACTTGCTCATGCCATTTTAAATTAGAATCTAAGTAAAATCCCAAGTTTTTAACGACGTCGCTATTCTATAGCGTTCTGCCCTAGGGCAGGTCCTTCACTGAAATAATAGCATTTTCATGCTATTCTTGCAGTTTTACTAGGGAATTATAGGTGCGGTTAGCTTCCCGTTGCTTTCCACACCGGGGATGATAATGATGACAACAAGAATGTTTATGATGCCCAGATGTTCAGGAACTTTTTGGGCATCAAAGCTACCTGATATTTGTCTTACAGGTAAGGAAAACCCCTGGGAAAAAACCTCACCCAGGAAGCTTGTCCTGACTGGGCCCACTGCGTGACAAGGCAGCACGCTACCCCGAGACCGCAGTGGTGGACTGTAATAGGAACAATTAAGTCTTGTATACTACAATGGGCAGAACATATAGCACGAATAGGGATTGAAATAACGGCATGGAAAATTCTTGTAGGAAACCCTAAAAGAAAGTGGACCCAGTAGGTAGAGCATGAATGAGGTGAGAGTCCTGCACAATAGCCAAATGGTTAAGGCAAGATGCCTTGCCACAAAGCTACGGGACTTGCACTATTTGGGTCTCAATGGGGGAAGAAATTTTCTCTTGAAATTTCGGCCAGTGTGGGACTGGTTGCCCACCCAGCATCGAGAGGAATTTGAATAGCTACAATAAATAGCGGCTACAGATTGAGGAAACCAGCTATAATGGCCGTGGGCCCGATATGCTAACCACATTTCACCCCTACATTGGCTGGATGATCGTCTACCTCTCAGATTAACACATGTGGATGTGAGGCCAGCAGCTGGATGTTGGGCCTTCTAGGCCTGTCGCGCCATGGATTTTTTTAGGTGAGAGAATAACATTATCCATAATTTGATGACAGACGTTGATTGGAAAACATTAGCTCCGTTTAGGGATGTATGGAGAGTCTATGTTCGCGCGGCCATGAACCTTCGGGTGCGATGGTGTCAGTGAGTTAGTTGTTTATTAAGCCGTGGTCGATAACACTGGTCAACATGATTTTTGTCTCATGAGTACCAATAGTTGTAGTTATTGCAGTTTTTTATTGTGTTTTCAAATATGTATTTGGAATTTCTCCATCTCCCACAGTTTTTTTATTTCAATTTCAATTAATGGATTTAAATAATTATTTTTTAATAAACGTTTTTCCATCCATTTGTCCATTGTAAAATAAAACCAAATGAACTAACTCAGGAGATTTCAGCTATGGAAAAGAGATATCAAGACAAATGAAATCCTAATATGCTGGCCGATTACTGTTGGACCACCAAGAGGGATGCTCCACAGGCAAAATACAGCAGAAAATCGTAATTTCTTAGTTTCTAGGTGAGTCCGAATGTTCGAATATTGTGTTGTTACGAATGTAGAAAATATTAAAGTGTTTGAAATTATAAATTCCTGTCTCTCGGAAACCTTGCCTGATGGAGAAAAACCGATATCATATTTGAATTCAGGAGAAAAAAATATTATCAGAACCACATATTTTTCTTTCCGAGACAAAAAAAAAAGTTTCTTTTTTGTTGCTCAGTGTAATCGCAGTTGCGGCCAAACGTTTCTTACTGGAGTAATTTTGATCTCTTTGCCATCTTATCGTGACACAAGATATTCAAATAGCCTGTATATCTATTATGTAAAATCGAACATGTGTCTGCGATTTATAAACTTCTAAACCACATAACTGATCTTTATGAAAAATGTATACATACAGGTTTTCAGTGCATAATCGCTATATTTTATTCTCTAAAACCATCAGGAGTAGGAGTTCACTTGAAACGAAAATTTAAAAATCCTTCTAGCGGACGCAATGTGCGTTGTTTCACAACGAAACTCAGTATATGTTATTAAAATAAAGTGAAATAGATATTGACAAAAAATCAGCGAAGTCCGGTCACTAGAAGTGGGGGTTTACTTAAAATAAGAAATTAAAAATTGATTCTAGCAACCGCCAAGTTTGGTTTGTCGCAGTGCACACCATTCAATTCAATTAACCCATAATTTTCGTTTAACTTATTCAACTTAAAAAAAAAAAAAAAAATTAGGCGTAGGAGCGCACGTCGGGTAGGCCTATTCGTTAGTTACTAATAAAACAACGTAACTAGCGTATATCTTCGAGATTTTATACGGTAGTTTTAAAGTTTGGATTACACTCAGCAATAAAAAAGAAACTTCTTTTTTTTTGTCTTCGAAAGAAAACATGTGATTCTGATAGTATTTTTTCTCCTGAATTCAAATATGATATCGGTTTTTCTCCATCACGCAAGGTTTCCGAGGACAGGAATTTATAATTTCAAACACTTTAATATTTTCTACATTCGTAACTACACAATATTCGATCATTCGGACTCGCCTAGAAAGTAAGAAATTACGATTTTCTGCTATATTTCGCCTGTGGAGCATCCCTCTTGATGGTCCAACAATAGTCGGCCAGCATATTAGGATTCCATTTGCCTTCATATCTCTTTTCCATAGTTGAAACCATTTGAGTTATCTCATTTGGTTTTATTTTACAATGGACAGATGGACGAAAAAACGTTTATTAAAAATTAATTATTTAAATCCATTAATTGAAATTGAAATAAAAAAACTGTGGGTGATGGAGAAATTCCGAATACATATTTGAAAACACGATAAAAAAAACTGCATTAAGTACAACTATTGGTACTCATGAGACAAAAATCATGTTGACCAGTGTTATCCATTTATTAACAATACATTATTAAATGGATCTGTCCCGGTTGGCTTTTAGTATCACGCTCGCCTCTGATTCAGAGTTCACGGGTTCCAATCTGGTCGGGTGGATTTTTTAAAGGTGTAAGAATTTTGAATACGGTTTCCTTAGGAAAGGAAGTAAAGCTGTGGATCACATGTAAATTTACAGCACATAAAATTATTAAATTTTTATTTACTTACACTTTTACAAATGTGCCGATATTTGTTTATATTTCAAAACTAATTCAATGCGCTTAATTCATTATTTGTTTATTTAATGATACTTCTAAAATTTATTATCATTATTATTACTATCATTATTATAATAATAATAATAATAATAATTATTATTATTATTATTAGAGGCCGGATTATATGCATTTGCATATGTAGACCTTTTTCACCTGTTATTGCATATTTTCGCGCTATATTTACAGCATTTTAAAAATCTGTGTTGTTTTACAATGAACATTTCGAGACCATCAAAAGTGTAGTAAACAATTTCGATAGTGGAGAGGCTTTGACAGTTTGTCAGTGCAAGGAAGCATTTAACGATTCAAAAAAAAAAAAAAATATATATATATATATCTATCTGTGATTAGCATTCATTTTTTTTTCTTCATATACCTGCAACTATTAAAAAGCTTGAAACTCAGGGTTTGGCGTTGATTGATTCTATTCAACTAATGGATAAAATCCGTCAACTGAACTCTTGGATAACCCAGGCTTTGAACCTTTGTGTCAAATTAATAGCTTTATAAATGGGACGGGCGAGCTTCTGCCAGAAATAATAAGTGCCAAAATAACGCCCAAATTCAAATACTGCGCAGTTGCTTCAGTTAACATAGAACGGTCCTTTTTTGTTTATAAAAATATTTTGAGCGATCGAAGAGACAACCTTACTACCGAACATTTGGAACAGTGCCTGATACTGACTGATAATTTATCATTTATCAGTGATAAATAATATTAATAAATAGATTAATAAACATACTAATTATTAAGTTAATTTAGAAATAAAATACGAGTATCTAATAAAGTAATAAATAATTATGTTTTTATTATTATTTGGTATTGCATATATTGACTTTTTCATGCATATTTTAAGCATTTTTCATGCATATTTCGAGCTTGCTATGTTGCATATAATCAGGTCTCTAATTATTAGTTTATTATTATTATTAAGACTACATAACAGTGAGCTACATTATCTTTATGGGAAACCAGATCTCGTAGATGGGCAGGACGTGTGGCAAGAACGGAACATCCTTGCAGGAAAATTAGAGGGAAAACGCGCAGTCGATAGGCCAAGAAAGAGATGGGGAATAACATTAACCATGATTTGAGGGAAGTAAATTATATATAGGGAATGATTAGAAGAATTAGTTCCGGATAGGGATATATGGAGAGCTTATGCCCCGCACGGCCATAAAACTACAGATTCGATGGTGCCAGTGAGTTTATTATTATGCTTTATTTTGAAAGCATCGTAATAATGATAAAGTTATACTTTGAACAAAATAATCTTAATTTTTAACTAAACTAACTTACTGGCTCTATCGAACCCGTAGGTTCATGGCTCTCCACACATCCCTATCCTGAGCTAATGTTTTCCAATCCGCGTTTCTTGACGGTTGTATTTTTACGGTGAAAGATCGTCACTCTTTCGACCAAGGTACTTTTTTTCTGGCTTATCGCCTACGACCTGCCCGGCATGGGGTAACCCTTTCGGCAACAATGCTATCGCTGGCATAGCTCTCGAAGCCGCAAGCCACTCCACCACAATGTACAGATACCATGGATTATTTTTTTAATTTGATTCCTCACGAGTATTCAACAGAATAAAGGTATTAAAATTGTGTACGGTATACTTTGTGAAGCTATTTCTATTCCTATCCAGAGTAGCATTTAGCCGTTGATCACAATATTTTTTAATTTTTTTTAATTCAATGCCACCGTGTTGACATTTCGACATTCTGGTATTCTTTCCTGGCATGGCGTTATTGTAACCCATTTCTGATGTTGGGGCGCCTGGAAGGAGTAGTTGGTTGCCCCGATTGTGATAGATGTTGATGGTAATGATGCCTTATTCATTCAGTCAAAACATTCACCCATGAACGGTGATTCTGATTGACCTTTTTGCAGTATGCCTATACGGAGACATCGATTAAAAACAAAGAAACAAGATCTGTTTAAAAAGACATTAATATATAAAATATCGATAGCTAGATGATATGTTTATTATACCATGCAGTAATAAAAACGGCCTTCCGGATGATATGTCAATGTTCGTCAATCATTTTATTAAAGCAAATTGATGAACGCTGTCCGGTCAGAATTTAGTACTTCGCGCGCGAGTTAGAGTCGCGTGTAATAATCATAAAACATTTTCGTTGAATTTAGGATAGTGATTTGAAGTAAATATGGTTAAATCGAAAAAAAGAAAACGTTTCGTTCTGTGAGAAAATTCAGTCATTAATAATGTGATATATTAGTATTTTACATTATCGTGAAACACGTGTTCTCCAAGACATCCTACTATAAGGTAACCGATAAGTTACATAATTGTTTTATTAGTTTTTAAATGTTCAGGAACAATGGTTAATGTGCAGAACGTGACATTAAAAGCACTGGTTGATTATTAAAGGGATTTTTTATATGTGATCTGTAAAATGCCCTTATGGTGGTTCATTTCATCGGAAAACTGCATTAAACTATAGTCCTAACCTAATCTAGCCTAATGAGTTTAATAAATTGAATGCAAAAATGCACATTCCTACAAGTGCAGAAATTAACTTTTCGTTGATCAATGCTACCAGGTTGTCATTACAACATTTCTGTTATTCTCTCCTGACATGGCATACTTGTAACCCACTTCTGAGACTGGGGTGCCTGGAAGGCGAGGGTTACACTGCCCCAATGATATGAAAAGTGATGATGGTAATGATGCACCAGGAAAGGCATTAAACTAAACTTGGAAAAACTGCACTTAAACTAGCGTGAAATATTTTCAAAGTCCTATAGAATAACAGTGTGCATGCGCCAGAGTTTGTAGAGCCATCGATAACCCACAATCGAACCACATATTGATTATCATCCTCGATTACTATCTGTCGCTATGAAATTTAAATGACCAATATTTGCAATAAATCCCCAAATCTATGTTAAAAAGATATATTAATAATATTAAAATTACCAAATGTTTATTGAAAATGGGTGTACACTTACTTATCGCCCCCTAACGCTGATCCAACCGGCGATAGAAAAATCATAGACTAAGTAATATACTCTGTGGAGAAAATAGCAGTTAGCATCACAATATTTCTAACAGTGTCATAATATTGTAATTTGCATATTTAAATAAATACTTCAAAACTGTCTAATAATGTTATAAAAATTGTTTAAAAAAGTTTAAAATATTAAATAATGTTAGTAAATACAAACGAAGAGCTATAGTTTACAATAATATAACTGAAAAATCAAGCGCTAGTAAAAGTGCAGTTGAGCCGACAGTTGTGTCCTGTTAGTAGTACGAATGTTGTCACTGCGGATTTTCTTTGTAATGTGGTAATATTTTTATTATTCATATTGTTATATTGCATTGTTTAAAGATACCAATTTGGGCTCTTCTTTACAATAATTGGCTCAACTGCACTTCTACTAGCGCTTGATTTTTCAGTTATATTGTTGTAAACTATAGCTCATCTTCTGTATTTACTAACATTATTTAATATTTTAAACTTTTCAAACTATTTTTATAACATTATTAGACAATTTTGAAGTATTTATTTAAATACGCAAATCACAATATTATGACACTGTTAGACAATATTGTGATGCTAATTGCTATTTTCTCCACAGAGTATATTACTTAGTCTATGATTTTTCTATCGCTGTTTTAGGTTATCGCTAGTTGAATCAGCGTTAGGGAGTGATAAGTAAGTGTACACCCATTTTTAATAAACGTTTGGTAATTTTAATATTATTGATATATTTTTTTAACATAGATTTGGGGATTTATTGCAAATATTGGTCATTTAAATTTCATAGCGACAGATAGTAATCGAGGATGATAATTGATATGTGGTTCGATTGTGGGTTATCGCTGGCTCTATAAACTCTGGCGCATGCGAACTGTTGTTCTGTAGGACTTTGAAAATATTTCACGCTAGTTTAAGTGCAGTTTTTCCAAGGCATTAAACTAAACTTAATCTAATGAGGCGAATATGATGATGATGGCGGCCAAATGATGTTCAGGGACTGTTTGGGCTTAAAGTTCTCTGACAATTGTCTTACAGGTGAGGAAAAACCCCGAAAGAAACCTCGCCCAGGAAACTTGTCCCGACTGGTGATCAAACCTGGGACTGCTGCGTAACACGGCAGCATGCTACCTGGAGACCACAGCGATGGATACTATTTGTATTATGGTTGTTGGTTGATATATAATATCGAGCACTTGACAATGAAATCATTCGCTCTCTTGAACTCCAATATTTAGCAGGAAGGCTGGTATCTTCTACAAAAGTTGGATAATGGAGGCGATGGTTTCATTCCATATCTTCATAAAATTGCAAAAAGAACATTTAGATGAATTTACTATGCCACATCTGTGTAGGTGTTGATTTAGACAGTTGTGTCCTGTTAGTAGTGCAAATGTTGTCACTGCGGATTTTCTTTGTAAGTTGATAATTTTGTATTATTCATATTGTTATATTGCATTGTTTAGAGACACCCATTTGGGCTCAACTGCACTTCTACTAGCGCTTGGTTTTTCAGTTATATTGTTGTAAACTATAGCTCTTCTTCTGTATTTACTAAAATTATTTAATATTTTAAACTTTTTCAAACAATTTTTATAACATTATTAGAGAATTTTGAAGTATTTATTCAAATATGCAAATCACAATATTATGACACTGTTAGACAATATTGTGATGCTAACTGCTATTTTCTCCACAAAGTATATTACTTAGTTTATGATTTTTCTATTGCTGTTTTGGGTTATCGTTGGTTGGATCAGCATTAGAGAGTGATAAGTAAGTGTACACCCATTTTTAATAAACGTTTGGTAATTTTAATATTATTAATATATTATTTTAACATAGATTTGGGGATTTATTGCAAATATTGGTCATTTAAATTTCATAGCGACGGATAGTAATTGAGGATGATAATTGATACGTGGTTCAATTGTGGGTTATCGCTGGCTCTATAATGTATGGCGCATGTGCACAGTTATTCTATAGGACTTTGAAAATATTTCACTCTAGTTTAAGTGCAGTTTTCCCCCCATTTGTATTGGACTTAATTCCCAATAAAGCCTTTTGTTACATAATTAATGTGAAAATGTATATTAATATACTTTATCTTCTTCTTCCTCCTTTCATGTGATAGACCTAGGGGTCTGTTATGTTCTCGATCCATTGTTTGAAGTGTCTGCCTGGTGGCTGTAATTTAAGATTTGGCGTGGTATTCTTGTTCTGCTCATTCTTCTTACGTGAGATTTCCAGTTGTTTTGTATTTTTGCACATATTTCATGGTTGATTCTGTTTGAGAATCTCAGAATTTCTTTTATGGTCTGTTCTTGAGTAACCTACAGTACATCTCATAAATTTCGTTTTTGCCGCAGTTAGTCTTTGTTCATCTACACTGCAAATTGTCCAGGCCTCACTGCTGTAAAATAATATGGGTCTGGCTAGTGTTTTATAAATTCTAGTTTGTGTGTGTTGCTGTACTGTGTTCGGCTTGAAAATATTATTTATAATTCCTGTTACTCTGTTAAATTTTATAATTTTTTAACTAAAATATTTTTTCTCTTTGTATGTAATTTGGTATCCGAGGTGGTTAAATGTGTTTGTTATAATATTTTATTATTAATAATAATTTTACTGCAAACTGGGTCTTTTCCTAGGAATGCCATGACTTTAGATTTTTCTGTTGACATTTCCATGTCGTAGTTTATTGCAATTTGGTGAAAAGAGTGAACTGAGCGTTGTAGGTCATCTTCTGAATTCGCTATAAACACAATGTCATCTGCAAATAATAGGGTGTCTATTGAGGAAAAGAGCATTCTTTGAAACTGGTTAATGCTAGGATAACCATGGTATCTAATATGTTTCAAGTTTCCAAAGAATGCTAGATGATTGTTATCGGTACGCTAATTTGTTACTTTTTTCTCTATATAGATTATAGTGTTTGTTATTTAGTAATACAATTCTATTGTGCCACAGCTTATCGATGTGGAAGGAATGTGGGCCGAGAGTTGAGCGAAACTATTCAAGGAGGAAAAGTTATGAAATATAATATAGCATGCATTGCAAAAACATTAACTCATCTATAATTTTAAAACTAATAAAATATTTACAGTTAAAACTTAAATTAAAATAAAATTAGATATATTAAACTAAAACTCATCAATAAAATATGTTTTCTAGAAATTCTATGCTTGGGCAATAAATTTTAATAAAAGTAACTGCACAGCTACCATTCAATTCCTGACATTGGTAACAAGTGAGAGAAAAATTTATCGAAAGACCATACAGTGGTGCGAAGATACGAGTCCATTCATCCTAAAAGTACTGCTACATCTATCCCCACTAAAAAAACCACCCATTCCATTTCACCAAGACAGGGGTGGTGACATGAAGGAAGTAAGGAGACCTCCGCAATGCACCAATACAAGTTTCATCATGCATTTAGTTCCCAAAGCACAGGCATTGAAATTTTGAAAGCTCACTAATACATTTAGTTCAATCGATAAATTATTCACATTTATACTTCTTCATTACGTGTATCCAGCCATAGCTGATGACATGTTTCCATTGTATACTAATGCTATAAGTTGCAATGGGGTGCATTTGATCATGCACCTTATGTGAGCATTCAAGGTGAGTGTCCACGAGGTTAAAAGAAAGAGATATAGGAAAGACAGAAATGAACCCTTCGGCCTCGAAAACTCTAATACAATCAGGGTCGAAGAAAACAAAAGGTCAGGCAAGGGAGACTGGATAGCAAAGTAAAAGAGGGATCTGGTACTAGGAAAAGAAGAAATACCAGATTGGTTAAAGATAAAAGTAAGGAGCAAAATACAAGTAAATGGAAGCAATGTTTTGCTCAGCTTGGGCACCTTGTGGTCACCACCCACATATCCTCTAGATGGGGACCCCTGAGGGTATTATTTACATATAAACAGGAAAAAAAAATTGTATACAATCTTAATTATATATATTACTATAATTTTTAAGAAATAACAGAATTTAAGAGTTGCAGGTTTGATCCCTACCAAGTCATAAATTTGAGGTCACATCTATTTTCAGAAGGGAAATAAAAGATACTGGTCCTATGTCACAGAGTATGTGGAAAATTAAAGAACTCTCAGATATTAAATCCATATCACTGATAGAATTCACAGGTTTAGAAACGTAGGCCCAGGTTTAGAATACTTCAATCCATGATTTTTCCTAACTACATTCTTGTAATACTGTTGCTCTACATACTTTTTCTATCTTTACTAACATTTTGTATTATTTTAAACATTATCAACAATTCTTATAACATTTATTTTACAATTATTAAATTTTCTATAGGATCGTAACAGGCCTTGGCCTAATACTTGGAAGGAAGAAGAAATATTTATCTATGTATGCAAATTGTCACATTTATTTCAAATGATTTTTTTAAGTTCTACAGAATCATAGTGTGCATGCGCAAATGCTTAAAGAAGCTTCCACTAGATGGTAGAGTTATCTGTGAAATCGGAATGACTAACATTAAAAAATATATTTCAAAAACATATGTTCACTTAATTTTGTTAGGTTCCAATGGTTCCAGCTAGTTCACATCAGATTAATTTACACTTCAATAAATAATATGTCCACCGCTGTGGTCTCGAGGTAGCGTGCTGCTTTGTCATGCAGCGGGTCTGGGTTCAATTCCCAGTCGGTACAGGCTGCTGGGTGAGGTTTTTCCTCACCTGTAAGACAAATGTCAGGAAGCTTAGGGCCCAACGTTCCCCGAAAATCATCAGGCCATTATCATCATCGTCCTTCACCGGTGTGGAAAGCAATGGGAAGGTATCACACCTACAATTCCCTAGTAAAGCTACAAAGCATAACATGAAAATGCTATGATTGCAGTGAAAGACTTGCCCTCGGGCAGAATTGCTATGGATGGATGGATAAATAATATGTATGCAATTTATTGTTAGGTTAGGAAGGGGGAAGTTAGTACGCATCCATATCATATAAACATGTTTGGGAACTTATTGTGCAAAGGTTGGTCACACTAATTTTACACATGTGCACTATGATTCTGTAGAACTTAGAAAATTCATCGGTCAAAGTAATCTTTTTTCCAAAACTTGTCTCTTAGTACTGTAATTGGCATTTAAATAGAATTATAAGCTCAACTGCACTTTTACTAGCGCTTGATTTTTCAGTTATATTATTGTAAACTATAGCTCTTCTTTTGTATTTACTAACATTATTTAACATTTAAACTTTTTCAAACAATTTTTATAACATTATTAGACAATTTTGAAGTATTTATTTAAATATGCAAATCACAATATTATGACATTGTTAGACAATATTGTGATGCTAACTGCTATTTTCTCCACAGAGTGTATTACTTAGTCTATGATTTTTCTCTCGCTGTTTTGGGTTATCGCTGGTTGGATGAGCATTAGGGAGTGATAAGTAAGTGTACACCCATTTTTAATAAACATTTGGTAATTTTAATATTATTAATATATTTGTTTTAACATAGATTTGGGGATTTATTGCAAATGTTGGTAATTTAAATTTCATAGCGATGGATAGTA
Source organism: Diploptera punctata (assembly GCA_030220185.1). Lineage (NCBI taxonomy): Eukaryota > Metazoa > Arthropoda > Insecta > Blattodea > Blaberidae > Diploptera > Diploptera punctata. Next base: position 391,164 of record JASPKZ010001982.1, read on the forward strand.
ATCGAGGATGATAATCGATGTGGTTCAATTGTATGTTATCGCTGGCTCTATAAACTCTGGTGCATGCGCACTGTTGTTGTATAGGACTTTGAAAATATTTCACGCTAGTTTAAGTGCAGTTTTTCCGAATTATAAATTTATAATATACCAGTACTATCAGTTGGCAGTAGGAAAAAAAATACAACTGTGGAAATTGTTTTGAACATCAACATTGCGAAAACAGTAAATGTGATCCAGACACACTTTGATTTTACTTTTATTATTGTTCAGTTTGGCCAAATTGTTTATAATCTAATATTATTGTGATTTTTGTATTTGAATGTAACATACGTTTGTTCTGGTGAGTGGAAGAGAAGGCCATATAGCCTCTACTCCACCAGCTAATAAATAAATAAAATAAAATATGTAGAGCAACAGGTATGGTTGAATTATCAATCCATATTCCAATAAGTTATGTCTGCAAATAAACTAAAAGAGTCGTCGTTACATGCATATATGGTTAGAACATATCTTTCTACAAAAATATACTATATTTGAATGAAAATGTAAAATATTATTACCTCTGTTACACCCAGAAGGGTGTAAAAATTAGTGTTAACTTCCTCCACCAAATCGAATATTTCTAGCTCGTCGTTGTCCCAACACTGAACAACGTCCAATGTAAACAACACTAAAATAATCCATGCTGTCCAGAACTTCATATGGATCAGTTAGTTGTGGGTAAATGAGCAAATGTTGACTATACCAAAATAACCTAAAAACCAGACATGACACCACATTTATTACGGTTTAAATTGATTTTCACGATCCATATTTATAAACTGAATAAATAACACTAATTATATATGAGGATATATGCGGATTTGTGAATTTGATAATTTCAAAATTACGTAGAAACAGAGAAAATGAAAGAGAAAATAAAAAATCACCCTCTATTCTACTCGTATGTTAAAACGTCACCATGACAACGTTTTTGTCCGATCGAGTCTCCGTTAACGAAATCTCTGTACTTCTAGTTGATATTTTAAACAATAGATGGCTCGTATTTTAGAAGCGCCATGCAGCTACACATAAAAATTTTGAATTCTGGAATACTTCACTTCACGCTGCTAATCGATGTGGAAATACTCCAAAAATATTACTTTTGAAATCAGACCTGTATAAATTAACTTTTTTGAGAATGATTAGTATACATTTCTTTTTAAAGTGACCACAAAGTTCATAATCTAATCTTTAGCGGATTCATTCCAAAACAATCAAATATATTTTGAAGAAAATCTATGAGCCTGTTCCGACCGGGAATCTAACCCGGGTCCGCTGCGTGACCACAGCGGTGGACTACTTTTGGATAATTTCTATTTATTTTGCTTGAAGATATTTGAATTCCAGTATATGCAAATATAACAATTACATTCAATTTTATTGTTTCAGAGCACAAGTAGACCAAGTTCAGTATGTCATATTTGGAGAAACAAGATGTTAAAAATTATTAATCCACAATTAATTGTAGGGATTGTTTCAGAATTCTCTTTGCAATTATAGTAAGATTTAATCAACTATGAACATGGTGAAATAGAGTTAGGATTATTTTAACACTAGTTTTTTTTTCAAGAAATGGGCCTAGCAGTGTCTAGTCTTGGTCTACCTGTACTTTGAACGATCCAGTTATCAATTCTGTTCGTAATGCACAGTTAGAAGCTTCTTCTATATTGTGATAGTAAACTATAACGCCTGTCTGTTGTTTTGTACATTATGTTATGCCAGTATACTTGTTATCATGTATGGCAGTTCGATGCAAGTGAGAATAATGTTGGCCTTACCTACAAGAACTAATTTCAAAAAGCACTACTTGATGTTTAGGAGCAACAATCTTAACTACAAAATGGTGTAAAGTAAGGACTGCTCTATATAGGTAGCAAGAAGGAAATACTGGCCGCTACCTGACTATTAGGGTAGGAGGTTATTGTCCTTACACTTTTGTTCTGCTTATTCATCTAGGGTCATGTTTTTGTTGTAGGGACCCAGTTTCAGACAAAACCTACATCTAACTTGTCATTTCATATCTCATCCAATTATATACTTTTATCAAATTTATTTATATTGTTCAGAAGGGACACAGGAATTTTCGCTTGCCTACCATGTTACATTGTCAAAACATTTCAGAATTACAGTCATTTCGAAAATGTTTTTAATGAATTCCTGGAACTAATAAGATGTTAACTATACCCCAGCCACTGATTCTCCGACCCTGACGTTTTCACGACAGTGTTGCCGATATGGATATTCAGTGGGAGGGACCGCTTTATGTACGCGGTTAGCAGACATACAGCTGACAACATCTCAGCAATTTCAAACCTTACTAGCGCGCCATAGCTGCGTCAAGAGCAGTGATTGGTTGTGGCAGACATCTACTCCCACAAACTATCTCCTTATTGACAGCAGAGGGCGAGTTTTTCCCTTTATCCCTCGTATAACCTAAACTTCAGAGCCGGACATACGGCGGCTGTAATGTATATAATTTTTACCTGGTAAGTCAGTTGTCCTCAACTAAATTATTAAACTTCTTCAAGTTATTCTAATATGGAGGCCTTTCGAAAACAATGTTTCATCTTCTGCGTTTTAACTGGAACTGATGGCGTTATATAAGTTGTTTAACGGATTTATGTCTGCCGTTATGTTCTCGTTGAGTAGGTCTTTATTCCTTGCTTCTTTTAGAATCTCTATGTCTTCAAGGATGCTGATTCTGTTATTATTGTATTCTCTGTGTAGTATTGACATAGGGTTATCGATTTTTTTTTTTCAAATTGATGACCTGTTTCTAGTATATGTTTGGCAAAACTTGATTTTTCTTTATTATTAATATTTTTTTTGAAATGTTGCAATATCGTGTGTTAAAGTTTCTTATTGTTTTGCCTATATAGAATTTTTCATAGTTATTGCATTATAGTTTATAGACGCCTTTTTATTTCCGTACTTATTTGTTGTTTCTGTTTTGTTAGAAATTATGTTATTGAGTTTATCATCATCTCCGCTAATACATTTAACGGCAGATGAAAAATTAAACATTTTTTTACAGTGAAAAAGAACAAATGTAACACTTGATTCAATATTTTTCTAAAAGTTATTTATATTTTGAACCCAAATTCACATATAACTAGGATTTTCAATTTTTTACTTTGTTCACTTTTGCTCTCAACTCTCATATCATTCGATAAACTATGCAAGTTGCTTAGAGCTTATAGGATCTAAGCCTAAATGTTAATAATAATAATAATAATAATAATAATAATAATAATAATAATAATAATAATAATAATAATAATAATAATGACAATACGCATAGCCTAATAGTTCAACTCATGTCCGGCATAATGCCAGGTCGAGAGATGGCAATAAAGATCCTATTATTATTGAAGCTGTGTGAACATAAATGAATTCCGGCTGAACAAATCTGTCACATCATCACAGGGGCAGATTAAATTATGTGGAACGAAATGGACGAGTATGATGAAGTGGTGAACTGAAGTTACTGGCAGGGGGAAACGGGAGAAACTCGGAGAAAAAAAAACACTTGGTCTTGCTCTGATTCATTTACCACGAATTAACTGTTCTTATATCTAGTTTCCTTTGAAGATCATGCAGGTCACTCTTATATAGCCTTCTTCATTCGCCTGTCTGTTCATCTCTCTTTGGTCCAAAAAATTTCCCAAGAACTTTATTCTCAAATACTCGTAATATTTTCTCCTTCCTTAAAGCAAGAGTCCATGTTTCCAAAACATATAATATAACTGGAAGAATAACAGTTATATATATTTTCGGTATAATTTACACACACACACATATATATGTCCACCGCTGTGGTCTCGAGGTAGCGTGCTTCCTTGTCACGCAGCGGGCCCGGGTTCGATCCCCGGTCGGCAGTTTTTTTGGGTGAGGTTTTTATCGGGGTTTTTCCTCACCTGTAAGACAAATGTCAGGAAAATTTTAAGGCCCAAACGGTCCCCGAAATCATATGGCCATATGGCCATCATCCTTATCATTATCATCCTTACCATTATCATTATCATCATCATCCTTCACCGGTGTGGAAAGCAACGGGAAGCTACCACACCTACACAATTCCATAGTAAAGCTGCAAGCATAGCATGAAAATGCTATGAATGCAGTGAAGGACCTGCCTTCGGGCAGAATTACTATGGATGGATATATATATATATATATATATATAGAGAGAGAGAGAGAGAGAGAGAGAGAGAGAGAGAGAGAGAGAGAGAGAGAGAGAGAGATTGGGACAAGAGTCCCTGTAATACATAATAGCATACATTTCCAAAATTGAGGCTATTAATTTCTATGTGCGCCTCACTCCTGTTTATAATTATTGTTCCTAGGTATTTGAATTTAGCTATTTCTTCAGAATTTCCATGCATTTCCGTATTATTAATAATTTTCCACTCTCCATTTTGCATGTTTCGATCAAATTTCAAGATGGAACGCCTAATGTTTTGTCACCAATATAAAAACTCACAACGCAAGAGGGCTTTGACTTATCAGTTGGCAGCCGACCTTAGATCCACATAACCTCAAAATAAAAGAAGTAGACATGCAACTTGTATAGGTTGGAATGTGGTCAGCATCGTAGGTCTCCCAGCCGTTATAGCTGATACCAATATTAAACCCCAAAAAATCGGCGCAATAACAATATTTAGAATACCAGTAACAAACCAGTTTATTCTATTATAATTTTATCCACCATTTAGATAATTGAAGAGTTCCCTCGAAAAATGATGCAATTGTCAATTTCAAAGAATATGATTTTATGGTAAGATGAATGCAATATTTATATTCTTCTTATTATTTTCTTTGCTCTACGGCATCTCACGAACTTATACCCCTTTCACAATACTTTTTCATATCTCTCATTCCTTAGCCCAACTTTACTTTGGGGGCACGCCGTAGCGTAGTGGTTAAGGCACTGAGCTACAAGCCGGAGGGTCGAGGGTTCAAGTCCCGTTGGGGTCAGGATTTTTAAACTGACCCAAACCCTCTGGCGGCACTATGGCCCTAGGGTCGACTCAGCCTCTAACGGAAATGAGTACCAGACGCTTGTTCTGGGGGTAAAGGCGGCCGTCACGCAGGGCTGACAACCCGGCTGACATAAAGTGCCGATTGTCTAGAAAAAGGGGAGCCTTAACCTCCTACTACCCCAAGGGCCTCCGGGTCTGTTATGGGATCACTTTACTTTACTAGTAAGGATATAAATATTTCTACGTTATTCTTTAGAGATCAAGACTAGTCTTGGCCATCTTGCGAGTTAAATAATTGAGAACAGGTCTCACGGTCACTACAAAGCACTATGTAATCGCATATGCAGCATAACTGCACTGATGGATGACTGTCATGGCCTTCAGTAAACCATAGCTCTTATGTTGTAGTATCATGGAGATTAGTATGATTTGTAGTAGTTGTGCATTACTTCCGTGTACCTCTGTGCCTCAATTAATGGGTGAAATTTCTATTTTCTACATTTTTACACGCTTTATATTAGCTTGACCCGTATCTATCTATGTAACGCAATCTTTCAACGCGATTTTCACCCACTTAAAATCATTGCATCGTCTTGAAACTTTGTATACTTGTAAAGGACCGATGAAAATACAATAACTTCATTTTTTTTCTAAAATCCTGGCCAGAATCATCAGAAAATCAAAAAAATAAAAACCGGTTTAATAGGTTGCGGACTTATCAACTTTTTAGTCAATCGTAATAAGACCTCAGTTGATAGAGCGGTAGATTGTAGTGGTATATAATTTCAGTAATCCATAGGTCGCTGGTTCAAATCCGGTCCGGAGGATTTTTTTTAGAAGAGTATTACTTTTAGCTCAAACTACAATAGTATCGAATTTAAAGATATTTACATTTTTATCTTATTCTGTAAAATATTAAAACTAAAAAATAAAAAAATAATAATTAAAAAAAACTAAAACAATACGCTTTATTAGAAAACCGAATTAAAAAATTAAAAATAATTTTAATTTTCAACACGCTTGGGATAAAATTAAAGTGGCCAACAAAAAAATCATCTCCAACACATTTAGAATAAAACTATAGTTATCTACAAAAAAAAATAATTTTACCATCAAAAGCGTGGGGTGCATTTTATGGTTTTTACATTTTCTTCTCAGAGACTTTACTTTTACCAATATCAGTTTATTATCAAATATATTAATTGATATAGAGCACCTATAGTTCCTAGAGTGATGTTTTGTCAGTGGATGCAACAACAGACTGTAGTCAACCCTCGTTTCGCATGTAACATTTTATTTACAGACGAAGCAGGATTCACACGCGATGGTGTTTTTAATTGATCCATATTTGGTTCGTTTTTAATTATCATAATACACATTTTTGGTGTGAAATAAACCCACATGCTGTTCATGAGTCACCACATCAGCACCGTTTCTCACTGGATGTGTGGCTAGGGGTACTAGTGATCATCTCATTAGGCCACACATTCTTCCACGAAAACTTAATGGACGGAGGTACCTTAGGTTTCTGCGGCGTCATCTTCTAGGATTGCTTGAGGATGTTCCCCTTCAGCAACGTCTGAGTTTGTGGTACATGCATGATGGACCTCCGGCACATTTTGCTGCTGTTGTGAGATGACATCTAACGCGCAGATACGGCCAAAGATGGATAGGTCGAGGCGGATCTGTACCTTGGCCTCCAAGATCACCTGATCTAAATCCTTTGGATTTTTGTGTCTGGGGTCACCTCAAAAGCGAAGTGTACAGCACACCCGTTAACACGGTTGAATAACTGGAGCAGAGAGTTGTACATGCTTGTCAAGAATTCAGAAATGATCAAGGGGTTTTCGAAATAATTCGATATTCATTGCAGAGATGAGCACAGTATTGCCTCCAGATGCAAGGAAGACACTTCGAACACCTCCTTTAACAGGTAACCCATAAGTGAAGTGAACTGTGAAATGTGAACTAAATGAGATGGAAAATTAATAGTAAAGCCTAAATTCAAATTAAGTTGCACTAACTAGGACGATGTTTACAATAAAGTCAGTGGCGGCTTGTAACCATACATTCGTAATTATCTCGCAAACGGCTCGTTTGCGAACCCATATTTACTGGGACATTGTTGCTTCTATTATCGTGTACTTTCAACCGTGTAAGTTTGCGCCATCCTTTTTGATACACTCTGTATATAAATATAACTCGGTTTACGGAATTTATGGGTAAATTCAGCTCTGACGTCTTGATATGACATTCCATATACCCTTTCACAAACAATTGGCAACCCGTTCTTCTGTGTTAAACATGTATTAAGCTAATATTGTATGTAAAGAAAGAAATAGTAGTGTTTTCATGGAAATGGTTAGTGACTTTAGAGACATCCTATATAAAAAAAAATCAGCCTGCGTATGTTTGTGCTCGCGAAACTCGATAAATAATTAGTCGATTGTCTTGCAGTTTTGTACATATAGGTTTGGAGTGTGTTTAGCCGCCACCCATTATGCTCTAAAACCAATAGGTGAAGGAGTTCACCTGAAACAAAAATTTTAAAATCGCCCTAGCCGTCGCAATTTTCTATGTTTCACAACGAAACTCAGTATGTGCTATTAAAATAAACCGAGGTAGATATAAAAAAAATAGCGAATTCAGATAATTAGAAATGGGGATTTACCTGAAATCGGAAATTAAAAATCGACTCTAGTAACCGCCATGTTTGTTTTGTTGTAATGTATACCATTTACATACAGGTTTTCAGGTACGGCAAATGTATAGCAGCTATCTATTATAGGCTTACTCTAAAACTATTAGATGTAGGAGTTGATCTCAAACGAAAATTTAAAAGTGATATTTAATTTAATTAGGCGTAGTAGCGCACGCCGGGTATTAGCTAGTTTCGTATAATTTAATTTGTAATCATAATCAATAAAATAAATGGAGAATAAATCCAAATTTATTGAATGCAGGAGTCGGTATTTTTATTTAGTACTTACTTACTCACTGGCACTATCGAACCCGTAGGTTCATGGCCGCGCGGACATACGCTCTCCATACATCCCTATCCTGAGCTAATACTTTCCAATCATTCCCTGTATAATCTACTTCCCTCAAATCATAGTTAATGTTATTCTCCCACCTCATTCTTGGTCTACCAACTGGGCGTTTTCCCTCTGGCTTTCCTACAAGAAGCTTCCATGCAAGTCTTTCATTCCCCATACGTGCAACATGTCCTGCCCATCGCAGTCTAGAGGCTAAGGGCCTTGTAGGTCTGTCGCGCCAGGAGTTTATTTTTATTTAGTATTGGCTAATATCCGGCGTGCGCTGTTTCGCCTAAATAAATTAAAATTATATGTTTTTATGTTTAGTTGAATGAGTAAAAATAAAAATGATTATAAATCTATATCGTGAAAATTTTTAGATATCCCGTGCTGATTACCGACGTTGTCCGGGAATCTATTTATCCCGATTCTTCCTGACATAAATGAGCTGAAAGACGAAAATTAATATGTTTTTATGTCTAAGTAAAATTATAAATTTGTATCGTAATTATTTTTAGATATCCCGTGCTGATTACCCGGCATTGCCCGGGAATGTAGTTATTCCGTTCTTGGCATAGGCTACATGAGATAAAACAAAATTCGTTATTGTGAGTTATCCGTAAAAGAATACCCACCGTTAGCTACTACACTCGCCCGAGAGGTATCAAAGAAACACAAAAATGGTTGTCAGTTATCTGTTAAATATAAACATATGCTGTCGGGGACTTTTTTTTGTAGAGTTTTTTGAGATGTTCAATTCTGTGTACATTAATTTTGTGTATTTGCTATGGTTTAGGTAGCGTAAGTCATTTAAGCGTCGATAAAGCGACTTTCTTTCACTTTTCCACTAAATGGTAATTTTAAAGGTGAAGGGGTTGAGTATTACAACTCTCCTATAGCCTAAAACTATCCCGGGAAACTCCTGAACGTTCTGCAAAAACTCCTATCACAATCGGATGAACGGTATAGCAGCGCATAAAATACGAACAAACAAACATTCATTTAATTATATTATTTTTGGTCTGGACATCTTACCTCAATATTAATGTTGATTTGTTCTTGGACATGTTTCAAAACAATTCTGTTTTATCGTCAGCTTTCCCAGACGATAAAACAGAATTGTTTTGAAACATGTCCAAGAACAAATCAACATTAATATTGAGGTAAGATGTCCAGACCAAAAATAATATAATTAAAATAACCTCAAAATATAACTTCCTAAAATTAAATATTAAACATTCATTTGTATATGTTAGATTTTTACCTAAATTTACAACTCAATGGTATTAATAAGCTGTTAGTTTATGCTGATGATGTAGTACTATTTGGCGATGGCGAGGAGATACTAAAGGCCAACACGCACACAATATTGAGTAACACTAGGAATTGGGACTGAAAATAAATATCGATAAAACTAAATATATGGTCACACATAGAAATACATTAACCTATATAATGGAAATGGACAGCTAATGACAAATAAGGGAAAATTTGAGGAAGTGTCTGAATTGAAATACGTATGAACAATAAAATCACAAATAGGAATGAGATGAACAAAGAAATTAAACAAACATAGGCTCAATTCTGGAAATGCGTGCTATTATGCATTACAGAGACTCTTGACGTCCCAACTCCTCTCAAAAAACGTTAAGCTGAAAATATATAAAACTATTATTCTACCAGTTATATTATATGGGTGCGAAACATGGACTCTTACTTTAAGGGAGGAAAGGTGATTACGAGTATTTGAGAATAAAGTTCTTAGGAATACTTTTGGACCAAAGAGAGATGAACAGACAGGTGAATGGAGAAGACTGCATGACAGTGAACTACATGGTCTTTATAGGAAGCCAGATATAATAAGAACAGTTAAGTCACGTGGACTGCGATGGGCAGGACATGTGGCACAAATGGGGAATGAAATACGTGCATGGAAGCTTCTTGTATGAAAACCAGAGGGAAAACGCCCAGTTGGTAGCCCAAGAATGAGGTGGGAGAATAACATTAACTATGATTTGAGAGAAGTTGATTGTACAGGGGATGATTGGAAAACATTAGCTCAGGATAGGGATATATGGAGAGCTTATGTCCGCGCGGCCATAAACCTGCGAGTTCGATAGTGTCAGTGAGTGAGTTAGTTTAACAAAAGCAGTGATTTCTGATTTAATTTTTTTATTTCTTTCTCGAAATAAAGTCAATCCTTTAATAAACTTATTTTTGGACGTAAAGTTGATTTTATAGAAAATATGTGTCGTTTATATTAAATGTAATTAATTTGTGAATGTGAAACTTAAGTTACTTCTTCTTGGAAGTTGAATTGTAGGTGTTGTTATGAAGGGGTGTGGACTGTCAGTGGGCAGGTTTTCTGTGTGGGCGGCCATTCAGCAACCAGGGGCACGATCTGGTGGCGGGATACGAAAGCTACGCCCGCGCCCTACTTCATTCATATGTAGGCCACAGCATGTCCCGCTCACCCTTACATTATTGTTCACATACATTTTTTTCGAAATTCTGCTGCAAACGATATAAACCTTCCTTCAAATAAACATACTTGTAACATCATTTATTATTACAATATTTAAATGAACTCTTAAGAATACTACTGTTACTGCTATTACTATTACTCTTATTAACTAACTCACTGGCACTATCGAACCCGTAAGTGCATGACCGCACGAACATAAGCTCTCCATACATCCCTATCTCGTGCTAAAGTTTTCCAATAATTCCCTGTATAATCTACTTTCCTCAAATCATGGTTAATATTATTCTCCCACCTCATTCTTGGTCTACCAACTAGACGTTTTACCTCTGGTTTTCCTATAAGAAGCTTCCCATGCACGTCTTTCATTCCTCCATTGCTAATAATAATAATAATAATAATAATTAATAATAATAATTATTATTAATATAAATAATAATAACCTCCACTAGTCTAGAGAGATACCAGAGTACGGTTATTAAATTCGTTCATAGCTCGGCCGATCCGTTCAGCGGCGGCCTTGGACTGGATTACTATTGGCGCGCCTTCCACCAGAGTTACATGTATACGACTGGCAAGTCATTGGTAAGAAGTACTATCTGCTGTGCTAAAATTATGGCCATCATCATCATCCTTCACCGGTGTGGAACAGTTAAGTCTCGTAGACTGCGATGGGCAGGACATATTGCGCGTATGGGGAATGAAAGACGTGCATGGAAGCTTCTTGTAGGAAAGCAGAGGGAAAACGCCCAGTTGGTAGACCAAGAATGAGGTGGGAGAACAACATTAACTATGATTTGAGGAAGTAGATTATACAGGGAATGATTGGAAAGCATTAGCTCAGGATAGGGATGTATGGAGAGCTTATGTCCGCGCGGCCATGAACCTACGGGTTCGATAGTGCCAGTGAGTAAGTAAGTAAAGTCTCTAAGAAGGAAACGTAAAAACCATAAAAAGCACCCCATGCTTTTGATGGCAACATTATTTTTTTTGTAGATAACTCTAGTTTTATTCTAGATATGTTGGAGATGATCTTTTTGTTGACCACTTTAATTTTATCCCAAGCGTGTTGGAAATTAAAATTCTTTTTTATTTTTTAGTTTGGATTTCTAATAAAGAGTGTTGTTTTAGTTTTTTAAACTGTTATTTATTTTTTATTTAATTTTAGTTTAATTGATTGTCATAAACCGGAATCCCATGGAAATTTAATTGCTTAATAGTCTTCTAAAAAATCCTCCGGGTCGGATTTGAACCAGCGACCTATGGATTACTGAAATTATATACCACTACAGGCCACCGCTCTACCACCTGAGTTCTTACAACGATTGACTAAAAAGTGGATAAGTCCACAACCTATTATACCGGTTTTTATTTTTTTGATTTTCTGATGATTCTGTCCAGAATTTTAGAAAAAAAAATGTATTGTCATTATAGAGTGTTTCAAGTCGATCCAATGTTTTTTTAAGTGGGTGAAAATTGTGTTCAAAAATTCCGTTACATAGCTAGGCCTACAGGTCAAGCTAATATCCATCCATAGTAATTCTGCCCGAAGGCAGGCCCTTCACTGCAATCATAGCATTTTCATGCTATGCTTGCAGCTTTACTAGGGAATTGTGTTGGTGTGGTAGCTTCCCGTTGCTTGCCACACCGGTGTAGGATGATGATGATGATAATGATAATGATAAGGATGATGATGATAAAGATGATGGCCATATGATTTCGGGGACCGTTTGGGCCTTAAAGTTTTCCTGACATTTGTCTTACAGGTGAGAAAAACTGCCCCGACCGGGGATCGAACCCGGGCCCGCTGCGTGACAAGGACCACAGCGGTGGACAAGCTAATATAAAGCGTGTAAAAATAGTATTAAGTTCCTTTACATTACAGAGATTTAAGATATTTATTTAGCATTGGGGTCGACTCAGCCTCTAACTGAAATGAGTACCAGACGCTTGCTCTGGGGTAAAGACGGCCGTCACGCAGGGCTGACAACCCGGCTGACATAAAGTGCCGATTGTCTAGAAAAAGTGTTTGGTATTGTAATTCCGTGTATGTGCGCATGTGTTGTTTGGCAATTTTATGGTAGTAACGATAAATAATTAACAGAAAGCCTTCCCTAGTACAGCGACACACGTTTATACAGGTTGTTGCAAAAAAAAAAAATAACACCGACTACGTAGGTGAGGTAGTATATTGAGATATGTTGACCATTTTTTGATAAGGAACCGTTGTCCGGAAATGATGCGTTTTCACACTATGAATAGCTAACTTCTCAAAAGTTCCGTTAGTTGGATTTCAAGACTTAATACTTGACAATACTGTCACAGTCTCATCAATTTTTAAAATATCCACCTCCATCTCATTGTAGAGCGTACAATGGCGGTATAGTGATTGGCGCACACGTAAAAACGCTTACATATGCGTCCCTACAGTTTACAATTGTTACAGCATCTAAAGCCTACTGATTAAGCAGACTTTGCTCTTAAAATATTGCAGCATCAACATTCTCCTCAGATACTCTTGGTCTTCCCACATTTTTGCCTTTACACGGACAATCGGTCATTGCGAACTATTTATGTCATCGACGGATGTTGTTGGCATTGGGGGGATCACGATTAAACTGCCTACGAAACACACGTTGAATTGTCACAACTAATTTACATCTCTCAAACTGTAAAACACAAAACGTTTTCTGTTGAGGACGTATTATTGTTACCATCGTTATTATTGTTGTTGCCATAGAAACAAAACAAAAAAAAAGTTATCTGCTCACTCATACAACTAAAACTATCTTCATTCCTGTTTTATTTCAGTTTACACACAACTTACTACGTCTCATCTGAGTGATAACATTATTACTTGAAACTGATAAGTTTTTATGTACACCCGGTATATGCGTGATCCAAAGTAATAAATGCTCTCCCGACAGGTCGCGTCACTGTAATGCCCTTGTGGCGTGGGTCATATAAAAGTACCTACAAAGGGAGAGTTTAAACTAAAAGAGAGAATAATCTAATATATAAAAATTAATGTTTGTTTGTCTGTTAGTTTGTTCGTACTTTATGCGCGGCCATGCCGTTGATCCGATTGTGATGTGGCTTTTTGTAAAATGTTCAGGAAATCCCCGGGATGAACATAGGCTATAAGAGAGTTGTGATATTCAACTCCTACACCCTTAAAAATCGCCCTTTGTAGTGGAAAACGTGAAAAAAATAGCTCTTTGCACGCTTAAATGGCTTATGCTGCCTAAACCATAACAAGTACACAAAATTAATGTACAGAGAATTGATTATCTTTAAAAGCACTACAAAAAAGTCCGCGACAGCATATGCTTATCTCTTACAATAACCATTTTTATCTTTCATTGATGCCAAGAAGATCTAGGCAAGTACGTAGATTCCTGTGCAAGCATAGCAGCACATTCTTTTACGGATAACTCACAACAACGAATTTTGTCTTTTAGCTCATTTATGCCAAGAAGATCGACATACGTAGATTCCCGGGAACACTGGGTAATCAGCACTGGGAATCTTAAAATAATTACGATGTACATTTATAATTATTTTTCATTTTACTTATTCAATTAACCATAAGAAATACATTAATTTTTGTCTTTCAGATCATTTATGCCAAGAAGATCGGGATGAGTAGATTCCCGGACAACGCCGGGTAAACAGCGCGGGTTATCAAAAAATAATTACGATATAAATTTTTCCTTCCACTTATTCAACTAAACATAAAAACACATTAATTTTCATTCATTTAGGCGTAGCAGCACACGCCGCGTATTAGCTAGTATTAATAATAATAATAATAATAATAATAATAATAATAATAATAACAATTGAAGTCAAATACCTTTTGGATTACTTCTTCACAGCTTGAGCTTTAGTTCCATAACAAGAGAACACTGTTCTTTAACTGATTTAATAGACTTTAAACCTTCAGTCTAAACAAATCAAACGTCTGAATAAATAAGATAATTATCTGAAATAGAGATAATATATGACATGGAAATGACTCAAAATATCAAACAAGATAAATAGGCCTACATGCTATGAATAATGTAGCAGAAAACTCTACCAACAAACTTTCACAGATTGTTCATGGATGTTGGCTGTTGATTTGATATGAAAAGCCATGGATTCGGTGACTTATTACTAGAGCTAGGAATTTTAGGTGCAAAATCTTGGTGAAAAAGATGCAAAAAAGGTGCTTTAATTTAGCAGAAAAAGGTGCAAACTTTCCATGTCAATTATCATTTAAGAGTATCAATACCAATTACATCAAGTAACTCACGACGCAAAATTCAGTCATGTTGTCATATATTAAAAAATCTGAGTAAGACAAGTGCCAGAACATTGTGTTATTGAAATCACAAGTCCAGAAAGCTGTTAAAGCAGATATTATTCAACAACTCAACTGTTTAGAACATATCTAAAAAAGTTCAATGTCTCAACTGTCTATCAGTGGTTTCGTCTAATGTAAAATATACTGGTTTTCACCTTCTACTTGACTGATCTGTTTTAATTTTTCTTCATACAGAGGTTGAAGGTATGATTTTCATCTGGGACAGACTTCCCAGTATATTTCTCCAAATATGCTTTCAAAATTGGGTTGTTAAGTTTGGAAAGAGGAATACCACATGCCACAAATATCTTTGCTGTATCATTAAAAAACATATTATTTATTTAATTAAACTTGAAGAAGGCAGTACCTCGCCAATAAACTGTTGTCACAATACACATTTACTGCTTTGTAGTTCCTTATTTTTCGTGTTTTTCACTACCTATATGCTGCGTAACACGATTGTGTTGGTGTTTTTCATTAATTGTTATTGAAATATCTCAAACAATGCACCTCATAACAGATCTGTCACTCTGAATTCCATCTGCACTAAACTATTTTACAAAATCATGTAGTTTGTAGGAGTTCACATTCGGTTTTGGCATACTGTATACTGGTCACTCAGGAAAATAGCAGACCGCACAAGTCAAATGTTATTTTGAACTGAAACATTTGTTTATGCACTCAACAATCTCCCTTGCTTTAACAATAGCTTTCGCATAACTGTGGTGCAAGAAGGTGCGAACTAATTTAAAAGGAATAGCCTAACGGGACTGCACTAAAGTGGAAGTAATGTGACATGGATTGATACCTCACATGTTACCAACCCTTGAAAGCGTATTTGAAGAAATGTAGAAAAAAAAATGCACATTATTTTGGGAATACAATGCTGCTAAGAGATAAAAAAAGGTTTAAAAAAGTGCAAAATGTGCTTGCATTGATAAAAAAAGGTGTAAAAAAAAGTGCTAGCATTGAAAAAAGGTGCAAAAAGGTGCAACTAAAACATATTTAGGGACATTTATTTAATGTTTTCTTTGCAACACAAGCTAATTTGAGCATTGTAGTAACAAAATAAAATTAAGGTGCAGCACCTAAAATACCTAGTTCTACTTATTACTGACTATTTAACTCATGCCCCTAATGGGAGTCAATGACCAATCACATTTCAATGAATTTTGATTTACAACCAATCACAGTCGTTTTTACCTCGATTTTATCAATTCAATTTTATCACTTTAAAATCAAGCTCCTCCTTTTAACACTCTGAATAGGTCAGAGCATTATTTTGCAGTGACTGACTCTCTAAGAAATACGTTGAATATAACAATTTATATATTATGATGTAAGAATTCTAGAATAACCAGATTGTATATATAGTGCACGGATGTAACCAGATAGTGATTGCGGGATATAATATAAAAACATTTGTAGCAATTGATTATACCACAAAACAAAGAAACCACTGTTTGCACTTTCTTAAACGTATTATTTCCCAGGTAGTAATCGTTCCAGAAAAAATATAATTGACGTATTTACATCACAGGGCATTAGAAATTAATTAATATACAGTATAATGTTGGTTCATTTTTTCTCCACTAGGGTGCATTCTTACATATATTGCGATCCTTTGGCAATAAATAATATGATCTGGTTGCAGTGATGAACAAGTGAAACATAACAAACGTTTCTCATTTGTTTTCAAACATCGCCATTTACATGAAATATATAAATATTTTAAAATAAATATATTTAAATAATGATTTATGAGTGAACAGTTTAAATTTATTCGTTAAATAGTCCTAACAAATACCACACTCGATTTTCAAATTCTCTAGATAAATTCACTCCTCACTTCGTGAGTCGTGAATGTATCGATAATTTGGAAATCACTCGTGGCATTACTTATGACTAGAGTCCGGATGTTAGGCACTTAAAAAGTTCAAAATAGGCAGGCAAAAAGGCACTCAAAAATTCAAAATAGGCTCTTACAAAAATGGACTACAACAACAAATTTTACAGCCTTACGTAAAGAATATAAACATATGCTACCAATAGCATACGAAGATATCAAAGATTATTTTGAAACTTGTTTTGCCATTTTACAAAGAGCATACTTAAGTTTTGCAGTTGCAGTGTGTATGTGCTGCGAAACATGGCACTTCTTTGCGCAATTCACTGAAATGTTACACACTTTGCAAAACAATGTCACTTGAGAATATTTCCGCACCAAATTCTTTCACGAAATTGGTCAGTTTGTCTTTTACTGTTGTCCGTTCTTTGGGCATCGTGAAACAACTGTTCTAAAGGCAAAAAAAAAAAAAAAAAAAAAAAAAAAAAAGCCACATACACTTGTCGCACAACTTCGTCTTAGAAGCACCTGTCTGTGAACGAGGACTACAGACTGAATTCAGGGTTATCAACATAAAATAATACATATGTGTCATGAAGTTTGACCATTTCAATTAATTTCGTTGAAATACTAAGTTAATTTCGAGAAAAAACGGCAAATAGGCATTGTAAGCTGAAATAGGCATTTATAGGCAAAATTAACTTAATGGAAAACAACTCTAGGGTTGTTGGTGTGAACTTATGAAGTCACTTTTACAATATCTATAATTAATAACTGTAGGCATTTTCCCTAAATCCGGTCTCTACTCATGACAAGGGAACTGACAACCATTGCATGCCGAAACCTACCTTCAAATTTTTCCCAGAGAAGTGTTGTGATATACCAAGACAGTGTCCAAAATAGTAGTCTATCTCCTGCTTTTAACTGCAAGGAACAGAAATCGAAGCCAGAATCTAGCAATGGCAACCCACTATGCGAAGCAGATGAACTCCCTGCTTGACTAGAGAGGAGTGCAGACGACAGGTAGTGAGGGTATCCAATCTACCGAAATCATGAGTTGTATTATTCCCTATAGTTTAAATGAGAGATTTAGCGATGGATTTTAATGCCTTGCAGTTAAAGAGGTATATATTTGTTGGTCACTGCCATTTTAATTTTATTATATTCTGTGTTTTTGTTAGTATTAGCTAGTATTAGATCACATCATCATTGTATTTTGTTTAGTCTGTATTTTAATATCTTAAAATTGTAATATGTACGTAATTTTTGTATAATTTTACTATTCGCTGGTTGAGTGGAAGAGAAGGCCTTATGGCCTTGACTCTGCCAGCTAAAATAAATCATTATTATTATTATTATTATTATTATTATTATTATTATTATTATTATTATTATTATTATTATTATTATTATTATTATTATTTATTTGTACATCACAACGCTTCTCTGGGAGAAATTTCAAAATTGGTTGACTGTTCCCTTGTGAGTAATCTGCTGTTGGTGTGTAAGACTTGTAGCATATCTTTTGGACCATAATAGGTCTAAGATGAGTTGTGATAGATTTCAGACATTAAAATGAATCAACTGATCGTCATCTGAAGTAGGTACTGAAAAAATAATAAGCAATAATTAGAGATACGTGAAAGTGGTTTTATTTTTAGGGAAAATTCGTTTCTCCTGAATTGAAGTATTATATCGGTTTTCTCTATCACCCGTTTATAGTTTCAAACACTTCAATATTTTCTACATTCATAACTACACAATATTCAAACATTCGGACTCACATAGAAAGTAAGAAATTACGATTTTCTGCTATATTTCGCCTGTGGAGCATCCCTCTTGATGGCCCAACAATAATCGGCCAGCATATTAAGATTCCATTTGCCTTGATATCTCTTTTCCAAATTTGAAATCTCCGGAGTTAGCTCTTTTGGTTTTATTTTACAATGGACAAATGGAAGGAAAAAAGTTTATTAAAAAGTAAATATTTAAATCCATTAATTGAAATTGAAATAAAAAAAACTGTGGGTGATGGAGAAATTCCGAATACATATTTGAAAACACGATAAAAAAACTGCATTAAGTACAACTATTGGTACTCATGAGACAAAAATCATGTTGACCAGTGTTATTAACACGCGTGTTGAAGTTTCACTACATCTGTTTCAAGAATCTGATGCTTTTCATCAATGACCCTTTCCATCTTTTTTCTCTCTTATAAATCAAGAATCTGTATTGTAGGAAAACCGGAGGGAAAACGCCCATTTGGTAGCCCAAGAATCAGGCGGTAGAATAACATTAACCATGATTTGAGGGAAGTAGATTATACAGGGAATAATTGGAAAACATTAGCTCAGGATTGGGATGTATGGACAGCTTATGTTCGCGCGGCCATGAACCTACGGTTCGATAGTGCCAGGGAGTTTCATCTACATCGGTTCTATGAACTGTTCGCTACCGTTTTTCGCTAGTTCGTTCCCTAGAGAACAAAGAAAATATTTCTCAGTTGTATTTTTTTTTTCACTGCTGAAAACATACAGTTTCATAAGGCATCTGAACCACGGAGGCTGCGCTTTTATACAAGTTAGATATTGTATGTCTAACTAACCAATAATCCGGTCATAGGCAGAGTTCTTGAATCCAATCTGATGAGCAAGAACAGTGCTACAAAACCAGAAAAAAGGAAATAAATACAGCATGTATTGCTAGTAAATAGTGGTCATAACTAACTCACTGGCACTATCGAACCCGTAGGTTCGTGGCCCCGCGCACATAGGCTCTCCATACATCCCTATCCTGAGCTAAAGTTTTCCAATCATTCCCCGTATAATCTACTTTCCTGCAATCATGGTTAATGTTATTTTCCCATCTTATTCTTGGTCTACCAACTGGGCGTTTTCCCTCTGGTTTTCCTACAAGAAGCTTCCATGCACGTCTTTCATTCCCCCATTCGTGCCACATATCCTGCCAATCGCAGTCTATGAGACTTAACTGTTCTTACTGTATCTGGCTTCTTATAAAGATCATGCAGTTCACTGTTAAGCAGTCTTCTCCATTCACCTGTCTGTTCATCTCTCTTTGGTCCAAAAATGTTCTTAAGAACTTTATTCTCAAATACTCATAATCCTTCCTCCCTTAAAGTAAGGGTCCATGTTTCGCATCCGTATAATATAACTTGTAGAATAATAGTTATATATATTCCAAGGTTGAATTTCCTAAATTTCGGGGTTGCCAACCTAAATAACTGTACTGTAATATTACATATTACCTACCTCGTGCGGGAAGTAAACCAACTGCCCTTTATATATACTACGTACAATGTATATACAAAAATATATTCAAAAAGTAGTGTTGATTTGCATTATACGAAACAAATCACTGCATCTTAAATGAACTGAACTTTATTTGAATATTCTCTAATTGGTCCAAAAATTTTCCTAAGAATTTTTTTCTCAAATACTCATAATCTCCTTTCCTTCCTTAAAGTAAGGATCCATATTTCGCATCATATAATATAACTGGTAGAATAACAGTTTTATATATTTTCAGTTTAACGTTTTTTGAAAGGTGTTGGGACGAGAGTTCCTGTAATGCATAATAGCACGCATTTCCAGAATTGAGCCTATGTTTAATCTCCTCCGGTACAGTGGTCATAATAAATAACATGAATAAATGTAAGAAAGAGCATAATAAGGAAGGTAATGCCATATTTATTTTATTGCTGATTGTCGGTACGGCCTGGTCTGGCCTGGCAACGCGACGTCACGGTTGCTCTCAGAGATCAATAGCAGGGCTTGGGTGGGCCTCCACTAGCGTGCGAGCGATGGGATGAGGACTAGGCCAGTCGAACATTAGGGTGAGAGGGAAGAAGCAGCCTGTTCCCCCCATTGCATACAGCGAAATTCACCAAATTGTGTCTACACTATAGATACAATACGTCCCATCAATTGTATCTACACTAACAGTACAATACAGAAGCTAGAACAAACAAAATGTGTCTACAATACTGCAACAAGTACAATTCCCTCAAGTGGTAATGTCATATCTTAACTGCACTATTAATTATATAGTTTCCTAAACAGACCGTACATCAAATTGTGTCTACACTAAAATACACAAGAGTTTTGTGCGTAGATAGCAAAACAAAACGTTTCTACATTAACAAGCATAATTGCATATCTTAACTGCATTATTAATTATATAGTTTCCTAAACAGACCGTACATCAAATTGTGTCTACACTACAATACACAACATTTTTGTGCGTAGATAGCGAACAAAACGTTTCTACATTAACAAGTACAATTGCATATCTTAACTAACTTTACTTTTAATTATATAGTTTCCCAAACAGACCGTACATCGAATTGTGTCTACATTACAATACACAAGAGTTTTGTGCATAGATAGCAAAACAGAACGTTTCTACATTAACAAGCACAGTTGCATTTTTTTTCAAATGCCGCAGGTTGTCTTTCGACATTCCTGGTGTTCTCTCCTGGCATGGCGTACTTGTAACCCACTTCTGAGGTTCGGACGCCTGGAAGGCGGGGTTACGTTGCCCCGATGATATGATGGGTGGTGATGATGATAGTGGTGCGCCAGGAGAGTCCCTAAACCTAAGCTTAATCTAAGATGAATATGAATGATGGTGATTGCGATGGCCATATGATTTCGGGGACCGTTTGGGCCTTAAAGTTTTCCTGACATTTGTTTTACAGGTGAGGAAAAACCCCGATAAAAACCTCATCCAGAAAAACTGTCCCGATTACCTACACTATTAATTGTATAGTTTCCTAAACAAACCGTACATCAAATTGTGTCTACACTATAATACACAAGAGTTTTGTGCGTAGATAGCAAAACAAATTGTTTCTACATTAACAAGCATCTTATCTAACTACACTATTAATTATATAGTTTCCCAAACAGACCGTACATCGAATTGTGTCTACATTACAATACACAAGAGTTTTGTGCGTAGATAGCAAAACAGAACGTTTCTACATTAACAAGCATAGTTGCACTTTTTTTTTTTTTTTTTCAAATACCCGAGGTTGTCTTTCGACATTCCTGGTTTCTCTCCTGGCATGTAACCCACTTCTGAAGTTCGGGCGCCTGGAAGGTGGGGTTACGTTGCCCCGATGATATGATGGGTGATGATGATGATGATAGTGGTGCGCCAGGAGAGTCCCTAATCCTAAGCTTAATCTAAGATGAATATGAATGATGATGGTGATTGCGATGTCCATATGATTTCGGGGACCGTTTGGGTCTTAAAGTTTTCCTGACATTTGTCTTACAGGTAAGGAAAAACCCCGATAAAAAATCTCACCCAGAAAAACTGTCCCGATTAACTACATTATTAATTGTATAGTTTCTTAAACAAACCGTACATCAAATTGTGTCTACGCTATAATACACAAGAGTTTTGTGCGTAGATAGCAAAACAAATTGTTTCTACATTAACAAGCATCTTATCTAACTACACTATTAATTGTATAGTTTCCCAAACAGACCGTACATCAAATTGTGTCTAAACTACTAATAAAATTCATATCAAATTCCGTTGAGGTGAATAGTCCTAAGATAAAAACTTAAATATGTACCTTTATGGCAGGCGCCGTCGTCCTCAACTATGTTAAATTATATTTATAATACATGTGGCCTTTCGGAAGTTAACTTCCATCATCAGCAGGATGAGCTTCTGCTACTAGTTGTTGTTTACGACGATGTAGACTCCAACTATCTGTAGCAGCAACTGCTACATCGTTGTAAACAACAACAGCTAGTAGCAGAAGCTCATTTTTTGATGATAGAAGTTAACTTCCGAAAGGCCTCCAGATAATATTTTAAATATAATATTTTAGCATAGTTAAGGACGGTACCTGCCAAAAAGGTACATATTTTAAGTTTTTATAGCAATGTTATCGATACTAACAATTTTGTGCCTTTTTTAAAATATAGTGTTAGAAGTGTTGGACTGAGCCCGCTATGCCGATTATACCGTGGAACCTGGGGCACGCCGTAGCGTAGTGATTAAGGCACTGCACTACAAGCCGGAAGGTCAAGGGTTCGAGTCCCGGTCAGATCAGAATTTTTAAACTGACCCAAACCCTCTGGCGGCAACATTGCCCTGGGATCGACTCAGCCTCTAACGGAAATGAGTACCAGACGCTTGTTCTGGGGGTAAAGGCGGCCGTCACGCAGGACTGACAACCCGGCTGACATCAAGTGCCGATTGCCTAGAAAAAGTGGGAGCCTTAACCTCCCACTACCCCAAGGGCCTCTCGAGGCCTGTCGCGGGATCACTTTACTTTACCGTGGAACCTCTGTATGTCGAAATTCAAGGAGATGCAAATAAATTCGAGTTTTTAACTTACAGAGGTTTGTATTCTGTGCCACAGGACTTTTAGTTACAGAGGTGAAACAAAAATCAGAAATAAAATTAATTAAAATATGTCTTCTTAGGTAAGATCATCGTCCATAACTTATAAAATATGTATTCTTTATGCCTGTAGGCCTTTCAGAACATCCGTTCCATCTTCAGCAGGTCCTTCTCCGCTACATCAACCATCATACTGGATGGTTACCTAAGAAGGTATATTTTAACTTATTTTATTTTCATGGCTCTCCGCCTCAACGGTTTTAACAATGAATTTTATTAGTATTGACAACAATCAGAGTTACAGAGGTAATGTTTATTAAACTAAAGGCGTAATATGAAAATAACATGTAATGATTTATGTATGTGCAATCAGTACTAGAGCATGTCATCAAATCTTTAGAGGATGAGGAAGGCCTACAACTCAATGGTATTAATAAGCTGTTAGTTTATGATGACTATTTAACTCATGCCCCAAATGGGAGTCAATGACCAATCACGTTTCAATGATTTCTGTTTTACAACCAATCAGAGTCGTGTTTCACGAAAAATTTATCAGTGTTATAATTACCATATTAAAGAAAGCTCCTCCTTTTTAATATTCTGAAATAGTATGATCTAGTTGCAGTGATAAACAAAAGAAGCAGATGAAGCGTACCTATCGTTTCTCATTTGTTTTCAAACATCGCCGTTTACATTAGATATATAAATATTTTAAAATAACTACAGTTAAATAATGACTGTGAGTAAACAGCTTAATTTTATTCGTTAAATAGTCCTAACAAATGCCACTCTTGATTTCCAAATTCTCTAGATAAATTCACTCGTGGCATTACTTATGATGATGTAGTATTATTGGGCGATAGCGAGGAGATACTAAAGGACAACACGCACACACTATTGAGTAACACTAAGAAATTCTGACTGAAAGTAAATATCAATAAAACTAAAAAAAAAAATATACAATGGAAAAGAGTAAGTTTTCAGCGGCTGCAATTTATATAACTTTAAGCATTTCGGAACATAGGAATTGTATACTTTTTATTTTTGGATACTGAAAACTGTGCATTTCTATTTAGAAATGTAGAAATACATTATATAATGGAAATGGACAGCTAATGACAAATGAGGAAAATTTTGAGGAAGTTACTGAATTCAAATACCTAGGAACAATAATCACAAATAGGAATGAGATGCACAAAAAAATTAAACATACGTTCAATTCTGGAAATGCGTGCTATTATGCATTACAGAGCCTCTTGGCGTCCCAACTCCTTTAAAAAAACGTTGAACTAAAAATATATAAAACTGTTATTCTACCAGTTATATGGATGCGAAACATGGACTCTAACTTTAAGGGAGGAAGGAAGATTACGAGTTCTTGAGAATAAAGTTCTTAGCAACATTTTTGGACCAAAGAGAGAGAAACAGACAGGTGAATGGAGAAGACTTGCATAACAGTGAACTACATGGTCTTTATAGGAAGCCAGATATAATGAGAACAGTTAAGTCTCGTAGACTGCGATGGGCAGGACATTTGGCACGAATGGGGAATAAAAGACGTGCAAGGAAACTACTTGTAGAAAAACCAGAGGGAAAACGCTCAGTTGGTAGACCAAGAATGAGGTGGGAGAATAACATTAACTATGATTTGAGGGAAGTAGATTATACAGGGAAAGATTGAAAAACATTAGCTCAGGATAGGGATATATGGGGAGCTTATGTCCATGCGGCCATGAACCTACGGTTTCAATAGTGCCAGTGAGTTAGCAACCAAATGAAAATCAAATTAAATTAAAAAATCAAATAAAAGAATGTACATAATAATTAAGGGGTGATTTTAAAAAATAAGTTTCTCTTAGTAGTGGACCACTTACGTACACTAAGGTTTTTGTTACGTCACTGCTTAAACCACTTAAACAAACCTCTGTAATTCGTTGTCTTTTACTCAATCAATTTTGACCGCTTTAATTTTTTTTAGTATTTCCGATTCATTTTTATTCTCGTTGACAGAGCACCTATCGGAAAACCAAATTGTTCAGTGACTACTCTCTTCTTATTACACTTCTTTACAGCTTCTAACTTTTCAGAAAGACTCTTCTTCTTCCTTCCAAGTATTAGGTCAAGGCCTGTTACGATCCTATAGAAAATTTTCCCTCCAGCGTTTCATAGGACGGCCCAGTGATCTTCGTCCTCTTGGTATATAATTATAAACAGCTTTGGGGAACCGATTTGAACTCATTCTTTCAAGATGGTGTCTCCAATTTAGTTGGTACTGTTTAATATATTCCAAAATTGGCGTAGTCTTCAATTCTTTTAAGATATCGGTGTTCCTTTTCCGATCCCATCTGGTGTAACCCGCTGTTCTGCGCATGAATCTCATTTCACAAGCCGTTATTCTGCTTTCATGTTGTTTTTTTAGTTCCATGCTTCACTACCATAGGTCAACACTGGTCTAGCCAAAGTGTTATATAAACGTAATCTGGTGTTTTTTTGTACAAGGGATGGTTTCATAACTTGATTAATAATTCCCAAACTTTTATTATAACTAGTAACTTTTTCAGGGATATCCTTTTCATCCCAGATTCAGGTCCTCATCTAGGGGATATGTGGATGGCGACCACAAGGTGCCCAAGCTGAGCAAAACATTTCTTCCACTTACTTGTGTTTTGCACTCTTTTAACTTTACTATCTAACCTCTCTTGGTTAACTCTTGTTTTTTTCGACCCCGACGCTATTAGGGCATCCGAGGGCTAGGGAGTCTTTCCTTTCTTCCATTTCTTCTTTCCTTTTTCTTTTCTTCTCCAGAAAAGCCTGACCAGAGGCTATAAGATGGCAGCCCCATCACTGGTCTTGCCTTCCTTTGGCCGGCAACCAATCGAAGGGACTATTATTATGCTTTCAAGTCTTATACGAGAATTTCCCGGAAGGATCAAACTAATGACGACCAAAGCATGAAAAAGGACAACTCTTGGAAGAAAAAAATCATCATCATCATCATCTTCATTCATGGATTAGGTCTGTTGACCCGTTCCGACTTCATCCCATCTCTTTCTAGGTCTGCCCACATCTCGGGTGCCTTTAGGTTTGTATTTTGTTATTTGTTTTGGATATCTATCTTCATTCATTCTGTCTATGTGTTGCTTCCATTTTTGTCTATATGTATCCATTTTATCAGTTATTGCAAATATTTCAAGTTCCTGTCTTATTTCTGTGTTCTTGATTCTGTCTTCCTTAGTGCACCCTTTAACAGATCTCAAAAATTTCATTTCTGCCGCCGTTATCCTACTTAGGTCTTGTTTTTTTATGTATCCAGGCTTCTGAACCATAGAGCAGTACCGGTACTGCCAACATTTTATAAAATTTCAGTTGGGTCTCTCTTGTTGTTTTGTTATTTAGTGTTCGTTTTATCGTACCACATATTCCCTGGAATTTTGCTATTTTATTATTTATATCATTATCATAATTAAATGAAATGTCACATCCTAGATAATTGAGATGGTTCACCTGTTCTATGATTTTGTTTCCTATTACTATTTTCGATCTGATGATTTGATTTTTCCCTTGGAATGCCATTACCTTGGTTTTTTGTATGGATATTTTGAGATTATATTGTTCACATATATTATGTAGTTTAAAAATATTCCTCTGAAGTTCGTCTTCTGTATTTGCTATCATTACCTGGTCATCAGCGTACAATAATGTTTTCAAGTAGTGTGTTTTATCTAATTTTACTCCTTTATTTGTTTTTTCTTCTCGTTCCATTTTTTTATTATATCATTGATGTATAGGTTAAATAAAACTGGAGAGATACTGCATCCTTGTTTAACTCCTTGATTAGTATGAATTTTATTTTTACTTACTTCATTTCTAGTTTTTATAACAAAATTTGTGTTCCAGTACAAACTCTTTATAGCTGCTATTAAGTGTTTCGGAATTCCTTTTTCTTTTAAAATTGTCCAGAGAGAAAAAAAATATTTTGCTTTTAGCACATGGAATGTACAAGGGATTAACTATAAAGATGATCAATTAGATGATATACTGTGCAAAAAGGGGATTTCAGAAAAACTCAAAGTTTTTAATTTTCGTTTAACAGCACTCATTTTAAAATATTCAACTTTTCCGCACCAGATATGTCAGTACATATTGATGCAAGTCAGTAAAAAGCAAGACACTAACTATATTCTGCTAATAAACAATTCTACAAATTAAGATTCCGGTCGATAGATCTAAAAGGAAAGCCATAACAATAAAAATAGGCAAATACAAAGTGTAACAATTAAAACCACACCTGTTGAACACATGTTAAGTCGACTGGTCTTATCTTTTGCTCGAATTACAGATGCTGTTCATTTACAAACTTCGAGACAAAGAGGTGATAAAACATTACTTTCTTCGAGGCACAGAGGTCAAATATATATATATATATATATATATATATATTTTCGACTTATAGAGGGAAAAATGTACTGAAATGCCTTAGAGCAGCGGTTCCCAACATTTTTCGACTCACAAACCCCTTCCACAACGATCTGATTTGGGTGAACCACTGACTTTAAAATATACATACAATAGACATGCATAAAATTTAATTCCAAGCAAAAGATTTAATAAATTTAAGCTTTAACAGTTGAAACCTACTCAGGAATTCGCGGTAAATATTTATTTATTCGAGGTGTATGCCTTCTGTATCCTGTAACGATTTGACGACATGCTGTAGTACATGATGCAGAGTAGATGAATAGAACGTGCAAAAATCTAAAACCTTCTATTTAATTCAATTTTGTTGTAAAATGTTATATCTGATACAAGTTAAAACATTATAATAATTTGTATTCAAACAACGAAGATGATTCTGTACAGAAGTAAGTAAAGTGATCCCACAACAGGCCTCAGGAGGCCCTTGGGGTAGTAGGAGGTTAAGGCTCCCACTTTTTCTACACAATCGTCACTTTATGTCAGCCGGGTTGTCAGCCCTGCGTGACGGCCGCCTTTACCCCAGAACAAGCGTCTGGTACTCATTTACATTAGAGGCTGAGTCGACCCCCAGGACCATAGTGCCGCCAGAAGGTTTGTGTCAGTTTAAAAATCCTGACCCCCAACGGGACTTGAACCCCCGACCTTCCGGCTTGTAGCTCAGTGCCTTAACCACTACGCTTCGGCGTGCCCCTTCTGTACAGAAGAGTTCCTGTTAATTTTACAAAAAAAAAAAAAAAGCTTTACTTGAAAACATACTGATTTTTATACATGTATACTCATTTACTTGTGTACAAACACTTTTAATAAATGAAAAACAATTAACACAATTATTTTTCTTTCGTTCATACTGTTTTTTCCTTCTTTTTTTTTTGTTTTACCTTTTTTTCCCCCTTTTTGTTTCACCTGTTTTGTTAACTTTATTTTTTCCTCACAATAGACACAAGGACAGGACACCACACACCCAGACCCAAGGTGGAGATTTAAAATCCCCTACCCCGCCAGGAATCGAACCCGGGTCGCCGGAGTTGAAGATAGGGACTCTACCGTCTACGCCACAGCGACGGACAGAAATGAACTAAGGCGCTTTCGGCATGATCCCCTCCCTTCTTTTCGTTTACATGCTTTCCTTCTTGTTTTACCTTTTTTGTTAACTTTCTGTTATTCTCACATATAGACACATGGACAAGACACACACCCAGACCCAAGGTGGAGATTTAAAATCCCCTACCCCGCCGGGAATTGAACCCGGGTCGCCGGAGTGGAAGGTAGGGACTCTACCGACTACGCCACGGCGATGGACTGTATTAATTATCTTCTTCTTTTACGTTATGGAGTAAGAGCACAGACCTGTTTCCACATATATCCAGTTATAGGGTGTCAAATATTCCTTTTTCCTTTGGGTTGGTAGTGAAGCAAAATTTGTGGGAATCTATTGGGTGTCATCCTTTCTATATGTTGGAGCCAGATAGATCTTGAATTTTATCTATTATAACACTGTAGTTGTTTAATCAGTTCTTATTTCTTCATTATATTTCTTATATAACAATGTATAACCTGCTACTGAAAATAAGAATTTCATTTCAGCTACTTCTATTTTCCTTTTATCTGATTTATTGTCTAATTTTCACAAGCATATGTTAACATCGGTATTAGATAGATGGAAAGCTCTGCAGCCATCACTTAAGTGTTGGCGGTGAGCGATCCATTTTTGTCCTCCTTAATAGGTAGAACCCCGGGTTTCTGTAAAATTCATTAACCCCGGTGTAAATTTTGAATTCAAATTTGAAGTTAATTAGAAGAGTGAAATCGGAAGCGGACCTTTTGGGGTTCTTTTCCAGCATTTGCTCTTTGGATTGAAGGAAACCGCTTAAATCGGAATAGTCGATCACGCGGGATCTTACCAAGTTTGGCTTTCGGATGACTCTACATTGGGAGGGCCAAAACCGGACATCAGGCTTATCTTTATTTGAATATAGTATGTGTACATTTCAGATTATTACAATTATTCATACAATTATGGTAACATGTGCATTTTTTTTTTAATTTTTACTCTTCAGTTGTTGTTGCTGTTCTATCTGTAGTGTCTGGTGATGTGAATTTCTCTGGAACTGGTGGGATGAACCTGTAGCAGTAGGATTAGTTATTAGTTCTTAATTTGTTGCATTAATATATTTTATAAAACACATTATATGCCAATGTTGTAATTATAATTGAGTAATTGTGTAATGTGTTTCTGTGTGTGTGTGTGTGTGTGTGTGTGTGTGCGTGTGTGCTCTATCAGCTTTCACCAGTCAAGTGTTTTTCAGGATCCATTTTGGACGCGGATGTGTTTGTTATTGGCTGTTTCATAGGTTCCCAGCGATGCCACGAGTGGATTGTCATTGCCTTTGCATGTAAGATATAAAAATGTTTGTTTGTTTGTTCGTTAGGGTTAGGGCTCCCACTTTTTCTAGACAATCGGCACTTTATGTCAGCCGGGTTGTCAGCCCTGCGTGACGGCCGCCTTTACCCCCAGAACAAGCGTCTGGTACTCATTTCCGTTAGAGGCTGAGTCGACCCCAGGGCCATAGTGCCGCCAGAGGGTTTGGGTCAGTTTAAAAATCCTGACCCCATCGGGACTTGAACCCTCGACTCTCCGGCTTGTAGGTCAGTGCCTTAACCACTACGCTATGGCGTGCTCCCGCTTGGCACTTATCTACATTTATTTTTATTCTCCATTTTTCCAACCATGGTTCGAGAATATTAAGGTTATTTTGAATCTGTCTAGACGCGTGTATTGTTCGGGAGGATTGACTATCTATAAAACTATTTTATAGAATTTTAATTGTGTAATTTTTAATGTTTTATTTTTTAGGTTTCTTCTTATTGTTCCGCACATATTAGCAAATTTGTTTAATTTTAAGTTTATATAATTCTTTTGGCAATAAGATATGTTAAATCCTAAGTAGTGGAAATTGTTTATATGTTTACAACACTGTTTCTATTGTGAAACTATAATGCATTTGGTTTTACTTTACCGCTCAAGGCCATGTATTGAAAGGCAGAGATACTTACATTTAAAATGATGCCGGCTTTCATTCAACTGTCAAATCAGTTCTGGGCTACAGTCAGATTCAACCCAGGAAGTTACTATGTGTTTGGAATAGAGTTGCCATTTTAACAGTATTTTCTTGAGAGAAATTCTTATATAAAACTGAAGATTGCAACACAGCAGGTACATAGTTGTAAGTTGTAGCCATCCAAGCCACCCCCTCTTAAAGAAAAAAACAGTTACCACTTGTCACTGAGTTCGTGCGGATCTGTACTATCCTGTGTGAAAGTGTCGACTCTCATATTTACTATAAAACTAGTTTGCATGCCATAAAAGAAAAACTATGTTTTTTAAATGTATAGTACATAGATTTGGAGAAAGTACTGCTAACCTTGCCCCTCCTTCCCCTCCCCAAACAAACAAATACCGTTATTATGAGTTTGACAACATCTACCCTCTGTAGGTAGGGGGACACTGGTATAGCACATAAGTGACTTCCTGGCTTGAATTAGAGTTTAATAAGGTTACTTAAAGAATGGAATGTGTTTCTCACCTGAAACAGCGACAGAATGCACGTGGTGTCAGTTGTCGTAGGGAACGGCTACTGAAAGAAACAACCCCCTACAAATATTTGTGGGGATAAAAAATACATGATCTTTAGCGGTAAAGTTAGATCAAATACCCTTAGTACTTCTATCTCTGACCATGGAGTGTTAGGCCGCTGGAACTCTTCCGAGGCTAAACTGGTAATTTAATTTCCTGCATGGTCGTCCTATGTTTTTTTGTGTCTTTGTCTGTAGTAGACCTACTTTAATTAATGTAATGGATATCTTGAAGTCAGGATATTAAGACCATATTCCCTCCATGCATTTTTGTATTCATTCATGTCTGTCGGGCTAAATGGCCGTGGTCTGGTTTTCTTAACACTAAACGTTTCGTCTACTACTGCGGTAGACTTCCTCAGGAGATTCTGTGTGATCTATGACCTCCTAACTCTTGAACTGTCGGCTGCAGACTGGCTGTGCGTTGTAACAACTTCTACTTCTATGACCTCCTAACTCTTGAACTGTCGGCTGCAGCCGATAGTTCAAGAGTTAGGAGGTCATACAGCATGCAGAATCTCCTGATGATGTCTACCGCAGTAGTTGACAAAACGTTGAGTGTTAAGAAAACCACACCACGGCCATTTAGCCCGAAATACATAAAATACATGAATCAAGACACCTGCCGTGATATTCTACAATTTCATATAATTTTTGCATCGGGGGCACGCTGAAGCATAGTGGTTAAGGCACTACACTACAAGCTAGAAGGTCGAGGGTTCGAGTCCCGGTGGGGTCAGGATTTTTAAACTGACCCAAACCCTCTGGCGGCACTATGACCCTGAGGTCGACTCAGCCTCTAACGGAAATGAGAACCAGAAGCTTGTTCTAGGGGTAAAGGCGACCATCACGCAGGGCTGACATCAAGTGCCGAATGTCCAGAAAAGTGGAAGCTTTAACCTCCTACTACCCCAAGGGCCTCCTGAGGCCAGTAGTAGGATCGCTTTACTTTTATTGTCATCTACTCTGTTGGCTTCCCAAATTGAGTTCTTATATAATTATTTCTCAACCTTTTTCTAGGAAGCGCACATAATAATGTGTAAGAACATAATTTTTCCTGCTTCGAGTTAATGTTTGTCACGTGATCGCAATATCCACGTTTCATTATCCTATTTATTTGCTGGTTTTCACATATTATTATGTAATCTTAAACTGATATCTTTCCTCATGCTTGTGCCAAAATTCTATTTGTTGTAGCCGTTCAATTTAGGAAAGTTTCTTATATTCTCCCCCCCAGGAGCTATCACCTTGACGTGGTGGGGGGGCTTAGTACCCGATGAACCAGACGACTCTACTGGGGAAGATTGACTTAGGTTAATCTTGCTGGTGGGTAAGAGGCGAGGGGAACTAAGTATAGCTCACAACGAAGGAATGGCGACTGTATCCATATTGGGCGGCCACATCTTCGTCAAGTCTTCAACGGTCAACAGGGCGACAAGGAATAGCACAGCTAAACTTGTAGGGCTTGAAGAGCGGAAGAAGCAGCCCTCTCTTGGGGGGTGGATACCCAGAGGAGCAGGTTTGGAGGCTCAGAGGAAGCAGCCCTTCCACCATCCTTGTCCTGCGAAGCGCTCGTAACGCTTCCAGGAGACATTTATCTTACTGAGAAGCTTCATGGAAAAGTACAGCCTTTATTGGATAAAGTCACGAATTACAGACAGAAATGGATTGATCACATGGATGGAATGAGTAAGGAGAGATATCCATTGTTAGCCAGGAACTATCAAGCAAGAGGAAGGCGTGATGTTGGAAGACCTAGAAGACGTTGGGCTGATGCAATATGAAGTCGGGACGGGCAATTGCCTAATCCCTGGAGTGATGATGATGATTCTTATATTCTCTTCGATATACGTGCAGACATTTTACAGCTTTGATACTTCAAATGTCCTGCGCCGTAGCCGAGTGGTTAAGGCAAAATATCTTGATGCAGAGCTACGGGACTTGCGCTGGTTCGAGTCTCCGTGAGGGAAGACATTTTCTCATTGAATTTCGGCTTATATGGGACCGGTGCCCACCAAGAATCGTGAGGAATTTGGGTAGCTATAATATGTAGCGGCTCCAAGTTAATACCAGCTACAACGACTGGGTGACCAGATGTCGCCCCTACATTGGCCGGATGATCGTCTACCTATGTGATTAACACATGTTGAAGTGAGGACAAGCAGTAGACTGATAGGCCAAGGACCTTGTAGGCCTGTCGCGCCATGGAGTTGGGGATACTTAAAATCTGACACCTGTTTCATAACTCACCGTTAATTAATATTTTAAATCTCGTATTACGAAAATATGATTATTTTTTAAACCATCAAGTTATATTCATAGAAGACGATTGTTGTATCAGTTAATGATTTTAATTGGGAATCTTACGAGTACATGAGGAAAGATAAAATGAATTATTATTATTATTATTAATTACTATTATTATTATTAATTATTATTAATTATTATTATTATTATTTATTATTATTAATTATTATTATTATTATTAATTATTATTATTATTATTATTATTATTATTATTAATTATTATTATTATTATTTATTATTATTATTATTAATTATTATTAATTATGATTATTATTATTATACGCCGTAGCGTAGTGGTTAAGACACTGCGCTACAAGCAAGAAGTTCGAGGGTTCGAGTCCCGGTGGGGTCTGGATTTTTAAACTGACCCAAACCTTCTGGCGTCTCTATGGTCTTGGGGTCGACTCAGCTTCTAACGGAAATGAGTACCAGACATTGTTCTGGAGTAAAGGCGGCTGAAAACCCGGCTGACATCAAGTGCCGAATGTCCAGAAAACGTGGGAGCCTTAACCTCCTACTTCCCCAAGGTTGTCCTGCGGCCTGTAGTGGGATCACATTACTTTATTATTATATATTATTATTATTATTATTATTATTATTATTATTATTATTATTGTCGGCCACGGTGATATAGTGGTTATGTTCCTTGCCTCTAGTCCCGAGAGTCTCGGGTTCAAACTCGGCCGGGGCCAATGGATTTTTAGGATGGAAAAATTCAAGGTACAAGTTCTCCGGGAGGGACTTTAAGCTGTGGGTCCCGAGCTGAAAATATTTGAGGCTCGAAGAACCGCAAGCCTGAATAAAAATACCTATGTGTAAAATTGAACCGACTTTCATTCATCCAAGTAATACCTTAGTTGCCTACTAGATGTCTCATTGAGGCGATATGCTAAACACGTCACTCTTTGACATCTGTCGGTAAATAAGCGTAACTAAATTAGCTTAGTTAACAAACTCCGCTAGGGTACACCCATTTCCCCACGTGGGACGTATGGAGTACATACATTACTGTTATTATTACTGTATTATTCCATTTCAGTTTGTATGTGAACATTATTTGAAATATATATTAATTCTTGAGGTACTACATAGGACGATTGTCATTTCCTTTCTGTTGGCGATCATACCATAAGGTAAAAAATATATTAATTACAAAATTATTTATTTTTTTAATATTTAATAAGTATGAAGTATTCTATACATCCTTTTAACTGACTAACTACGAGGGCGGATCGGAAAGTAACGCACAATAATTTTTTTTTAAAAAGTTTAATAGTAAAAAAAGGAAAAAAATCACAAATGAACTTACATCTTTTACCTACTTTTCGACATAGTCACCAACTTTCTCAACACATTTTTCCCATCGTGTTACCAGTTTCAATATGCCCTGTTCGTAGAAGTCCGTTTGGTTGGAGTGTAGCCATCTGCGCACTGCCGGCCGGAGCGTGGCGAATCACTAAGGTTCACGCGTCCCTCTTGGAAGAATGTGCACCACCTGGAGACATTGCTACGGTACATACAATCATCCCCATACACGCCACGCATGTCCCTGTGAATTTCACTGGGTTTATGCCCTTTGGCCCACAAAAATCGAACAACACTTCTCTGTTCCTCACAGGTGGATGACTGTAGCATGCGCGCCATCTTTGTTGCATAGTTCAAGCTTCTCTCGCAAGAGGTGCACCTGAGAAAAAAAATACCATCTGTAGTGAAAACTTCAAACTATATCTCTGTGAAATTTTAACATTCTAGCTGCAATACCAAGGCAGAAAAAATTATTGTGCGTTACTTTCCGATCCGCCCTCGTAATCCACTGACACTATCGAACTCGTAGGTTCATGGCCTCGCGAACATTAGCTCTCCATGTATCCCTATTCTGAGCTAATGTTTTTCAATCATCCCCTGTATAATCTACTTCCCTCAAATCATAGATAATATTATTCTCCCACCTCATTCTTGGTCTACCAACTGGACGTTTTCCCTCTGGTTTTCCTACAAGATGCTTCCATGCACGCCTTTCATTCCCCATTCGTGCTATATGTCTTGCCCATCGCAGTCTACGAGACTTAACTGTTCTTATATCTGGCTTCCTATAAAGACCTTGTAGTTCACTGTCATGTAGTCTTCTCCATTCACCTGTCTGTTAATCTCTCTTAAAGACCATGTAGTTCACTGTCATGCAGTCTTCTCCATTCACCTGTCTGTTCATCTCTCTTTAGTCTAAAAATGTTCCTAAGAACTTTATTCTCAAATACTCGTAATCTTATTTCCTCCCTTAAAGTAAGGGTCCATGTTTCACATCCATATAATATGACTGGTAGAATAATAGTTTTATATATTTTCAGTTTAACGTTTATAACATCCTTTATAACTATAATTTAGCGAATTTATGATAAGATGTTAATTATACAATTTTTTACCTGGTAAGTCAGTCGTCCTCAACTAGCTTATTAAACTTTTTCAAGTTATTCTAATATGGAGGCCTTTCGAAAACAATGTTTCATCTTCTTCGTTTTAATTGGAACTGTTAAAAACGCAGAAAATGAAACATTGCTTTCGAAAGGCCTCCATATTATAATAACTTGAAAAAAATGTAATAATTTTAGTTGAGGACGACAGACTTACCAGGTAAAAACATATATAATTAACATCTTATTACATAACCTCAACGGTGCTTTAACATGAATTCGAATTTATGAATCTAAAGAAACTAACTCTTGGCACTCTCGAATCCGGAGTTTAATTTGCGCGCGAAAATAAACTCTCCATACATCACATCTGATATTTTCCAATCAATTTTAGTACAGCTCACCTTTCTCAAATCATGGTTCATGTTTTTCCCCCTCATTTTTTTTAATGTTACGTTAAAAATCTGTTCTTTTAATAACATTATAGGACAGTTAGGATGATAATTTGTAAATAGTAATTTCGTGAACTACTTTTCATGGGAAGGACCCCATACAAAGTAAAATCTGTCTCCAGAATAAAATTTTAGAGATCTAATCAATTTAAATATCTTGGATATTATCTCTCTATATGGGATGAAAAGGATATCCCTGAAAAAAGTACTAGTTATATTAAAAGTTTGGGAATTATTAATCAAGTTATGAAACCATCCCTTGTACAAAGAAACACCAGATTACGTTTATATAACACTTTGGCTAGACCAGTGTTGACCTATGGTAGTGAAGCATGGATACTAAAAAGACAACATGAAAAAAATGAGATTCACGCGCAGAACAGCAGGTTACACCAAATGGGATCGGAAAAGGAACACCGATATCTTAAAAGAATTGAAGACTACGCCAGTTTTGGAATATATTAAACAGTACCAACTAAATTGGAAAGACCATTTTGAAAGAATGAGTTCAAATCGAATCCCCAAAGCTGTTTAGAGGACGAAGATCACTGGGCCGTCCTATGAAACGCTGGAGGGAAAATTTTCTATAGGATCGTAACTGGCCTTGGCCTAATACTTGGAAGGAAGGAAGAAAAAGAAGTGAACTACATTTTCTTAAAAAGAGAGCTATGTTATGATGTGTACTTACCTTAATATTGTTGTCGATATTCAATTCTTTAGCAGGTTGCTGAATTTTCAAATAATACCATGATTCTAGTTGGAGATGTATCTGATATACGTTAATCTTAAAAATAAATAATTTATTATGTTGTTTAAGATATGTATTAATAATTTGCCACATTAAATAATGTAAATTTGTCAGAAAGTATGTTCATAAAAATATCCTTTGTTATGTTTAAAGTATCTATTTTGAACGCAAAGTCATGTTTCAAAACAAATTAGCCTGAATTTCTTCTAACTTATTTAAAATGTATTCTAGACTTATTACTCGACCGTATTAACTTTTTAGCCGGTGAGGGGAAGCAATGGCGCTAGTGTTGAAGAGGGGAAAAGTGTCTCCTTCCACCGTAGGTACAAGCGAATGACTGGGCAAGTGATATAATCAGTGGCAAAATATAGTGGTAGATCTACTTGAAATAGGAGATGAAGTTAATGAAAGACTGTCGGAATTTGTATGCCAACTTGTTACTGCATAATGTGACGTACAGAGAAATTAAATCAGCACTGACTTCCAACAACTGTCTGGCAGACTTAAATGTGTATATACTGTGAATATAGGGTCTAACTTTCACACTTGACATTGTCACTAACTGACTATACACGACAGACGGATAATAAACACTGTCACTGGAACCTGAGACAAGGGTCTACCACCTCTAACCCCTACTCACCCTTACCACATTCTTTTAGTTCCCAGTTTTTCCGCATTGAAAGTTAACGTTGTCGAGTAATACTCTTTTATATTCTACATCTTGCACTATTACCACTTACCAATTATATAATTCCCTAGTAGAAAATCAGGGGCAGCCGAACGTTAGAATCATTTAAAAGAAATAATTATTGCATAAATTAACTAGATTTATTTACATAATATATATGCGTTAATTTTTAAAGCACAGTTAGTTCTAATTTCTTCTGTTAACTTTCCATTTATTTCAATTATTGTTTTGTATCTTCATATAAATTTTGAATATTTTATTAGGTGTATCGGGTTATTAGGCGTAGCCTTTCCCCAGTGCTTTTGTAAAACATATATTTAGACGACATTCTTGATGAATGGAAACAGTTAGTTAATAAGAGATTAACAATTGGACAACATAAAATATTGAATGTATTATCCTTAGCAGATGATATAGTATTAATTTTTGACAGAGAGGACAGACTATAAAAAGCAGTCTATCAATTAAATAATCCATCCATAGTAATTCTGCCTGAGGGCAGGTCTTTCACTGTAATCATAGCATTTTTATGCTATACTTTGCAACTTTACTAGGGAATTAGAGGTGTGGTAGCTTCCCGTTTCTTTCCACACCGGTGAAGGATGAAGATGATAATGCTAAGGATGATGGCCGGATGATTTTCGGGGGTCGTTGCGCACTAAGCTTCCTGACATTTGTCTTACAGGTGAGGAAAAACTCCGAAAAACCTCACCCAGGAGCCTGTCCCGACCGGGAATCGAACCCAGACCCGCTGCGTGACAAGGCAGCACGCTACCTCGAGACCACAGCGGTGAACAATTAAAATATAAAATATGACAGTTTTAAAATTAAATACTAAAGTAATGGCGTTCCATGGAAGGTATCGAGTAAGAACAAAAATAGTAATAGAAGATAAAGTGTTGGAACAGGTATCACACTTCCAATATTTGGGCTGTGATAGAACGAGATATAAATAAGAAAATACAGAGATTTCAACATATTTGTGAAACAATCAGAAGAACACTGAGGAACAAAGTTAGAAAGGAGACGCAGCTAAGATTTTACTCAACGATGGCACTGCGATGTATGGAAACGAGGCCAAGGTCCTGAAGGAAAAAAAGAAAAAAAGTAAAATTGAAGCAGCGGAAATGAGCTTACTACGGGCTGTGAAAGGTTGTACTAGAGAAGAACATGTTAGAAATTAGAATATTATAGAGGAACTAAAAGTACAACCACTTCTTCAACAAATAGAAGAACACAGGAACAATTGGATAGAGTATCTGCAAATAATAATAGAGGATATTATACCAAAGATGGCATTGATGCATAATCCTGGAGGACGAAGATCTGTAGGAAGACAAAAGAAAGCGCTGGGCTGAACAGATGTGAGATGGGAACAGACAAAGACCTAAGCCACAAGCCATGAAGGAAGATGATGACATGCGTTAATTGGTAATATATGTATCATTATTATTATTATTATTATTATTGTCATCAATCAGTCCCGCGCCGTAGCCGAGCGGTTAAGGGAGGAAGCCTTGGCGCAGAGCTGAGGGACTTGCGCTGGTTCGAGTCTCCATGAGGGAAGAAATTTTCTCATGATATTTCGGCCAGTATGGGACCGGTGCCCACCCAGCATCGTGAGGCAATTGGGTAGCTACAATAAGTAGCGGCTCCAGGTTGAGGAACCAGCTATAACGGCTGGGGGACTCGACATGCTAACCACATGTCACCCCTACACTGGCTGTTGATCATCTACCTCTGTGATTGACACATGTGGATGTGAAGGGCCAGCAGCCGGCTGGTAAAAGGGCAACCACTGAAAAGTGGAAAGACCCTCAATCGGAATTGTCATCAATCATCATTATCAACATGTTAAGCGTCTAACATAGCGAAGTAACGAAATTTCACTTAAAAACAATTGCTAGTGATTTGGATTTTAAAAGAGAGACGAATCTGTCTCCTTCTGGAGATCTGCCTGAATAACTCAGTGGTGGAGTATCAGCGCACAAAGCTGGGCATATTGTGTTCAAATCCCGACTTAAGTGAAATTACTTCTTCTAGTTACATTACAACATTTATACTAACATTCCAGTTCTGTGAATTTCGTTTTCTTTCGTTCTTTTTTTTTTTAGAAAATTTCTTGTAAACACAACCTTAATGTTTTATGAAGTGCACAGCCCATGTCCTATCCTGTGCATCGGAGAAGTGGAGATTCTCCTTCAGTTGTCATTCGTGTTGAGAATGGTCCTAGATCCCTTTCTTTCACAATGGTACCGAGAACTTCTCTGAGGGCAAATTCGTCCCAAACTTAAAACTGTATCTTTTTTTCTTCTTCTTTGATTGAGAATATGTAGATTTTTAGGTTTAGATCAGTCACAGGCGTTCATAGACTACTAACAGGACATTTTTACCTTTATTGAATTTATTTACACTTGGTTGTAAATTTAACATCCTATGACACAGATGGACAATCACTGAGCCGCGACTCAATTTGAGTGTAGTTAGTGAGCGGAAACCGAAACTGCATTCTTTAATTTCAGGATACGCGCCTAAGAGACATTTTAACGCTGACGAAACGGGACTGTTTTTTTTTTTTCGCGCGTTACCGTCGAAGTCGCTCGTACATACTATACTTCACTTTTCAAAGGCAGCGGAACTAAAATTAATCCAAGGTGCGTAAAAAGAAATATACAGTATAATGTAAGATTATTAATAAGTTTTAGTTTTTTATAATGCGGAATTTTGTCTAATATGAAAAAAAAAATGGTCCCATGCGATTCCGCTTTGAGCAAGCTTTACTGCACTTCTTTCCCTATGATGCTGATGGACTATTGGTTTCCATATTCGACTTTCTCCCGGCATCGATGTATTTTTTTCTTCTCTTCTTCTTCGGCTTTCCCCCACTTATAGGTTTGCCGTCTTCAGTTTCCATTTATCTCTATCATTCCAATCTCCCTCTTCCAAATTCCTATCATCCATTATATGAATTTTTTTAATAGACGTATAATTTTTACACATAGACGTAATGCCACGAGCCTCTGTCGTAGATTTACGGTACGCAAAATATATTTAAGCCTGAAATTAGAGACCTCTGTAATCTTTATAAAACTATTTAAAGTTTGATTGACAAAAAACATTTAACCCATTATTGAAAGACTAGACAATAAAATCATTAACCCTTAAATTGACAAAACACAAATTTCTTCTGTTAGTTATTTGAATGTGGCGGACCGCAGTGAAAACGGAATCTTGTATAACTGTTATTCTTAGATATATTGTGTAATTTTGTTCGTTTTCTTCTGATTTATTTAAAATATTAAATTCACTAAACCAAATTGATGTATCCAAAAGGATACATTACGAATTTAAGGTTAATACTGAAATAAATGTGGTATTTGATGTGATTTAGTGATGTACCTTCATTTATTTTATTTCATATCGAATTTTATTAATTCATTCCTATCAAATACCAAAATATCAAGATAAATTATTGATATTCTATACACAGTTATCTTTTATAGTTTGTAGTAACTTATTTTTCATATTAAGAACATTTGCTTTAACATATTTTCATTCATTTAACATTTTTTAATGTGGCACTTTCGCTGCTCTTGGAAGTTTCTGATGTGCATTTTAAAGAAAAATAGTGAACTTAATATTTAAGTTACATTACATTGCATTAGGTTTTACATTCATGAACCAATTTGTCTAATTTTCGAAACAAAAATTGTAATAATGGTTATCTAACTAAAAGAGGAAATGAAAATATGCCTACTTTTGCAGTGTTTGCTTCAATGGAGTAGCATAGAAAATCAGTAATAATAGAAATAGCTGAGTTTAGTCATTAGAATTCAAACATAATTATTTGTGTTTTTAATCAAATTAAAATACCCTCATCATGATCCATTTTTTTACAAAATTTCAGTGATAATAAAATTTACTAACGACAATAATGTATATTTAACCCACTCGCTTCAGGTTTAAATGCTCAATGCATTTCCCTAGAAACGGGATTTAAGTTACCATAAATGATATGGTCTATTTTCACACATTCAAAAACAATCAAAAGGTAACGGTACTTGAGATCACAATACTAATTAAGACCAAAACACATTCCTCTACTATTCATAAATGTTAGCAAAAGATTGCCATGCCAAGGGATTTACAAAATATTACAAAATATATAACAGCAGGTTTAAGCGAGTGTACCTCGTCTTCTGATTTGAAGGTCATTTAACTGCCGGCGAGTCTACCTCCTCTTTTGAGGCGAATGGGTTAAGAAACATATGAAAACTTAAGATCTATAGCTATATTTTCTTTTAGATTAGACACAAAATAAAGTATATAATGGAACAAAACCTAAAATTAATTAAGAATGTGTCATTTATCGTTCATAATGAGCTTGTCTAGAGAAATTAGAAACAAAAAATAAACGTCCCATATTGAAATTTAAGTAAAAAAAGAAAAAAAAACATTAAAAACCAGGAGAAATGAAAAAGAAAAATTGAATAAGATGAAAATTAGCTATTAAATAGAATTCCATGGATGTGATTTTAGAGTCTAACGCTGTGATTTAGGAATAACATCGTTGTTTCGGGTTTGGTGTTTCCGCGCTCGATTCCAGGTTGGATAAGTTTCCTATGTAAGGATTTTTTTTTTGCTGATTTTCCTCATCTGTAAGACAAATGATAATCTGGCCATCAAAATCAGCAATATCATGTATGACTTGTGTCCACCGCTGTGGTCTCGAGGTACTGTGCTGCCTTGTCACGCAGCGGGTCCCCGGGTTCGATCCCCGCTAGGGACAAGTTTCCTGCGTGAGGTTTTTTCGGGGTTTTTTCTCACCTGTAAGACAAATATCAGGATACTTTAAGGCCCAAACGGTCCCCGAATATCATCTGGCCATCATTATTATCAATATCATATTCACCTCATTAGATTAAGTTTAGGTTTAAGGGCTCTCCTGGCGCATCATTACCCATCGTCATCACCCATCATATCATTGGGGCAGCGTAAACCCGCCTTCCAGGCGCCCCAACCTCAGAAGTGGGTTACAATACGCCAATGTCAGAAGAGAATACCTGAAATGTCGAATGACAAACAGGTAGCATTGAACAAAAAATAATATTTGACTTGTTCATTATGAATATGTTCATTATATTGTCTTAATTGTGTATTGTTTGAAATGTTCGCTGATGACTAGTGCTCGGTAGTAGAGGAAAAATCTTTTTTTTTAATATTTTTTTATTTTATGTTTGAAGACGACGCTCATAATAATATATATATATATATATATATATATATATATATATATATATGGAATGATAAGAAAAATAAATGCCTGGACGGGATTCGAACCCGGATCTCTGAGTCTGTACCTCAGCGTGATATCCATTACACTACCAGGCGAATCCAATTCAAACACTTATTTTTTTCTTATATATGTATTATACCCCCTCAGGGGTCCTCATCTAGGGGATATGTGGATGGCGACCACAAGGTGCCCAAGCTGAGCAAAACATTTCTTCCACTTACTTGTGTTTTGCACTCTTTTAACTTTACTATCTAACCTCTCTTGGTTAACTCTTGTTTTTTTCGACCCCGACGCTATTAGGGCATCCGAGGGCTAGGGAGTCTTTCCTTTCTTCCATTACTTCTTTCCTTTATTTTCTTTTCTTCTCCAGAAAAGCCTGACCAGAGGCTATAAGATGGCAGCCCCATCACTGGTCTTGCCTTCCTTTGGCCGGCAACCAATCGAAGGGACTATTATTATGCTTTCAAGTCTTATACGAGAATTTCCCGGAAGTAGGAGGGAAAATTTTCTATAGGATCGTAACAGGCCTTGGCCTAATACTTGGAAGGAAGAAGAAGAAGATATGTATTATACTCTCCATTATTACTAGATGTCGCGAGAACTCGGTCTTCACCGCCATCTAGCAGTTGACTATATCAAGTAAGCAAATTAAAGAGAATATTTTTACCGTATAGCAGTGACGCTTTATAAATGTTATAATTAAATGTTTAACATTGAGCAATGCAAGCTTAATATGGAATGATAAGAAAAATAATTATAACATTTATAAAGCGTCACTGCTATAAGGTAAAAATATTCTCTTTAATTTGCTTACTTGATATAGTCAGCTGCTAGATGGCGGTGAAGACCGAGTTCTCGCGACATCTAGTAATAATGGAGAGTATAATACATATGTAAGAAAAATAAGTGTTTGAATTTGATTCGCCTGGTAGTGTAATGGATATCACGCTGAGGTACAGACTCAGAGATCCGGGTTCGAATCCCGTCCAGGCATTTATTTTTCATATCATTCCATATTAAGCTTGCATTGCT
Organism: Diploptera punctata; assembly: GCA_030220185.1. Taxonomy (NCBI): domain Eukaryota; kingdom Metazoa; phylum Arthropoda; class Insecta; order Blattodea; family Blaberidae; genus Diploptera; species Diploptera punctata. The sequence continues at coordinate 435,329 of JASPKZ010001982.1, forward strand.
CAATGTTAAACATTTAATTATAACACACATATATATATATATATATATATATATATATATATAATATATATATATATTGGGTAATTTTAGTCAGAAAATGGTGGGTTTTATTTGTCCTTTTTAGACATTTTTTGGCTTATTGGTCCCTTTTTTAGCCTTTTTTTTAGGGTTTAACGGTTTTTTTGCTACTTTACCTTCTTTTAATTACACCTATACCATTTGTATATACCTTATCCGCTCTTAGAGTGATCCTAATATAAACGCCAATTGTATCCTTCTGTCATTTGCGCCACAATTACTGTCACATTGACAGGGAGCACGTGTGAAGTATATAAGACATGTGATCGTTGAATGGGGTAGAATACAAGAAAACCGGTTAGAGTTTTTACTGAACTTGTGAAATACATTTAAAATAACTGTTTTTTGACCACTAGTCAAATGTTTACCAAACTTGTGTTTTAAAAATTTTGATGGCGACACAGCATCAGAAGTCTGGACACTTTCAGGCTTTTTGTTGCATCAGAATCGACTGAAGCATGACTCAAATCCATCCTACATATGTAATAAACTATTTTAAGTTGTTATTATTGATTAGGCATATTTTAGAATATTTTCCAAGTTGTATTATTATTTTCATTTACGAAGAATAACAAGTATATTCAGAGGACATATTTTTAATTCAACGAAGGGAACTACATTTTCGCATGCTTATTGCTTCTACATCGTACGTCGGTGTCCATAACCAATGAAAAGCGAGCAGGTCACATGGTTTTGTTTTGATGACGATCACTTTGAGAGCGGATATCCTTTAATTCAAGAACCCGCAAGAGTCTAGTCTCAATTCCAACTTCTTTTAAAAACACTATCTAGTTTTTCTTTCCAAAGACTTGTCATATTCCAAACACTTTTGTTTCGTGAGAAATCATTGAACCCTCCCAAAATACTCCATTATTTTTAACCAGCAGCCTACTGTACTGACTTCATTGTATTTCAACTTCAAATTTTCTAAGAAGTTGCCACTTTGTGAAAATTACCTCGAGCAGAGGGTGAACACAGCGAGGTTGTCTTTGTCCGCTCGTTAGCAACTGCAACACGTTTTATGCCCTTTTTTTTGTTTCACTTTTAGGTATTTTTAGGATATACTTAGGTATTTTAAATGCCTTTTATAGGCATTTTATATGTCCTCAACTTTCGAGCCCTGCTGATGACTTATCTGGGGAGGCTTTCTGTATCCTCGTGTGGTTAAAAATATACATGTATGATCCATAGTTTATAATATTATAATGATATTGTGAAAAGAAAAATTGTCTGAACCAGGAATCGAACCGTGGACCTCTAGTTCTCCAGACTAGTGTGCAGCCCACTACACCATTCTAGACCTGGCACAAACATTAACAATTCTTTCCACATATACAAATCTATAATTCTCGTTTCGTCCGCTGCCAGGTAGGTGTCACTACCATCGCCAACGGCCGGCTTCGTTTAGAAGTATCTATATTTGACTATTTAACTCATGCCCCAAATGGGAGTCAATGACCAATCACGTTTCAATGATTTCTGTATTACAACCAATCAGAGACTGTTTCACGAAATAATTATCAACGTTAGGATTATCATATATTAAGCAAAGCTCCTCCTTTTTAATATTCTGAACAGGTCTGACCGTTATTTTGCAGTGACTGAGCCTATAACAAATACGGCTACCAGATTGTATATAATAGTGCTTACATGTCAACATTTGTAGCAATTGATTATACCACCAAAAAAAGAAACCACTGTTTGCACTTTCTTAAATGTATACGACATCAAAAATGAATTAATATACAGATTGATGTGTTTCATTTTTTCTCCACTAGAGAGCATTCTTACAATATTGCGTTCCTTTGGCAATAAATAGTATGATCTGGTTGCAGTGATAAACAAAAGAAGCAGTAGAAGCGTAGGCTACCTATCGTTTCTCATTAGTTTTCAAACATCACCGTTTACTTTAAATATAAAAATATTTTTAAATAACTGTAGTTAAATAATGATTTGTGAGTAAACAGCTTTATTTTATTCGTTAAATAGTCCTAACAAATGCCACTCTTGATTTCCAAATTCTCTAGATAAATTCACTCCTCACTTCGTGAGTCGTGAATTTATCGATAATTTGGAAATCACTCGTGGCATTACTTATGATAATTTTACACCAACACTTTTATAAGCAATAAACGATGTTATTTAACATTTTCCAATGCTGTTATTTCAACACAGTTTCAATAATGGATCCATAGTTAAAGATCCTCTCCCTACAGTTCATGTCCCTATAAGGACTGGCCAGGATGAGACACGTAATAGTGTCCATATAGGGAGAGGTAAAGAAAGAATATGGATTTGTTCTTTGTACAAGATGTCAAGATCAATATTTCTCGCTTTTGGCCAGCCTCATGAGCTAGTGATCAGCATTTTTGACTATAGTCCATGAGGTCCTGGGTTTGATTCCCGGTCAGACCATAAGGATTTTCCCAATGCCAGGGGAGAATACCAGACATATCATGAAACACAACCTGGTGACGTTGGACAAAAAAAAATATATATTTCTAGCTTTGATATACATACGTTCTTACTTAGGCTACATTAGGAAATTATGAAAAAAAATACTATTTAGAGAGGATGAAGTATCATCGAAATAAGAAATGAAATCTACTTTAAAAAGTTAATCCTGAAAATATTTCCTATGATGCGATCAACTGTTTACTACGAGCAGAATATCACTGTACGCTTATTCTAATATAAGCTCTTTGGCAAAAAAAAAAATAGTGAACAGAAAACAATACATAACTCTGGTCAACATGATTTTTGTCTCATGAGTACCAATAGTTGTACTTAATGCAGTTTTTATCGTGTTTTGAAATATGTATTCGGAATTTCTCCATCACCCACAGTTTGTTTTTATTTCAATTTCAATTAATGGATTTAAATAATATTTTTTTAAATAAACGTTTTTAATAAACCAAATGAGCTAACTCAGGAGATTTCAGCTATGGAAAAGAGATATCAAGGCAAATGGAATCCTAATATCCTGGCCGATTATTATTGGACCATCAAGAGGGATGCTCCACAGGCGAAATATAGCATAAAATCGTAATTTCTTACTTCCTAGGTGAGTCCGAATGTTCGAATATTGTGTAGTTACGAATATAGAAAATATTAATGTGTTTGAAATTATAAATTCCTGTCTCTCGGAAACCTTGTGTGATGGAGAAAAACCAATATCATATTTGAATTCAGAAGAAAAAATACTATCAGAATCACATATTTTTCTTTCTGAGACAAAAAAAAAAAGTTTCTTTTTTGTTGCTCAGTGTTATATACTCTTTATAAAATGATTCACCATACTTTTTAAATCCTAGTATTTTCCCACATCTATATTTTTGTGTTCTTTCCATTTATAAATTTTAACCATTTTTACACAAAGACGCACAACACGCAACAACATGTACAAACACTCAGACCATGTTTAAATGCAGTTTCTTTAGAGAAAAATTAGCTAAAAGACAAGAACAAAGATTGGAAGCAGTTGAGATGAGATTTTTAAAAAATATAGCAGGATATACTCTGCTGGATAAGAAACGAAATGAAGATATAAGAAAGGAACTAAATATTTTCAAACTTACAGACCGAATAATTAAATATAGGAACGACTGGAAAGAACATGTTGATAGAATGAAATATTTCCAAAATTATTGCTGAATTATAAACCACACGGAAGGAGAAATGTTGGTCGCCCACACAGAAGATGGTCTGAACAATTTTAACAATTCTAACTTTCATGAAATCGGAACGAGCCAACAGGCTTAATCCTTGGATGATGAAGATGAGGAGAAGAAGAAAAATCAGCATGTGAAGGCCTAGAGTAGAACCTGAGGCTTGTTTTACCATAGCCAAAGAACGTTGACCATGATATCTGGAGGGAATGTGATTTAAATATAGGATATCTGTGTTCACTCTAAGTTATTAAATCTAAAATGGTCAAAAAAGAGTTACGTCTACTGTAATCATCTCTCAAGTCTTCTGCGCACTGTAAAGAAGTTGGTAACCCAAGACTATAATACTTTCCGGGTTATAAAGTTGTCTACTTCTCGGTATATCATAAGAATGGTGCATATCCCTAGTTAAAAAAGTGCTCGGATAATACGTAGCGATTTTATTGCAACTGTTTCTAAAGAACCAGGAGTACGCGCAAGATAGCACTATTTGTTTCAAACATAGGGTTGAAGACGAACGAAGGATGTGTTAAGCTACTGGTATTGAATCTTCACTTGTAATAGGGCCAAAAAGTGATAGTATTTCAGGTCCAGAAGTCCCTGAATGCCACTTGGCCATCAAAATAATGCATATCAAATTTGTACGCGATTACAGAGCAGCTTTAAATAAAATATGCCTACCTAGCTATAAATATTGAAACTTTTTTTTCGGAAAACATAACTTATATTGCCTACATTTTAATGTAATATATTCCTTGTCATTTCAAGTACTCTTTTTATGTTAGTTTATTTTGTACATTTATTAGAATTTATATACATTTACTATTTGAACTTATTCTGAAATTTTAATGCTTTTCATTAAAATTGTGAGGTATTGTTAGGTCGGATGTTGAATTTCGCGAGCTCTAACGAGACTCTAAAACTTTCCTTAGATGGAAAGGGATTCATGAGTTAATAAGGTCCGCTGAGGGCCTACCAGATTCGTTTATGCACTGCTTTCTAGAAGGATCAGCCTCTCGAGCATTCTATTCGGAAAGGATCGAGACTGAGCTTCCAGATAGTTCGACCCTCGCATATAAAAAAGAGACGAATCAGACAGTCGCGAGTTAGTTCAAATTGTCTAGAATTCGTGCCCAGGAAGTCGACCTGCGAAGGTGATCTGAAGAGCGAAGACAGAGATAGCGTTAGAAAGATATACTTGTGGGAAAGTGAATAAATAAATTATCAAATATACTGTGTTGAGAAAGGTTTCAAAGCAGAATAATTACAGTTGCTTGTACCGTCAATTATTATGAATGAAATACATAAGATTGGGAAATTTTATGTAAAACGGCGTGAAGTTGAATCAAGGAAAGTCTACCTGTTCCATCGCTACCAGCTACAGTATTTTGAATGCTTAAAGCAACTTCGTATAATTTGATATTATTTGTTAGGATTGTGTTCTATAAAACAGATAAATTAATTAAGGAATTTGGATTTATCTGTCCTTTACATACAGTATACTGTTGTACGTCATAACACTAAAATGGGAATACTCTGGAAGCGTGACTTTCCCCAGTTTGATAAAACTTTTCTTCATGCCTACCTTAGGCATATAATTTGTGCATACTTTCTCCACAGATACCTATGATAGGCATAAACGTCTTATTTTGAATGCTGGTGAAATTGAGTGATTCCTAAAGTCTATTGAACGTCGCTTTGCCCCTAGAGTATTCCTATTTTATTTATTTATTTTTGTATTAAGGTGTCCAGCGTTGACCTATGGTAGTGAAGCATGGACACTAAAAAGACAACATGATAGAATAACGGCTTGTGAAATGAGATTCATGTGCAGAATAGCGGGTTACACCAGATGGGATGGGAAAAGGAACACCGATATCTTAAAAGAATTGAAGACTATGCCAATTTTGGAATATATTAAACAGTATCAACTAAATTGGAAACACCATCTTGAAAGAATGAGTTCAAATCGGATCCCCAAAGCTGTTTATAATTATATACCAAGAGGAGAAGATCTCTGGGCCGTCCTATGAAACGCTGGAGGGAAAAATTTCTATAGGATCGTAACAGGCCTTGGCCTAATACTTGGAAGGAAGAAGAAGAAGTATTAAGGTGTACATTCACATAATATTTGTATGAACTCTGACTCCACTCCAAGCGCGACAGGCCTAGAAGGCCCTTGGCCTACCAGCCGGCTGCTTGCCTCTACCCAGCCGTTGTAGCTGGTCTTCTCAACCCGGAGTCGCTAATTATTGTAGTTACCCAAATGCCTCACGATGCTGGGTGGGCACCGGTCCCATACTGGCCGAAATTCCGTGAGAAAATTTCTTCCCCCATGGAGACCCGAACCAGCGCAAGTCCCGTAGCTCTGCGCCAAGGCTTCTTGCCTTAACCACTCGACTATGGCGCGGAACTGTAAACTCTGACACTAAGGCAATATTGATCAGTTTAATTCTAAGTATGTAAGAAAGCAACAATGGGTTTAATTAACCGGTTCAACCTGTAAAATCTAATAATGAGTCTGCATGTGAGGTATTATAGGAACTCACCGAGGAATTTTGTGGAACGAGAGATGCTGATTTTTGTCAAGGTACACATACTTCCAAATAAATCGTTATGAATTCTGCGCAATGGTCAATATGCGCGCTACGCCACGAAACCAATCTGTTTCCAGCTTAATGGAGCACCAACTCACCTCAATATTGATACGTCAGATTTGGAGAGCATTGGATTGGAGGAGCAGGAACTGTTGCCTGGCCAAAGCGTTCACTTGACTTAACGCACCTTGATTTTTTTGTTTGGAAATATGTAAAAAATGTGTTGTATAAACTCGAGTTGCCACCAGAGCCATGGCATATATGGGATGATTCGAGGTTAGGACGATCCTGTCGGGTCCAAAGTGTGACCGAATAAACAGGATATAAAAATGTAAAGACAAGATATTCTTAGTGAAACCGTCAGCGAGTGTAAAGATCTAAGTAATAAAATAAATTGTGATGAGAGACTTCATTAGTAGCAAATTATTTGTGTGTATAAACTGAACTAGTGCAAATAAATAAAGTGAGTTTGGAAATTTTGTGTAAACATCTGTAGAGTTAAATAAATCCCATCTGAATTCTTTGTTTCTTGTCGTAGTTGTTTGTTTCTTGGTTAATTGATGGTGGTATGGTTTTAATAAAGCTCGACGTTTCGTTTACTATTGTTGTAGACATCTTCAGGAGACTGTGCTTACCTCTGTGAACTTCTCACCTGACGGCTACAGATCACGGCCATTGATTCCGGAAGACGATTTTAACTACAACCAAGACTCAGTCCTTAAAAACCTACCAAACTTTTTCTGATTTTTTGTTTAATGTATTGTATACGTTTTGTTTTAGTGGAATGTGACCTGATTTTTTTTTCAAGGAGAGTAACCTGTGACAATAATTTTTATTAAAATGATTTTAGGGGCACGCCATAGCGTAGTGGTTAAGGCACTGAGCTACAAGCCGGAGGGTCGAGGGTTCAAGTCCCGTTGGGGTCAGGATTTTTAAACTGACCCAAACCCTCTGGCGGCACTATGGCCCTGGGGTCGACTCAGCCTCTAACGTAAATGAGTACCAGACGCTTGTTCTGGGGTAAAGGCGGCCGTCACGCAGGGCTGACAACCCGGCTGACATAAAAAGTGCCGATTGTCTAGAAAAAGTGGGAGCCTTAACCTCCTACTACCCCAAGGGCCTCCGGGTCTGTTGTGGGATCACTTTACTTTATCTATGATATTTTTAAAACTTCATGAAAATATTGATTTAGAACTTGTTAAATATTACCTACGTAATCTACAATTATAAAATACAAACCTAAACTTATTTTCTCTAAGACATAGCCCCCTTGCACTCAGTGCGTGATATGTAGGCTACTAAATTAAGATAAAATGGCTAATATATCCTTTGGACCGTGATATGATGAATTCTGATAGACTAGAAAAGAAAAGAAACTAATCGCCACATGAAATATGTACTGTAACAATTGTAAACTTCAATACAAACAATAGAAAACATATATGAATATGCTAATCAAACAATCCAACTCAAAACTAGTTTGTTTTACACTCTATAGTAGGCCTACTCTTCAGTTCCTTCCCTTTTTACACGCTTTATATTACCTTGACCTGTATCTATCTATGTAACGGAATCTTTCAACACGATTTTCACCCACTTAAAAACATTGGATCGACTTGAAACTTTGTATACTTGTAAAGGACCAATGACAATACAACAATTTCATAAATAATGTATAATATATAATAGGTTGCGGACTTATCTACTTTTTAGTCCATCGTTGTAAGAAATTAATATTATATCCTCTGGTAGCGTAGTTGGTAGAGTGGTGGACTGTAGTGGTAATAATTTCAGTAATACATAGGTCGCTGGTTCAAATCCGGCCCAGAGGATTTTTTTAGAAGAGTATTACTTTTAGATCATACTACAATAGTATCGAATTTAAACATATTTACATTTTTAGAAAACCAAACTAAAAAATAAATAATAGTTTAAACGAAAACAACACGCTTTATTAGAAAACTGAACTAAACAATGAAAAATAATTTCCAACACGCTTGGGATAAAATTAAAGTGGTCAACAAAAAATAATCTCCAACACATCTAGAATAAAACTAGAGTTGTCTACAAAAAAAAATAATTTTACCATCAAAAGCTTGGGGTGCTCTATATCAATATATTTGATAATAAACAGATATTGGTAAAAGTAATGTCTCTAAGAAGAAAACGTAAAAACCATAAAAAGTACCCCACGCTTTTGACAGTAAAATTATTTTTTTTGTAGATAACTAGTTTTATTCTAGATGTGTTGGAGATGATTTTTTTTGTTGACCACTTTAATTTTATCCCAAGCGTGTTGGAAATTAAAATTATTTTTCATTTTTTAGTTCGGTTTTCTAATAAAGCGTGTTGTTTTAGTTTTTTAAAACTATTATTTATTTAGTGTAAAGCAGCAGATAACGATGCAGTATATCTTAATGTTTGTTTTGCGTTTGTGATTTTTATAGTGTCTAGTATCTACTTGAGATGATGATGTGTCGATTATTCTTTAAATTCGCTTTATAATCTATCAGAATCAATTTAATTATTCTTTCCAAATATCTTTGACTTCATTCTTGTTTAATAATTTATAATTTTTTATTTGTGTTAGGTCCAAAAGATATGATAAAAGTTTATTATATCAACAACACATTTCTCTGCAATAACTCACCAGAAACCTTGGGTTTCTTTTGTAAAAACACTCAGCCATCATTCCTGAACAACATATGAAAGTTTGCCTATAGAGTTGTTATCCAGCCTGTGTTTAGTTCAAGTTTTATTGAGATGTGACTAATTTAATTTACCAGTAATATTATCGTTCTACAAAACACAAATTGCGCTTCTTTTCAAAGTATAACCTTATTTGTACTCAATGGGTAAAATGAACTTTGTTGAATATTGATAAAGAAATGGTTATATTGTGAGGGATTATAACGATATTGTGAAGAGAAAAATTAATGTCTGAACCAGGAATCGAACCATGAATCTCTAGTTCCCCGTACTAGTGTGCAGCCCACTACACCATTCTAGACTTGGCACAAACATTAACAATTCTTTCCACATATACAAATCTATAATTCTCGTTTCGTCCGCTGCCAGGTAGGTGTCACTACCATCGCCAACGGCCGGCTTCGTTTAGAAGTATCTATATTTGAGAATTTTACACCACCAATTTTATAAGCAGTAAACTATGTTATTTAACATTTTCCAATACTGTTATTTTAACACAGTTCCAATAATGGATCATATTATAATATAATGATATTGTGAAAATATATTAGGAGCTCTCTTGGGTTATTTTTAAAATCCATTAGTTTTCTGAGGACCTGCTTCTCTGGACATTTGCTGTTATAAAATATGTTGTGTTCTTGAAGCAATCTCTAATCTAGTTATACTGCAAAAATAGGCATGTTTCCCCTAAAGAAGGAAAAGGTGTTGGTAACTTTTCGTTTTATTTCAGTGTGAATACACGACTTTGAACACTGTATGTCAGTAGTTTTTTAAAAACATGATTTTGACTCACCTCAGCTTTATTATTAATATTATTTCAATAAATTCGACGAACACATTTTTTATGTTTTTGTTGTGCGTGTATCAGAGTTTTTGCATGACACGTTGAGACTCATGCCATCACATAACAGTACACTACATAAACACTCGGGGTTGCCATGCATCTATCTAGCTACACGGGGCACAATGAAACTCTATTGTCTCATTACTGTTTCATTGTACCCAAAATATTGTAGAGATGGAACATAATGAGCTTCAGTTATTTTAAATGTCTACAGTCTATGTTAATTCTTTTTTATTAAGTTTGAATATTGAAAGAGCAATACATATGGCAGTGTATGCATCTCGCCAGTCCTTGATTTTTAAAAAATGAAGATGACAGAAAAAATTGTATGATACTGGAATTCATTTATGTCCAGCATTTGTGTAACTTAATCAATAGAATTTCCTTTTTTATATAAAAAATAAAATACATTCATCTTTGAGGAGCATGGTATCAAAAATGGATATCTCCATTTTTTTCAGATGTTGATTGTATCTCTTAAGAGATTTACACTGTATACATTTTTATAGTGCAACAAAGTTTGGTTTAAAATACAACAATTCATTCATTTTTCAAGGCCTACTTCTCATTCTTACCAAATTCAAATCATGCTTTGAAAATTTAACATATTTGATTACGTATATATTTATTCTATGGGGATAATTACTAATTTATAAGAGAATGGCGTTAGTAAATCATGTTACATTTTTTGAGTGATATGAAATTAACAACAATGATGTTTCTTAATTAAAATTTTACATAGTCTCACTTTTAAATGTGTCTTAATTTCGATTTAGTAACAATTATTTTTCTCTGTAAAATATAAATTCCAGACTTTTTATAATAAAATTATTATCTATATAATTGCTTATAACTTCGATACTAATAAAATTCGTATATATTTATTCTATGGGGATAATTACTAATTTATAAGAAAATGGCGTTAGTAAATCATGTTACATTTTTTGAGTGATATGAAATTAACAACAATGATGTTTCTTAATTAAAATTTTACATAGTCTCACTTTTAAATGTGTCTTAATTTCGATTTAGTAACAATTATTTTTCTCTGTAAAATATAAATTCCAGACTTTTTATAATAAAATTATTATCTATATAATTGCTTATAACTTCAATACTAATAAAATTCATTGTTAAAACCGTTGAGGTGGAGAGTCATAAAATAAAATAAGTTAAAATATACATTCTTAGGTAAGATCCGTCCTCCTCAACTTATAAAAAATGTATACTTTATGCCTGTAGGCCTTTCAGAACATCCGTTCCATCTTCAGAAGGTCTTTGTTCGCTACAATATCTAGTATGATGGTTGAACCAGCAGCATTAACCATTATACTAGATATTGTAGCGAACATAGGCCTGATGAAGATGGAACGAATGTTCTGAAAGGCTTACAGGCATAAAGAATACATATTTTATAAGTTGAGGACGACGGATCTTACCTAAGAAGGTATATTTCAAATTATTTTATTTTAACTTACAACTTCACCAGGCAGTATTTTACATACTGAGAGTAATTAAAATGGAGCATAACTCAATTGATATTATCTGATATCTAGAATTCTTATGAAATAAGAAATATGAAAAAAATTAAAATGAAAGTGGAGTAAACCAGCATTGTTACCACGTTCCTCTTTTTGTTTCATGAAATCCATCTTGCAAATCCTGGAGTGCTCATATGAGTGAACAATAAAAATAAAGGATAGGAAAGCGGCATTTATGGACATGCAATACTGAAGATAGTGATGGAGACGAGGTTTTTAGTTATTATTATTGGGCTTTTCTTTAGCTAAGAAATTTACCAGCAGTTTCTTAGTTTAAAAAAATGCGCAGTAATAAAATAAAATTGCATACCCCAACTTACCTTCACGTAATATGTGCATAGCTCCAGTAAATGCTACCAACTGTATTTTATCTGATAATCCATTTAGAAATATCTGGAGCATTCTTTTAAATTAAATTTAAATAATCAAAGTAACAACTGAGCCAAATTTCAATATTTTCATTTAATATAAAACAATAATTGTTTTGTAATTGAACCTACGAATTGTGAAAACAAGTTATATTATTTTCCCAAAGTAATGTCAGTTGATTAAAGACAGTAAGCATCGTCTTTATTGGAGAAGTTGAGATTATTACAAACAGAATTTCAATAAATTATGTTACTTTATTTAATACATAGAAAAATCTGTAAATTATTATATTTTTGGTAAATTTAAATATATATATATATGATAAAAACTTAAAATATGTACCATTATGGCAGGCGCCATCGTCCTCAACTATGTTAAAATATTATATTTAAATATTATCTGGAGGCCTTTCGGAAGTTAACTTCCATCATCAGCAGGATGAGCTTCTGCTGCTAGTTGTTGTTTATGACGATGTAGACTCCAAGTATCTGTAGAGTTGCTGCTACAGACACTTGGACTCTACATCATCATAAATAACTAGTAGCAGAAGCTCATCCTGCTGCTGATGGAAGTTAACTTCCGATTGGCCTCCAAATAATATTTAAATATAATATTTTAACACAGTTGAGGACGACGGCGCCTACCAAAATGGTACATATTTTAAGTTTTTATCTTATGACTATTCATCTCAATGGAATTTGATATGAATTTTATTACTATTGAGTATATATATATATATATATATATATATATATACTGGGCTTCCAATATAAACCCGGACCGGCCTCACGGGGTTTCACCCGTCAGGCAGCGCTCTCTCCTCGTCCGCATTTCACTCTGCCAGCCGCTCGTCCTTGAACTAGTCAGTTTACTATCGTTCGACAAGATGAGACGTCAGCTGACATTAGAGCAGCGCATTTATGTGTGTAAATGTTATTATAAATACGAATCAGCTCGTCGCGTTCGCGAGGAATTTATTCGGAACTTCCCTGGACAATTACCTCCTTCCAGATCGACAATCCACGATCTTGTGACTAAATTTGAGACCACTGGTCTAAATGTGTTTACTCGGTATAATGCCTGTTTAACTGCGGGAGGACATTTCCAGCATTTTCTATAAGGTAAGAAACAGTTCAAGGACGGGTGGCAGGCAGGGTGAATTGCGGGAGGAAGAGACAGCACTGCGTGCCGGGTGAAACTCCGTGAGGCCGGTCCGGTTTTATATTGGAAGCCCATTATATATATATAGTAACATTTTATTCATAAATAAATAGATAATATTCTGTAATTCTCACTTCTTATGCATAATTGTACAATGAATTAAAAACCAGTATAAATATATTTTGCTCAAATAAACAATTAATATAACTTTGTGTAAATAAATACTTGGAAAAAAGTGTTAAAATGGTTGATATAAAATATATTATTTATAAATAAAATAAATATAACTCATTTCACAATGCATTGATTCAAATGAAATTACATTCATAAATAAAGAAAATTTTTGTAGTTTTTTTTTACATTTTCTTACAAGAATTTTCTTTAATGAATTTAATTTCAATCAAAAACATGTTTTTTTAAATGTTTATCGATTTTTCAATGTTAACGTTTTTCCTTTATTTAAAATATTTAAACTGAATTTTCCTTATTCAGAAATAGATTTGTCATAAAATGACATTGTAATCCATGCAGCATAACTTACATTGTCATTGAATGTTCAATTAATGATTATCATAATATTTAAATTTTATAATACTGGATCACATAATGGGAAGCAATGAATGAAGCCTTTTTCTAGAACAATAATAAACTCGTTTTAATCGCTTGCGAATAAAAATAAAAATCTATTGAATACGCTTATTAACAGTTAAATATTTCCTACAGTACAACTATATTACATCTCATAATTATTATATTCCTTTTATCCTATACACGTAATCCTGATTGTCCCAAAATATTATATAATATAAAATATTCATTGTATTATTGTTACACTTAGTTCAAAACAAGAAATGTACACTTAATTAAAAAAGTTTAATTTACAAATAAATATTTTAATTTATAAAGTATATAAATGTAGACGGTTTACATACTTAAATTATTTTTGATAAATTGTTACGTCAATATTTGTATTCATTTGTTTTAGAAATATGTATCATGTAACACACTACATAATTTACTATAATATTTTCTGGTAGCTACATAGTATAAAACAATTATTTACTTTCCCACAAAATAAATAAAAATAGGAAATTTCAATGATTTTTAAAAATATTTATAATTGACACCGTGCATTTTTTTAATGTTTAAAAGTAATAGTTTACCAAATAAATTATTTAAACTACAGTTTTTAAAGAATGGTTAAAAGAGTTCTATTCCAAAAATATTTTCGACGAATTTTAACATAATTTTTAAACGGTAATATTTATTTATGAAATAAAAAACCGTGTTAAATATGCACATATACCGTGTTAAATATGCACATATACCGTGTTAAATATGCACATATACCGTGTTAAATATGCACATATACCGTGTTAAATATGCACATATACCGTGTTAAATATGCACATATAAATTAAATATGTTATTTAAATGAGTATTTGAATGATATCGTAATAATTTCTAGAACATAATGTTAAAAGATTCCGGGCTATGTGGCCGTGGACTATAACTGGTATTTCTTCCAGTCGTTTCTCCCTCAACTGCGGAGGGCATCTTCAGTGGCGTAGCCGAGTCTACAAGGTAACATCACCTAGAAGCACTCGTCACTGAAGATACCCTCCGCAGTTGAGAGAGAAACGTCTGGTAGGAATACCAGTTATAGACCACGGCCACATATCCCGGAATCTTTTAACGTTATGATTACCGGTCGTGAAAGCCTGCATTCCAAAATTTCTAGAACGACTTTTAAAAACTTGAGTTATATTTAAAAATATTCTCCTTTATATTTAAATTAATATTGGGAAGTAAACATTATGAGGTTATATCATTAATAGTGAGTGGAGAACATATTTTTAACGACTCACCTCATATAATTTCAAATTTCTTTTATACCGGCGGTTTCAGACAATATCTTCTCCCTCTTCAGTCATGGCTTCCGCAAGCCATGACTGAAGAGGGAGAAGATATTGTCTGAAACCGCCGGTATCAAAGAAATTTGAAATTATATGAGGTGAGTCGTTAAAAATATATTCTCCACTCACTATTAATATTCTCCATTATTTAGACAAGAATAAAACAGGAATAAACTTTGAATTTATTAGAGAATTATGGATCGCATAACAACTTTATGAACCTATATTATCTCCAAAATAATGAATTCTTCAAGAATTAGAATTACTTAATGTATTAATAACTTTCTGCTTTCCAAAGCTTCCAGGAAGGACATTTTTTGTACAGGTTGATGCATATTTTTCTATAAAAATGAGAGTGGTCGTTCGAGGTGGCACCATGCTAACCTAGAAAAAAAGCCCTAGTTAATCGCGCGGGCGAATAGAGAGTTTTTTTTTTTAGAGAAGCAACTTTCACTCCCATTTGTTTCCTTAGATTCTCTAACGCTTTTCAGTAACAGGGGAGTAGACTTATGGAACCGATGATGAGAAATATTAATACGCTAGATGAGGGTTTTTTTTTTAAATAAGATCTCCAAAAGATTTTCCATCTAGTTAACGTTTAGAACCTGACCACATTCATTTCGCAGACACTTTCTCTTAGGTTATTAATATTTATCGAATTCCTTAATTTCGCCAATTTACAAAAATAAATACTTGCAATCATTGTGCTATTTTCTTTCTTTCCATATCAAAATAGTTTCGGAAAATAAATATTTTAGACAGAAAGCTATATTTCCAATGTTTATACATGGCACAAAATTTTAACATAACTTGCCATTAATTATGTAGACAGTACAAATTAAATATATGATATTACTACAGGGGTGAAATATCGTTAAAATAGGTTGTTTTCCATGAACCAGTATTTATTATTTTGTGTCCCTGGAAAAAATTACCAAGTACTCCTATAACTCTTAATAATAAGTTGGTAAGAGGCACTCGAAAGAGCATTAAGTTATAAGTTTATGATTTGTCTTTTATGAGTTCGTTCAGCGATCCTGTCCATATTCTGCATTGTTTGTAATGGTATCGCTCACACTTTTGGTCGCATATCTTGCATTCACACGAATCACTCGGTTGGTGGAATTTTGTATTTTTGCACATTTTGTGATGATATCCGTGTGTTGCTAAACCTATGATTCTGTGCCTTTGTGGTTGGTTACTTCCAGTCCACTCTCTGTTTACCATGGCATCTGAGGCGTAGAAATCTTCGTCGATCTCTTTTTCTCTCTGTTTCTTTTTTTCGATGACTTTCTTATATGGCTCCGTTGCTGGCAGTAGTATCCTTTGCCTCAGGTCCTCTAGGAAGAAGGTTTCTCTGGCTAGCATATAGGCCTTATAACTCTTACCAAGTATATAACTTGGTATATAACTATACTCTTATATAACTCTTACCAAGTATAACTCTTACCAAGTATATTTTAATACAGTAAATAGAGTGAAAGGTATGTTTAATAAAGTTGATTTTATCATATAGTCCTACATGATGTAATGTTTCAACAAAAAAAAATTATAATTGAAACATACGAAATTCCAAATTTATGTTACTATACGAGATTAGAAATTTATATGGATAGTATTTTTATTTTTCGGAATTTATCTGTCCATCAAAATTAAATTTATTTACATATTCTCGATGTCGTAAGGTAAAATGTAATTATTGAAGTCATATTTAATTAATTAATTATAAATACTAACAAACAAAATTAATTATCTTAGCATTTCATTAATATCAATTATTTAAATGAATGTTCCATTAGATTTGCTAAAATAATTAATATGTTCATATTTTAGAGACTGAGGTTCTAATTCAGATAGTATTCAATTTGCTTTGCTATGGATAATTTCTGAAGCCTATTTCATTAAATTTCTATCCTTAACCCTTAAATTGGCAAAACACAAATTACTTGTGTTAGTTATTTGAATGTGGCAGACTGCAGTGAAAACGGAATCTTGTGTAACTGTTATTATTAGGTGTATTGTATAATTAGACCCACATTTAAGTGGTTTCGTTTTGTTAGTTTTCTTCTGATTTATTTAAAATATTAAATTAATTGAACCAACTGATGTATCCAAAAGGATACATTATGAATTTAAGGGTTAAAACAAGCCTGGAAAGCAGAATCCTTACCTCCAAACTTGGAGACTTATTTCTCGAAAACGAGACATTTCAGAACTGAAAAAAAATTGTACATAATAATTTTAATATTTTACTCATATTAAACTTAGAATTGTATGAACTTGTTTATATATTATTCTTTATTACTGTGTTAAACAAATGATCATTATTAAAGCGATATAAATGAATGGTTAATTTAATAAAACACTTTGGTTTTAATAAGAATTATAATAATTAAACATGATAATTGTATAAATTTGAGGTTAAAGTTTATGAATTTAAAACAAATTATAATTTTGTTTCAGAATGTTACTAAATTCGACGAAGCTTGTAAATACCTTACTCTTACGATGGAAATACAAGATCAATGAACTGCATGAGTTACAATGATCCATTTTGTAAGTATTTAGTATCACTTTCTAAAATAAATAGACTAAAGCATCGTGATTTAAAGTAAAAAAAAGGTTCAAATGAAATGCTCAGTTGAAACTAGAGGTATTGTCAAATAACTTGTACATTGGAAATATATTCATAAGTACATTAGATGATTAAATTAAAATAAAATAAGCTATGATTATACTATAACACTGAGCAAATAGAGATGCTATTGTATAATGATATGGGCTACCTGTTGTGGTGTTTTGAATACTTTGTACATCCTCATTGTGGACAGGAAATACCTCTAATTTTAACAAGTACATAAAATAATTTAATCTCAAAACAAAGGAATGTTAGTAGTAATAGTACAATGAAGGTGTATTACATTTGATAAATCAGTCGTGAATAAATAGACCCGTCTCAATGGTTTTTTTTATTATGTACGTATAAAGTCCCCACCTGAGTATATACAGCTGCTATGAGGCACTATCTACGTAATAATATTGTTGGATAGGAAAAACTTAATTTCGAAAGCAGGAAAAAAAAATAACAAATATATAAAATAATTGTTTTGAAGAATTAATTGAAAATCTCTTGCCGGTTTATTTGGTTTGTTTCTGTTGGTAATTTCTGTCATGCATTACAATGATTTATTGCCCATCACTGAACTCCAGCTTTGCTCCACACTATAGGCATATTTTCGCTAAACAACTTGTTTGAGGGTTTCTTCGCTTTTTCATCTAGGCATTGTATCAATTTTTGTGTTTTTAATAATAAAATATTTTTATATCTAAAATATCATGTTATATATAAAATATTTTACAAAGTATAAATTTTCTTTTTTTATGACGAGATATCTGTTATATTAACTTGTTTTAACATATCACCGACCTATATGTAAGTATTTTAAATCGGGCTTGAACATAAAATAGTTGCACAGCTTTCTAGATTATGAAATACCTATATACTGGTCTGAAGATGTTCCGAATAGTGGATCAAAACAGCTATCCAGTCATAACAAAATATTTTATATACAAAATTGCACTTTAGATATATAATTATTGAATTATAAAAAACAAATTACACCATTGTTGTACCGCTACATGAAATGAAATAGCATAAATTGTCAAGACGATTTAGGAGATGTCTCAAGAGTTCAGTATATTCTTTCTTATTGAATGCAGTTTTAATAAATTTATAAAGCAGTGTAAACCGTCAAACAATTTTCACAAAATGTCACCCGGCTTGCGAAAATACACCTTTTCTAATTAATAAAGAAACTACGATCAACGTAGCTCACAATGAATATCTCTAGTTAAAACTTAATTATAATAATAAATATGCTAATCAACCAATGGTTAACAGTAACCAGTAACCAATAATGGTGATGATTAGTGTTGTTGTATAGTAATTTTCTCTAGTGTGCATCTTAATAAATGTTTATTATTTTGTTTCTCATCTGGATGTCTTATCTGTGGCAGTGACGTATAGCTTTCTTCCTCTTCACGCACCAT
Organism: Diploptera punctata; assembly: GCA_030220185.1. Classification (NCBI taxonomy): domain Eukaryota; kingdom Metazoa; phylum Arthropoda; class Insecta; order Blattodea; family Blaberidae; genus Diploptera; species Diploptera punctata. The sequence continues at coordinate 454,262 of JASPKZ010001982.1, forward strand.
CGAGCACTAGCAATATCAACAATCATTCTCCTGTCGTGCAGATTTGTTTAGAATTAACCATATCCGCTTTCTGTGATTTACTGTTTTGGCAATATATTAGTGTGTTCTATAATATAATTATCTAATATAGGCCTACGTATTATTTTCCTCTCTTGCTCTGACCTTGGCACAATTATGGAATAGGATTACCTCCTGCATTCATCACAACCAATTCTCACTCATTTTAAAAGTAACAAAATTATTGAAGATATTAAAAAACCTCAAACCTCGACTTCTTATTATAATGAATTTTTATGTAATTATGCTAATTATATAGTTCATTGAACAGACAATTCTCTGCTGAATCATCAATTACTTGAATGACAGAAATTTGTCCTCTTTAAAATATACTTCCTCCAACGAACTATGAACAAATACACTCGAATTAACTACAATCTTGTGCGATTTTATTGATTTAGATAATTAAAGGACAAAATATTGAGAAGAAAGAATCAAAACTAAACAATCTAGCACTAAATGTACAGCCATGTTCAATAATTTACCCCATAAACTCACTATTACAATAGCGATTGTTTTTTTTTATCGAAATGATTAATATTTGGGATTACAAACTATTTTCCTTATTCACCATCAGTTCCAAGTTCTTTGAAAGTCATCGTTGGTCAAAACGTAACATACAAATTGCAATTGAAATATTATATTACGATGCAAGGTTGGGAAGTGGTATTTACAGAATCGAGGAAAATGTTTAAAACCCGAGCGATAGCCAGATTTTTAATTTCCGAGATTCTGTAAAACACTTCATAAACATGAGTTGTACATTATTTTTTGCACGATGTGTTTTAAAAATGATAAATAACAGTAAAATAATAATATCTTTGATGTTTTTATTATTAATTTAACATTTCTCAATGAAAGATAAATTAAATTTGAAGAGAAAAATTTTCGCCTAGACCGGGACTCGAACCCGGGACCCTTGGCTTTCCTGGCCAAGTGCTCTACCAACTGAGCTACCGAGGCGAGTTACGATCTAGAAGCAAATTTTTCTCTTATATACGTTGTAATTCCCTATCGCCAAATGCTTTTGAAACCATTGTTTCTATCTTTGCAAATGGCGGCTTCTTAGTTAAGAAGCCGCCATTTGCAAAGATAGAAACAATGGTTTCAAAAGCATTTGGCGATAGGGAATTACAACGTATATAAGAGAAAAATTTGCTTCTAGATCGTAACTCGCCTCGGTAGCTCAGTTGGTAGAGCACTTGGCCAGGAAAGCCAAGGGTCCCGGGTTCGAGTCCCGGTCTAGGCGAAAATTTTTCTCTTCAAATTTAATAACATCTTTGTTGGAAATATTTGCATTCATTATAAACAATTGAGTAACGTTAACAGAGTGGGCAATGTTTATTAGTTGAAAGTACAGGAGGCCGTGAGACCATTATTATTGATAAAATGACCGCAAGTACGTATTTATTGTTTCAAATAAAGTTCAGTTCATTTAAAATGCAGTGATTTGTTTCGTATAATGTATATTAACACTACCTTTTGGATATTTTTTTTTGTATACACATGTACATAGTATACATAGAGGGCAGTGGTTTTACTTCCCGTACGTGGATGTAAATGTAATATTTACAGCATCGTTATTTAGGTTGTTAATTCCGAAATGTAGGAAGTTGAACTTTCAAACATGGTCGTCATTGCTGTAAGTATGACAAAACGCACTATCGCACAAAAATAATTATGCATGCCTATGTAATTAATGTAGGCCTAAAAATGGCATAATTATTATTACAATTACATTAAAAGTGTTCTAATTTCATACGCTATTTAGCGATCGAGAATAGTATATCGAACAGTTTATGCAATAAAAAATGAAATGTTAATTCAATACTGAAAATATAATACTAGAAATATCCTGGTAATAAGTATATACAATCGATAAAAGGTGATCGTGTTTGTAATAGAAACGTGTATTAGATTTAGGATATGAAAATATGATAATTTTAATAGTATTTTCATAGCATTGTTGAATTAACTTATAACTCACTTACTTACTTACTCACTGGCACTATCGAACCCGGAGGTTCATGGCCACGCGGAAATAAGCTCTCCATATATCCCTATCCTGAGCTAATGTTTTCCAACCATACTCTGTATAATCTTCCCTAAAATCATAGTTAATGTTATTCTCCCACCCCATTCTTGGTCTATCAACTGGGCGTTTTCCCTCTGGTTTTCCTACAAGAAGCTTCCATGCACGTTTTTCATTCCCCATTCGTGCCACATATCCTGCCCATCGCAGTCTAAGAGACTTAACTGTTCTCATTATATATGGCTTCCTATAAAGACCATGTGATTCACTGTCATGTCTTATAACATTGAAATAAAATATTAATTTTAGAAACGAGCCCTATTTCATTATTATGACATGAATTAATTTATATATTTATATTGCTGCATTTTCAAATTACTTAAATGCTGATTTAGAAATACAGTATTTTAATATTCTCCTTTGAAGTTTGATACTTGATTATATTGTCAATACAATTTTCCGTAGCTAATATATTTATTGAATAGATAATAAAATAAGTAAAATTTAAACCAGTTTTGTCAAAGCTATATTTGAGATTTTATTGAACATGTAGCATTGCTACACCAAAAGAATACTTTTTTTTATTGAGACCCTTACGAATTGTACATAATCTAAAATCTTACACTCTAATAAAGTAAAAAAAAAAAAATGCTACTCCGTTTAGATTTTGTTAAATTTTAATAACAACGCATTTAAAAAAAATTCCCCATGTTTCATAATGCTATTCCGAATTACATACATTAATAGAACTAGTGCAAAATGACGCATCTAAACCTTTCTTTTAGGATAATATGTTTTAAATAACAAAATATCAAATCACTATTATCTGTTGAATCTCCATGTATACATTACAGAAAGTAAAAAGTAACTTATTTTATATTTCCCTTCTTTGACCTATGAGCACAGAATGTCCGAGGGAATGGATTGTTTTTGCAAGAAGAAAGACAATTATAGGCCATTAACCTCAAAGATAGTCATATCTACATGTTCCTTCATTATTACTGCCAGTGAAATCAATGCTAATTAAGCTACGAGTATAAAAATCTGGGAATTTCGAAATAGCTAGAGAAGAGATTTAGAACCTACCCACCACTGAAACTGTTTAGGTGTAAAATTATTTTTATTGCATCGACACAATAATTTAATTGATGATCTTGAAGAAGATTTCCGGGCTGTAGGCCGTGGTTTCGAGGCTTGAAGTTCCCCGACGTTTCGCCAGAGACTGCGTCTGACATCCTCAAGGGTTGTCTTGAGATTTGAGGATGCCAGACCCAGTCTCTGGCGAAACGTCGGGGAATTTCAAGCCTCGAGACCACGGCCTACAGCCCGGAAATCTTCTTCAAGATCATCACAGCAACTTCGGCCGTGAAAGCCTAAGTCAATACAATAATTTAATTGTTTGTAAGCATGGGCATTAATATTTCCTATTCATGGTTCGGTTTGACTATTGCTGAGATTTATACTATTTAGGCCAGAAATTAAGTTCTTACGTTGAGTAGCGTCCCGCGCCGTAGCCGAGCGGTTAAGGTAGGAAGCCTTGGCGCAGAGCTACGGGACTTGCGCTGATTCGAGTCTCCATGGGGGAAGAAATTTTCTCATGGTATTTCGGCCAGTATGGGACCGGTGCCCACCCAGCATCGTGAGGCAATTGGGTAGCTACAATAAGTAGCGGCTCCAGGTTGAGGAACCAGCTATAACGGCTGGGGGACTCGACATGCTAACCACATGTCACCCCTACACTGGCTGTTGATCATCTACCTCTGTGATTGACACATGTGGATGTGAAGGGCCAGCAGCCGGCTGGTAAAAGGGCAACCGCTGAAAAGTGGAAAGACCCTCAATCGGATCGGACGTTGAGTAGCAGGTGTGGCAATTTTGGACAGAAATAGAAATGAAGATATTAGAAAAGACTTAAATATTTTTAATTTAACAAATAGAATTGACAACATGAGAAACAACTGGCATGAACATGTTAAAAGAATGCCTACAGATAGAATCCCCAGCTGTTATTAAAGTACAATCCAATAGGACATAGAACTATTGGACGCCCATTTACTAGATGGCAAGATTCATTAAATCCCACTTGATGTGAAAACAAGTTAAAAGGCCTAATTTCATGAAGTACAAGAAAGAGGTCCCGCGCCGTAGCCGAGCGGTTAAGGTAGAAAGCCTTGGAGCAGAGCTACGGGACTTGCGCTGGTTCGAGTCTCTATGGGGGAAGAAATTTTCTCATGGTATTTCGGCCAGTATGGGACCGGTGCCCACCCAGCATCGTGAGGTAGTTGGGTAGCTACAATAAGTAGCGGCTCCAGGTTGAGGAACCAGCTATAACGGCTGGGGGACTCGACATGGTAACCACATGTCACCCCTACACTGACTGTTGATCATCTACCTCTGTGAATGAACATGTGGATGTGAAGGGCCAGCAGCCGGCTGGTAAAAGGGCAACCGCTGAAAAGTGGAAAGACCCTCAATCGGATCGGAGAAGAAAAAGGAGGAGGCCAGAGTTAAGACAAAATATTATAAATTCTATCGTTAAACTGGTATGAAATCTGGAGTAGATATATGTTTCAATAAAATGTATCTTTACGTCTAAATATTTTCATGGACAATTATTTTCTTGTGTACGATTTTTTTACTCATAACCATATTAATTTCTCCAACTTGGTTGAATACGTGAAAGAAAAATTAGTTTGTTCCCCAAATAGAAAACATTGCGAGCTTTGTTTAATTATAAAAGCGAACATATTAATTAATATAGCACCACACTTACATGTGTTACACAACATTCTATAGCCTTCTTTTCTCCATCTTATTTATAATATAACAATAGCTTTATCAATCCATTTATTTTCAACATTATATAAATATAAGTAATAACAGACCAGGGTCATTCCATAGTAACGTTTAGATAGATTAGAATATATACAGCACTCAAAACAGTATCACATACAAAATATTCCAAAATGTTTGACAAAGATCTTTGAATTCAAAGGTCAAAATAATCACACAGACATATAATATACAAGTAATACCTCGTATTAATCTTACATCGATTTTCATCGAAAACATATATTTAAGTTCGAATAATGAATTTAAATTAATTACTGAAAATGTTACAAAGTTCGCAAATTCTGTCAATAAAAGAATCAAAACATGCAAAGTTATTCTTATGATTGTCCAATATTCAATAGATCCTGAAGTAAAAACAAAGTGAAGAATATGACACAAAATAAAAGTTTATATTATTTTTGTACCGTGTGTATCAGGGTTAATTAAAATATATATTTTTGATAAAAGTATTCTCGAGGTATTTGGAGCTATTGAATTAATTAATTTATTGTTTTAAAAATATTAACAATAAAGATTCCCATTAACTTCTAATTATATTTCTTATTATTTTGCTCCTATTTTTAGTTTATTTTTATCTTTATTATCATTAAACTTGAAAGATGACCAATAAATGTTTTAATTCACAAAAATAATTAATTTCCACAGCTTAATTCTATAAAGAGGTGAAAATCAAAGACTATAAATTATTTCAAAATTAATATACATATTTTTTAAAATAGCTAATTTAACTAGTATATTTAACTACTGTGTTTTTTAATAAAATTTGTTAAGCCGAAAATGGGATTTTATTTTTCAAACATGTTCGCTTGATAACTCATTTTAACCCATTTTGGACTTAATAGCCTTTACACGGCAAACACAGGTGTAGAATTGCTCATTTTTAATAAATATAAACAATTTACGCTACTGTAATGCAGGATGTTCAAAGTATAAAATCAAAGCATAAATTCAAAAACTAATAAAATTTTAAATTTATTCATTGCGAAGGGATTTAAATTTTAATTTGGATATATTACACGGTCTACCTTAAAGCTTTAAGGACTACCTTACCTTAGGTTCATGGCTTTATTTTACGTGATAAACGAAAGTAAAGAAAAGGGTATCAAATATTGGATTATTTTTTGTGAATTTTTTGATTTCTCAGACACCAAACTAACATTTCTACCCAGACCAGTGTTCCCCTTGGTCTCTCCTTTTCGAACAATGCTACATAATAACCAATAAAAACGATATCCATGTAATTAATCGTCTCCCAAGGTTACAATAAATCACAAGATCACGGGATTCACTCCACGAGTAGAGATTCAATATTAAACATAATGAATAAACCTGACATAGTAAAGATATTACTTTGCTTTTTAATTAATTTTTTACCTGATGTAGACGTACTTAATACATGTTTCAGGCTTTCACCTGAGTTCATTCTAAATGAAGATACATGTTACCGTCAATGGAAAGAAGAACACTTATTCCCATAACCCGTTTGTTTCATTTTGAACTTGTAAAGCTTCGCTCAAACATTTTGGAAAATATTGTATAGATTAAATAAAGTGTGTGTATAACAATATTTATTTATTATATGTATTTCTTAGTGATATTGGTGCTTTCTCTCAAATAAACAATACAACTAAATCTTTGTACTCATTTTACAGTTGTACGTCACATAAATCTTAAATAAATTATAACATCTAACCTTTTAAACTATAGTAGATATTTCTTGATTCACAAGAATGCCAATACGGAGGTACAAGGTTACAAAATGCAGAAATTGAATTTTACTGACGGTATACATAATTAAATATATATATATTAGTTAATTAAGTAGGCTATCACAGCCGGAGTCATGATGTTCAGATAAAGTCTTCCGGGCTTCTGGGCCGAAGTCAAGACGCTTGGAGTTGTCTAACTGTTCACCAGAGAATGTATGTGGTATTCTCTAGCGAATCGTCAGGGAACTTCAAGTTTCTTGACCACAATCCAGAAGCCCGGCAGACTTCCTCTCTACGTCGATTTGGTTTCTTATTTTGTGTTGATTAGGTAGATAAAATAATTGTTGGAATAATTTTGTAACAGCAAATTCGTTGCTATCATGAACTTTTATAGGTAACATTCTTGTACGTATCATACATTTGATGATATAATAATGCAGGTGTTACCTTTATTGTACAAGTGAAACAGGATGAATAATAAATGTAAACTCATGTCATCACAAGATTAAACACAATTAGGGAAGTTAGAAGTTTAATTTCGGTCTTTGAAACTTTTAGAATATATTTTTAGTATGACATTGGGAACGACCCGTAAAAAAATATTTTCATGATCAGAATTTAAATAAACTTTAATACCTTCTTACACCCAAATATTAAAAAAAAATTAAATTTGTATAATTTTTTCAGTTTGATATACTTTTTGAGTTTGATATAACTGAAGTCTGTATTAGACATATCAACCTATAATACGTAGTGATACCAGTTTGATTTTTCATTCTTGATAAAATGTTCCGATTGAGGGTCTTTCCACTTTTCAGCGGTTGCCCTTTCACCAGCCGGCTGCTGGCCCTTCACATCCACATGTGTCAATCACAGAGGTAGATGATCAACATCCAGTGTAGGGGTGACATGTGGTTAGCATGTCGAGTCCCCCAGCCGTTATAGCCGGTTCCTCAACCCGGAGCCGCTACTTATTGTAGCTACCCAATTGCCTCACGATGCTGGGTGGGCACCGGTCCCATACTGGCCGAAATACCATGAGAAAATGTCTTCCCCCATGGAGACTCGAACCAGCGCAAGTCCCGTAGCTCTGCGCCAAGGCTTCCTACCTTAACCACTCGGCTACGGCGCGGGACGATAAAATGTTAAAAATATAAAATGAGTACCTGAAAAATCAGTCGTCCTCAACTAAAATACATTTCTGTTTGAAAAACATCGTCAAGTAGTTAAAAATATGAAGGTCTTTCAAAACCATGTTTCATCTTCTGCATGGTTTGATAAGTTTTCATATTTTAAACTACTTAAAGAAGTTTTTCAAACGGAACTTTATTTTAGTTGAGGACGATTTGATTTATCAGGTTCTCATTTTTAACATTTTATTGCATAACCTGAACGGTGCTTTAAAAATGAATTTTAGAAGTAACTTATTGACTTTGAATCTGGTTTGCCAATTTGTGGAAGCACTGATTGTGGTACCAACCCTTACCGACATGTCTAATTGACAAATATGTAGGCATATCGATCATTGAATTGTTAAAGAAGAATATAATATATGGACATAATTTTTAGAAATTTCAAGTGAAAACAACTTGATATTTAAAACGTTGAAAAATCTACTAGGGCGGATCGGAAAGTAACGCACAATTTTTTTTTCTGCCTTGGTATTGCAGCTAGAATGTTGAAATTTCACAGAGATATATTTTGAAGTTTTCACTACAGATGGTATTTTTTTCTCAGGTGCACCTCTTGCGAGAGAAGCTTGAACTATGCAACAAAGATGGCGTGCATGCTACAGTCGTCCACCTGTGAGGAACAGAGAAGTGTTGTTCGATTTTGTGGGACAAAGGGCATAAACCCAGTGAAATTCACAGGGACATGCGTGGCGTGTATGGGGATGATTGTATGGACCGTAGCAATGTCTTCCGTAAAGTTAGTGCTCGCTGGGTGCCTAAGAACCTGACAGACGACCACAAGGACCAGCGAATGATGGCAAGCTTGGACCACTTAACGCGGTACACCGCACAAGGACATGACTTTCTGGAAGGAATCGTCACAGGTGATGAGTCGTGGGCGTACCACTACACGCCCGAAACAAAGCAGGCATCAGCAGTACGCAGATGGCTACACTCCAACCAAACGGACTTCTACGAACAGGGCATATTGAAACTGGTAACACGATGGGAAAAATGTGTTGAGAAAGTTGGTGACTATGTCGAAAAGTAGGTAAAAGATGTAAGTTCATTTGTGATTTTTTCCCTTTTTTTTTACTATTAAACTTTTTTAAAAAAAATTATTGTGCGTTACTTTCCGATCCTCACAGGTAGACGACTGTAGCATGCGCGCCATCTTTGTTGCATAGTTCAAGCTTCTCTCGCAAGAGGTGCACCTGAGAAAAAAATACCATCTGTAGTGAAAACTTACAACTATATCTCTGTGAAATTTTAACATTCTAGCTGCAATAACAAGGTGAAAACTTACAACTATATCTCTGTGAAATTTTAACATTCTAGCTGCAATAACAAGGCAGAAAAAAATTATTGTGCGTTACTTTCCGATCCACCCTCGTACTTAAATAAGTTTTTCAAACGGAACTTTATTTTAGTTGAGGACGATTTGATTTATCAGGTTCTCATTTTATATTTTTAACATTTTATTGCATAACCTCAACGGTGCTTTAAAAATGAATTTTGTACTGACTTTCAGTCTGGTTTGCCAATTTGTGGAAGCACTGATTGTGGTACCAACCCTTACCGACATGTCTAATTGAGAAACATGTAGGCATATCGATCATTGAATTGTTAAAGAAGAATATAATATATGGACATAATTTTTAGAAATTTCAAGTGAAAACAACTTGATATTTAAAAGGTGGAAAAATCTAGAAATCCCATACATTTTTCTTCAAATTATAGGTTTGAAAGGAAAGAGTTTACATTTATGATTTATGAATTTAATTAAGGCCTAATAATTAAAACTGTGTTTGCAATTTGTGAAAACAAACTTTAGATGTTAACGTAACTATACATGCAAAAGATAAATAATATAATCTTGAAACTTAACAAATTATTTTTAGTAGCATATTTCCTGTTTGTTCATATGGCAACCTAGATATTACTGAATCATCCAGAACGAAAATGTTTCTAACACTATAAGTATGCATATTTAGAATTTTGTATAAAATATTAAATGAAAAAAGTTACCTATAATAAATTACATAATTCATAAGAAACAATTGTTCCTTCTTAGTTAGAGTATGGTTATGAATAGGTTAATTTTAAACGGAAATATAATTATACTTTTTAAAACATTTAGCTGATCTTTTGGTTGAAATCAAATACATTTGAATCTTACATTTTCAGTAACATGACGAATTAATTAACATGGGCAATTTATGTGTTAAGAAATTAAGGTATCAGATTTTACGTAAATGTGTTGAACAATTGCTGCTTCTACTAATTCACTAACTTAGAAGTTTTGCGCAACTTTTACATTCGTTTTCAGAATATATCGACACGTAGCGCATGGGGGGGGGGCAACATGTAGAAAGTTGGTCGTTTTTTGTTGAAGGAACCAGAAGTGTTGCTATATTATATTATGGACGTCTAAGAGTGTGACTGTTTAATTTTTGCATCATGACAATTGGTTATTTAACATGGAACTAGATTAAGGAAATAGCTTTACTAAATAATGTAAAGAAGTCTTATCTTCAACTCAATTCAAAACCAATCGAACAGATTTTATGTCTGCTTAAACATAGGCTATTGCAATTAATTTTACAAATTTGGTTCTTTCGATCTTAGGCTTGTCATTTATACGCTGTTTCCTTTCTTAAAATTACACTGGTCGACAAGGTTTTCTTCTCAAGAAATCTGATTAGTGAATCCAGTGCATTTTTTATACTGAATTCAGATATGTAGTCAGAATTTTTCCATCAGGCACAGTTTTTTTTTTGTGACAGCTACTTTTTTAAAATTGATTTTAGCATTCTCTTTGACCTGTCATAGGAACCTTTACCTTATATTTAGCGATTTTATCCAAGCTGCATTTAAGGAAATTATATGTAGTATCATGCTGAACCACCAAAAGACAAGACTGTGCAGGTTTGCAACTTGGGTTCACCAAATTGTGCTGTTTTTTTGTGCGAATGGGACAGCAGAGATAATAAGTCTCACTACGTTAGAAAATCATGGCCTAAACGTGAATCTCTTATCCCTGGCCAGAAAAATGTGTCACATATCCCTTTAATGAATCCTGAAAAATATATTTACCTCCATTGCATATTAAATTAGGAGTAATGAAACATTTTGTCAAAGCTACGGATAAACATTCTGATGCATTCTTGTACTTGAAATGGAAATCAGCCAAACTCAGTGATGCTAAACTGAAAGAAGGAATTTTTATAGGGCCCCAAATACGGTCAATGAACATTTTGAAGGTATGTTAAATCCTCTGGAAAAAGCAGCCTGGCAGTCTTTCAGAAATGTATGTTGCAATTTACTTGGAAACCATAAAGCAGAAAACTATCGTGACATATTGGCTGATCTTCTACATTCTTATAAAGCTATGGGATGCAACACGTCCTTAAAAATGTACTTTTTGGATTCTCACTTAGACTTCTTTCCGGAAAATCTTGGGGCTGTCTCTGACGAGCACGGTGAGCGTTTTCATCAGCAAATTTCCACAATGGCAAAGAGGTACCAAGGCAAGTGGAGTTCTAATATGCTGGCTGACTATTGTTGGACCAAGAAGAGAGATGTTCCAGATGCAAAATATGCCCGAAAATCACTATCTACCACTTTCTAGATAAGTCAGAATGAGTTAGAGTTAGATGGATTTTATTAAAAATTATAAAAAATGTAAATGAATATCACAGAAAACTCTTGCCTGATAGGAAAAAAACTGAAATGATATTTGAATTCAGGACGAAAAATACTTCTAAAATCTCATATTTTTATTCTTGTGAAAGAAAAAAAGTCATTTTTGTCGACTAACGTTACAAAAAAAAAGTATACTACCCTCATCAGTGCTTGTAACAATTGTTTTAAATAATAATTATATGTTGTTTGTACATGACATTTACATTGCTACATTTAATATATATTTAACTGTTTATAATTAGTATAGTGTATATCTATATTTGTCAAATATTTATTTGTATTTGTGCTGGTTGAGTGGAAGAGAAGGCCTTATGGCCTTAACTCTGCCAGAAGAAATAAAACATTATTATTATTATTATTATTATTATTATTATTATTATTATTATTATTATTATTATTATTATTATTATTATTATTATTATTATTTGAGGGTGTGTATAATCGGGCGTGAATTTAAAAATTAAAAAGTTGAAGTAATATTTGAACATTGGCTCGTTAAAAGTAAAACATTAAATTTTTATATTTTTAAAAATGTTGAAAATTGAGTGTGAATACTGACATTCTATCCTTAGTCTATAAACGAAGGTAATGACATTTCTCTGGGCAAGATTTTAATATTACATAGCAAAACAAAATGTATAATTTCTTCTAGATACGATATAGTTGTACAGAAATTCTTTAAAAATACAATATTAAATCAATAAGGATTCACATAGCTAGCTGATGACTTAAATAAATAAGTTCAAATTATATTGATGAAAATACTTTCTTTTAAATGCATTGTAAGACGTGAAAGCACAATACATAAAATTATTTAGCACCATATTAATAAAGATCACTACATGACATAAAGATGGATAGTTGGCAGTGATGTGATTAACAAAAATAGTGGTTTATTTATCGATCTAACATCATTTCGTTTTTGCAAAACGAAGTTTTGATTTTTGCTTCCTTTTCTAATTTTTCTTGGAATGACCCACAATTTATATTTAACAATAAATGAAACATAATGACTGTTGTGATAGCTGCAGGGTCAGGTATCGTTTATCTCATTCCTTCACATTTCAAGCACTGTATTTCTGTATATATCTATTTGAAACAACATCTCTTACACACTACAGTAAGAGTCTCAAATTTTGGACTCAAGCCGTGAAGTTGAAAAGCTCCGCTTCGTAATATATAAAAATATTTGAGCAGAATTAAAGCATTCACTTTCGATTAATATCGAAAAACGAACGGATTTTTAGTCCATAACTTGTGACTCCTTTCTATTGAAACATTACACACCCAGCCACGACAAAAATGTTTTCAGGAAGTATATTATTACTTTTTTAATTCCTTCCCATTAAAGAATTTTACTCTCTTTCTAAACTACTTAAAAATTCGCGCACTGGAATAATATCCAGAAATCTGACAATAATTTGCAAAATTCATTTGTTCAGTTATATATTTGATTAACAACTTTTAAACAGTTCAAAGTCTCCTTGAAACATGTAAGGTGTAGGATTCAGAAAAAAATCCACAAATATGAAATAAATAGAAATAACAATATTGTTTCCAACTAATAAACCAAATACGAGTGTTAGATTTAACTAGAGTTTCCTATAAATAATCAGGTATTTTGTTTCTCTTTCCTGACTTCGAGGATTACACCACATTTATATTAAGAGTATGCTGCAATTTTATGGAAGACATTAAAATATAAATTTCACCGAAATAACATTTGGTTGAAATGCCTTTAAATAATATACTTACCTGTTATAGTTTTCATATTAACAGGTAATAATGATGTAAATACAAAATAAATTTAGTCGACACAAACTGCAAAAGTTTTGATTTGCAGAATGGAGGAACTTATACTAATTAAGACAAACACACGCCAGGTTTGATCATTATACTTACTTGTCATGCTCTTTGTAGCAGTGAGTTTTACCTCCAAACAAAATGAAACGAAAATGGTATGTTTAAATACAAACATGACTGTACATGATATATTCATTTCCAAGTAGAATGGATTTGGGCAATTCAATAAATGTTATCTGAATTATTTAGCAACTTTTCTAGAATATTCAGACTAATTAACATTCCATAAAATGCTGCAATATTAAAACCGAAACACTTGATTTGCCAAGTTAATATATTCCCAAACCTTTTTCATGTTATCTTGACCTGATTGCATGGGGAGGGGGGGAAACAAGACATACAATCTGACAATGACAATGACATTACGTTAACGTCTGTACAAATTTGTTTCGGAATTAATTAATAAATGAATTAATAGTCGAGTTTAATTTAATCGCAGTGCTACTCGGCACACTTCAATTCACCAGTTTGTATTTTCACTAAAAAAGATGCACATTAAAACGATGTAAACACATTTTCACATCAGATATGTGCTCTCAGGGTTTTTTACACATCAAAAAAGTTCATGTCCACTGTGGCATTATCTCGATCTTATCTATGAATGATTATATAATGTTATTGATTGTTGTTAGATGTGTCATCCGATTCTACGCTTCAACAATGGATTTCAACAGTATATGGAAACAAAAGTATGGTTATGGCTGCAGATTGTCAAAGGGAAAAAGGTTGTTTTTGGGGAATTGAAGGATAAAACGTTGGGAGCTATTGCTCTGTTGCAAGTAAAAAAAGTACTTCGAGAGCAGCACCAACGACGTTACGAATGACGTCTTCTATTTACGGAAACTAAACCAAAACCTCAGATTTTTATTAAGTTTTCGTAAAGGAAATACGAAATTTCCTTTGAAATATTGATAGTCAATTGCTATAATTGTCTTAAATATATTTTAATTTTCTAGTTGAAACTTTTGTTTCTAAGTACAAGCAGCATTTGTCTCCTCGTCCACACATCACATGTCTAAAAAAATTCTAATTTGACCTATATGTCTGTTTTCTTTAAAGCCTGTCTTCCTCCTCCTCCTCCTCTTCTTCGTCTCCGTCTTCGCGATTCTCTTCGGATTCTTCTTTGTAGCCGGGGTGCTCGGAAATGGCGTAATAGTTACCATTGTAAATGACTCCCAGTTCCCTGAGCACATCCCCTCGGATCGTGGCCTTTATCGTCCAGTTGTAACAATCGTCGCTCTCACTCTCCCGATCTAGACGTTCCACGTCTACGATTTTAGAGCTGAGGCGTTCCAGGATGATGCCGATATCTTTGATGGTGAGGTGGCGCTTCTGATCAACAGAGAGCTGATCTATGAGGAGTAGGAACTTCTCTGACGTCACAGCTTCTTCTTCCATGACGGTGTTTTCCGTCTCGGACTCGGAGCTCTCCGCTTGCTGCTGTTGTTGCTGCTGCAGTCTCCCGCCCTCGATGTCTAGGAAGCGAACATGCTGCGCGCCCTTGCCTAATGCAGCACGTCGTGTGCCGTCCGAAAGGGAAGAAGGTTGAGGAGAGGTTTGTTGCTGAGCATCTTGTATTGGAGACGTGGCTACCGATTTGTGAACTGCGATTTTTCGGCCTTCCTCGTGTAGCGCGCAACAATGGAAGTCGCACTCCACTATATTATTGGCATCTATGCCTGCGCTAGGACTGCTGAGTGGGTGATGAACATGGTTAGCACACTCGGGCGTATGGATGTGGATTGTTGTACTCTCAAACGAACTCGTGCCTTGCTTGGTGAGCCGGTGAGGCGGGTGGTGGGCCCCTGCACCACCGCCGCCGTAGGAACTTGTCGTGCCTGCCGCGAGAAGACTCACTTTACCGCTGATGACATCATCGTGGTTTATCACAGTGATTTGAGGACTGGAGTTGTACCGGGCCGCGCCGGGCTGCGATGGCGGAGGCGTGTACACATCGTTGATGAGCGTCTCTTTTTTGGCGCCCGTCGCGGGACCCGGTCCGTGAATACCGGCGAGCTTCTCGAGGCTCGTCTGGATCACCAGCTGAGGCCGCATCGTGTCCTGCTTTTTGCTCGGGGAGTATTTGGCAGCGGCCGCAGCGGCACCTTCAGCCGCAGCGGCTGCAGCCACCTTCTGCTGCTGTTGCTGTCGCTGGTCCCAGTGCAACACCACGGTGACGCGGCCCTTGTTGTCCATGATCTTCCAGGAGGGAGTTTCATCGTGCAACTCGAGGGCGTGGATCGTCTCACACACGATCTTGGGAATTGCGGAGATAGCTACAACACACCACACATTAAATACATTACCTTCTAGAATTATTTAAATTCATCAAAGTAATTATATTGTGTAATGTGACAAATTATTATTGTTATATTTAAGTTGGTAGTGGTTTTTAGTATCGTCAGCTTGTGAGAAGTAAAGTTTGTATTTAAAATAGTGTTTATTGTATGAAGTGGGAGATGTAAGTCTTCTCTTCAAATATGTCATGCAAATTCGTATCTCATAAAAATTTAAACTGTAATATTGTACAAACCTCCAGTGTGATATAAATCTTGCAGAAGGAATAAAACTTGATCAGATACGTAAATAATGCATCACCATTTATTCTGGCGAGACGCGGCAATATAAAAATGTAATAACACAATTTTCTTACAAAGAAAGGGTTAATAATATTCTCCAATCAATTCTTATTAAGGACTTGTGTATCCAATGAACAAACAGCTAGATTTCTGTTACCGGCCACTTTAATTTCCTGATTCATGTTTTTCTTTTTTTTTTCTTTTACGTAATTTTAAAAAAATTAGGACATATTTATGCCCTGATATTAGGCAGCTTCTGTAATCGCACAAAAGTTCTATCAATGAGCTGAAATAAGTGCCCCGAAAATGTATGGCTATCTATTTAATAATTGATTACACGTTTGTTTTATTATCTAGAGTATCCTGTTCATATTCCGTTAAGTATTTTCGGGTTCGAGTCCCGGTGGGGTCAGGATTTTTAAACTGACCCAAACCTTCTGGCGGCACTATGGCCCTGGGGTCGACTCAGCCTCTAACTGAAATGAGTACCAGACGCTTGTTCTGGGGTAAAGGCGGCCGTCACGCAGGGCTGACAACCCGGCTGACATCAAGTGCCGATTGTCAAGAAAAAGTGGGAGCCTTAACCTCCTACTACCCCAAGGGCCTCTTGAGGCCTGTTGTGGGATCACTTTACCTTTACCTTTTATTTTCACGTTTTAAAGTTTTATTTGTAAATATGCATGTGGCCACTTTACATTTTTGTTCTTAAAAATATAGAGCGAAATGTAACTCTATTAACAAAAATTCTCAGGTCCTTCAGAAAATGTTAGATGAGTGTTTTGATATGAAGAACCCACGGTCTCCGGTGACTTATTACAGACTATTTAACTCATGCCCCAAATGACAGTCAATGATCAATCACATTTCAATGAATTTTGATTTACAACCAATCACAGTCGTTTTTCACCTCGATTTTATCAATTTAATTTTATCACTTTAAAATCAAGCTCCTCCTTTTTAACATTCTGAATAGCATTATTGTGCAGTGACTGACTCTCTAAGAAATACGTTGAATATAACAATTTATATATTAAAATGTAAGAATTCTAGAATGAGTGTGGCTACAAGATTCTATATCCATCCATAGTAATTCTGCCCGAAGGCAGGTCCTTCACTGCAATCATAGCATTTTCATGCTATGCTTGCAGCTTTACTAGGGAATTGTACGTGTGGTAGCTTCCCGTTGCTTTCCACACCGCTGAAGGATGATGATGATGATAATTATAAGGATAATGATGATGGTGATGGCCATATGATTTCGGGGACCGTTTGGGCCTTAAAGTTTTCCTGACATTTGTCTTACAGGTGAAGAAAAACCCCGATAAATACCTCACCCAGAAAAACTGTCCCGACCGGGGATCGAACCCAGGCCCGCTGCGTGACAAGGCAGCACGCTACCTCGAGACCACAGCGGTAGACAGATTCTATATATAGTGCACGAATGTAACCAGAAAGTGCTTGCGGGATATAATACAAAACCATTTGTAGCAATTGATTATACACAAAAAAAAAACACTGTTTTCACTTTAATAAACGTATTATTTCCCAGGAATTTACGTTCCAGAAAAATATAATTGACATATTTACATCATAAGACATCAGAAATTAATTAATATACATCTAGATGTGTTTCATTTTTTCTCCACTAGGGTGCATTCTTACAATATTGCGATCATTTGGCAATAAATAATATGATCTGACTGCAGTGATGAACAAGTGATAGGTAACAAACGTTTCTCATTTGTTTTCAAACATCGCCGTTTACATTAAATATATAAATATTTTAAAATAACTATATTTAGATAATGATTTGTGAGTAAACAGCTTAAATTTATTCGTTAAATAGTCCTAACAAATGCCACTCTTGATTTCCAAATTCTCTAGATAAATTGGAAATCACTCGTGGCATTACTTATGACTCATGCCACAAATGCTAGTCAATGACCAATCACGTTTCAATGAATGTTGTTTTACAACCAATCACAGTCATGTTTCACCAATTATTTATCAATATTAAATTTACCATATTAAAGAAAGCTATTCCTTTTTAACATTCTAAACAGGTCTGACCATTATTTTGCAGTGACTGACTCTGTAAGAAATACGGCTACCAGATTGTGTATATAGTGCATGGATGTCAACACATAGCGTTTGCAGGAGTTAATATAAAAACATTTGTAGCAATTGATTATACCACCAAAAAAAGAAACCACTGTTTTCACTTTCGTAAATGTATTTTTTCCCAGGTAATAATCCAGAAAAGTATAATTGTCATATTTACATCATACGACATCAGAAATGAATTAATATACAGTTTGATGTGTTTCATTTTTTCTCCACTAGAGAGCATTCTTACAATATTGCTTTCCTTTGGCAATAAATAGTATGATCTGGTTGCAGTGATAAACAAAAGAAGCAGATGAAGCGTATCAATCGTTTCGCATTTGTTTTCAAACATCGCCGTTTACATTAAATATATTGTATTGTAAGCCCATGTTTTTTAGGCGCTCTCCCCCTACAGGGAAGAATTTGAACCATACTAATTTAGTTACACTTGTTTTCGTATAGATGTCATTTTTGAGTGGTCCGTGGTCAGCGCACCGCCTCATACTGACATCTAGGAAACCAAGGTAGTACTAGGACGGGAAAATTCGGAAAATTTTGCTTAGAGGCCTTTTCATTCAGGCTTAAGGATTTTTTACGAGCCTGAAAATCTTCAGACTCGGGACCCACGGCTTAAAGTCCCTCCCGGAGGACTTGCTCCTTGGATTTTTCCGACCCCGGCCGGGTTTGAACCCGCGACCCCCGGGACCAGAGGCAAGGAGCATAACCACTAGTCCACCGCGGCCGACACATTAAATATTGTGAAGAGTTAGTTAATTTATAACATTAGAATGTCAACCTAAAGTAATTATTTTATAATACTCTTCTATTCCTCAAATAATACCCTTAAGCTGATTAACTCTATTTATATTTTTCATTATTATATTAATTATCTTCTCTATAAATATTTTAAAATAACTTACTTACTAACTTACTTACTCACTGGCACTATCGAACCCGTAGGTTCATGGCCGCGCGGACATAAGCTCTCCATACATCCCTATCCTGAGCTAATGCTTTCCAATCATTCCCTGTATAATCTACTTCCCTCAAATCATAGTTAATGTTGTTCTCCCACCTCATTCTTGGTCTACCAACTGGGCGTTTTCCTTCTGGCTTT
Organism: Diploptera punctata; assembly: GCA_030220185.1. Taxonomy (NCBI): domain Eukaryota; kingdom Metazoa; phylum Arthropoda; class Insecta; order Blattodea; family Blaberidae; genus Diploptera; species Diploptera punctata. The sequence continues at coordinate 473,455 of JASPKZ010001982.1, forward strand.
CCTACAAGAAGTTTCCATGCACGCCTTTCATTCCCCATACGCGCAACATGTCCAGCCCATCGCAGTCTATGAGACTTAACTGTTCTTATTATATCTGGCTTCCTATAAAGACCATGTAGTTCATTGTTATGTAGTCTTCTCCATTCACCTGTCTGTTCATCTCTCTTTGGTCCAAACATTTTCCTAAGAACTTTATTCTCAAATACTCTTAATCTCCTTTCCTCCCTTAAAGTAAGAGTCCATGTTTCGCACCCATATAATATAACTGGTAGAATAATAGTTTTACATATTTTCAGCTTAACGTGTTTTGAAAGGAGTTGGGACATCAAAAGTCTCCGCAATGCATAATAGCACGCATTTCCAGAATTGAGCCTATGTCTAATTTCTTTGTGCATCTCATTCCTATTTGTGATTATTGTTCCTAGGTATTTGAATTCAGCCACTTCCTCAAAATTTATTTTAAAATAACTATAGTTAAATAATGATTTGTGAGTAAACAGCTTAATTTTATTCGTTAAATAGTCCTAACAAATACCACTCTTGATTTCCAAATTCTCTAGATAAATTCACTCCTCACTTCGTGAGTCGTGAATTTATCGATAATTTGGAAATCATTCGTGGCATTACTTATGATAAATGTGTTGTTGAAGCGTTAGACATGTAGCAAGTCTTTTGGACTGCGAAAAGGATGGGTTTTGATAGAATACAATGAAAAATTAACCAACATCACCTGAAGCAGGTATTGTAAAAATTGTAAAATCAATACAAATTAGGCCTATACAAAAACTGCCCCGGTGCCGGCCCACTTTCCCAAGCGAAAAGGTAAATACCGGAGAAGCTCCATTGCACCTGGGATATTTGGAGTTTAATTTCTTAACCGGATCAGAGTTCAAAGGAATCGCAGCTGGTGCTAACAGTTACTGTACAATGAAGGGTATGAACAATACTATAAGCAAGTAACCATTTGCTCCGTTTGGAAGACAGGCGAAACATACATTGCTTCTGCTTCTTATACCACACTTTGTCTACCTCATCACCCCTTTATATTTCTACTAGCTTTAATTCGCTATCCCCACCATAACTTAAACACACGATCGAGAGAAAGTTTAACTCTGGCTGTTCCTCTACATCGAACATCTCACTATTCCTCATCCTTCCTTGTTTCAGCCACACGACTCTGGAATTCCCTCCCATCGTACATAAAGGACTGGCCGACTCAAAAACAGTTTAGAGAGAAACTCACTTCATATTTCCTTAGACAATATAATATATAGCCCTGTTCCATGTATACTTTTATTGTTCCTTTATATTTTAAACTTTCTTAACAAGCCATTTACTTAATCTAATTCTCAGTTATTATTATTATTATTATTATTATTATTATTATTATTATTACTATTTTTCTTTCTTTCCCTTGTCAACTTTATATTGTGCAGTCTATATATAATTATGCATCATTACTGCTGTGGTCTCGAGGTAGCGTGCTGCCTTGTCACGCAGCGGGCCCGGGTTCGATCCCGGTCGGGGCAGTTTTTCTGGGTGAGGTTTTTATTGGGGTTTTTCCTCACCTGTAAGACAAATGTCAGGAAAACTTTAAGGCCCAAACGGTCCCCGAAATCATATGGCCATCATCCTTATCATTATCATCCTCACCATTATCATTATCATCATCATCATCTTCACAGGTGTGGAAAGCAACGGGAAGCTACCACACCTACACAATTCCCTAGTAAAGCTGCAAGCATAGCATGAAAATGCTATGATTGCAGTGAAGGACCTGCCTTCGGGCAGAATTACTATGGATGGAATCATAATTCTTATTATATATATATATATATAATTTAATCCTGGTGAAGTGGAATAGAAGACCTTAACTCCATCAGGTAAAATAAATAAAATATATAAATGAAACAATCACACCGTACGCAGATCAACTCTGCCTCAAAAATAGCAATAATCCAATATTAAAAATTAGCCCATAATCAACCCATTTCGGGTAAGGGCCTTCTGTGACTGCAGGGTGGTTTACGTTACATCCTCGGGTTAGCCAACCCCTTGGGACGATCACTTCCACATTTTTATGGATTGCTTCCACTTTTGTCTGTCTTGCGCTATTCTAGTCCACAATTTTCCTAGATGACACTTAAACACTTCACTCCAACTTTTTTTTTTTTTTGTCTTCCAACTTTCCTTTTCCCTAATCTGGGTTCCCACATAGTCACTGCGTAAGTCCACTTTTTAGGTTCCATTCGGAGCATATGCCCCCCCCCATTTCCATTTTAACCCTTTGCTGATGTTGCTACATCTTTCAGTCCCGTTATCTTGTGGATGTTCTCGTTCCTGAAGCGGTCTCTTTTCGTGAGGTTTATAAGCTTCCGTTCCATTTTTCTCTGGCAAATTTCTAACATGGCTGTTTAATCCAAGATAATAAATACAAATTGCAAGAAGCTGACCTCATACGTTCCATTAATCATCATCATCATCATCATAGTCCATTCACGAATTTAGGCCATTTGTTGACCTGTTTCGACCTCAAGAGAAACGCCATCTTCTGAGTGGACGTTCTGGCCTTCTTCCTGCAGGTTGGTAGCTTAGCATATATTTGGGTATCCTGTGATCTTTCATTCGATGAACATGTTGCAGGTTCCATGTGTAATTCTTCTAAGATGTCTTCATCTTTTAATTATCTAGTAGTGTATATCCTGCAGTCCTCCTAAGGTATCTCATTTCAGCAGATCTAAATCTCTGTATATCCTTCTGTTTCAGTGTCCATACTTTGCTACCAAACAAAAGAGTTGGAACAGCCAGTGTTTTATACGCTTTTAGTCTTTAATGTTATTGGACTAAGAGGCCATTTGGTGACGTGTTTCGGCCTCAAGAGAAACGCCATCTTTTGAGTGGACGTCCTGGCCTTCTTCCTGCAGGTTGATAGCTTAACATACATTTGCGTATCCTATGATCTTCCACTCGATGAACATGTTGCATCCATCTTGACTTAAAATCTGAAATTTTGTTTTCTAAAGGTTCCAATGGTAATTCTTCTAAGATGTCTTCATTTTTTAAAGATCTAGTAGTGTGTATCCTGCAGTATTCCGAAGGTATCTCATTCCAGCAGATCTAAGTCTCTGTATATCCTTCTGTTTCAACGTCCATACTTTGCTACCAAACAAAAGAGTTGGAAGAGCCAGTGTTTTATACGCTTTTAATCTTTAATGTTATTGGACTAAGAGGCCATTTGGTGACGTGTTTCGGCCTCAAGAGAAACGCCATCTTTTGAGTGGACGTCCTGGCCTTCTTCCTGCAGGTTGATAGCTTAACATACATTTGCGTATCCTATGATCTTCCACTCGATGAACATGTTGCATCCATCTTGACTTAAAATCTGAAATTTTGTTTTCTAAAGGTTCCAATGGTAATTCTTCTAAGATGTCTTCATTTTTTAAAGATCTAGTAGTGTGTATCCTGCAGTATTCCGAAGGTATCTCATTCCAGCAGATCTAAGTCTCTGTATATCCTTCTGTTTCAACGTCCATACTTTGCTACCAAACAAAAGAGTTGGAAGAGCCAGTGTTTTATACGCTTTTAGTCTTTAATGTTATTGGACTAAGAGGCCATTTGGTGACGTGTTTCGGCCTCATGAGAAACGCCATCTTTTGAGTGGACGTCCTGGCCTTCTTCCTGCAGGTTGATAGCTTAACATACATTTGCGTATCCTATGATCTTCCACTCGATGAACATGTTGCATCCATCTTGACTTAAAATCTGAAATTTTGTTTTCTAAAGGTTCCAATGGTAATTCTTCTAAGAGTTGGAAGAGCCAGTGTTTTATACACTTTCAGTCTTGAATGTTTTTGGACTAACTGTGGCTTGAAGATAGAATTTATTAACCTTAAAATCACGTTCCATTAATAACAATCTAAATCACATATCAAATATTAAATTGGTATCTGATAAATCAATCGTCCTCAAATAAATTACTAAAGTTCATTAAATAGTTCGAATATGGAGGCCTTTCAAAAACAGTGTTTCATCTTCTGCATTTTAACTGGTACTGATGTTGTTGTATAAGTTGTACAGCGGGTTTATGTCTGCGGGTGTATTCTCATTGAGTAGGTCTGTATTCTTTGCTTCTTTTAGAATCTCTATATCTTCAAGGGTGCTGATCCTGTCGTTTTTATACCCTCTGTGTAGTACTGACACAGTATTACCGATTTTATCGAACTGATGGCCCGTTTCTAGTATATGTTTTGGCAAAACTTGATTTTTATTCGTTATTAATAAAATTTTTGAAATGTTCAGAATATCTTGTGTTGAAATTTCTTGTTGTTTTGCCTATGTAGAACTTTTCACAATTATTGCATTTTAGTTTATGAACGCCTTTATTTTCGTATTTATTTGTTGCTTTTATTTTGTTGGATGTGATGTTGTTGAGTTTGTTATTGCTTTTGAATATGAATAATATGAATTTTTAATCATCATCATCATCATCCATGCAGGTATTAGGCCGTGTGGCCTGTTACGGTCTCAAAGAGGAATTTTCCATCCAGCGATTTTTTGGACGTCCCAGCGATCTTTTGCCTTGGGGGCAGTAGCGAAGTATGGCTTTTGGAATTCTATGAGATGGCATTCGTTGAAGATGATGGGCTTTTCAGTTGTTCTAGTTTTGTATATGGTGAAGAATGGGTTCTACATCTAACTCTTCCATAATTTCCTCATTTCTTTTAAGGTCCCACTTTGTGTAGCCTGCGGTTCGGCGCATACATCGCATCTCATTTGTTGTTATTCGGCTTTTATCTCTTCTTCGTATTGTCCATGCTTCACTACCATATCTTAATACTGGTCTTGCGAGAACCTTATAAGGCCGTATTCTTGTGTTCTTCTGTACTAAAGGTGGTTTCATTATACTGTTAATTATCCCCGTTGTTTTTGTAAAATTTGTGATTTTCTTTGCTATATCAGCTTCATCTTGAAATGTTAAATTATAACCCAAATAATTAAATTCATTTACTCGTTCTAAAATTTCATCATCCAAAACAATTTTGCTAGTATAGGGTATTTCTCACTTTAGTTTTCTTTGTATTGATTTCCATATTGTACCTTTTTGCAATTATATTAAAATTGTGTATAGAATACTGTAAATCTGTTTCTGTTGGAGCTATTAATACCAATTCATCTGCAAAAAGCAAAGAGTCTATTTTATGGTTTCTATTAATTTGATAGAACCGTGTCTCATCTGTCGCCAATCTTGGAGTATTCTATCCATGTATATGATAAAGAGCAAGGGCGAGAGGCCACATCCTTGTCTTACTACTTACTTACTCACTGACACTATCGAACCCGTAGGTTCATGGCCGCACGGACATAAGCTCTCCATACATCCCTATCCTGAGCTAATGCTTTCCAATCATTCCCTGTATAATCTACTTCCCTCAAATCATAGTTAATGTTGTTCTCCCACCTCATTCTTGGTCTACCAACTGGGCGTTTTCCTTCTGTCTTTCCTACAAGAAGTTTCCATGCACGTCTTTCATTCCCCATACGCGCAACATGTCCTGCCCATCGCAGTTGTATTTTTACGGTGAAAGATCGTCACTCTTTCGACCAAGGTACTTATTTCGTCTGGCTTATCACCTTCGACCAGTCCGGCATGGGTAACCCTATCGGCAGCAATGCTACCGCCGGCATAGCTCTCAGGATCATTTAAGCACACAACCCACTCCACCACGACAAGGTAAAGATACCATGGAGGGACATCCTTGTCTTACGCCCCTATTAATTTCGGTTCATTCTGTTTGTGTGTTATTGATTCGAACTAAAATCAAATTTGTTTTATAGATATTGTATAAATTTAAAATATGCTGTTGTGGTAGATTGTTGTCAGCTAAAATTTCCAACAGTTTATTCCTATTGATTTTGTCGAAGGCAGGAATTTTTAATATGAAGTTTAAAAGTGTCGATTAATCTAAATCTTGTAAGTAGATACCGCGAAGCATTTGTAGGCGAACCAAGTATATCTAGGTATTCTTTAGCCATGGTCCTAATGATTCGCAATGTACAACAGTAAATTCATGCTAGCTTCGACGGTACCACATACCAAATTTTTGGGGTTAAGGGTCTCAGTCTTCGTGCCCACCTCGGCTTCTTAACAGAAGGTGGCAGGCAACACAATATCCGCTTAAACAGCCGCATTCTGTGTTGTTTATCTTGTTTTGATTTGATACAAAAGTTACATGCACAGTAAAACCAACCAGGGCAAAACTCATATTCGTTTGTTTAAATAACATTGGTGACAAGATTTTCTTCTCAATAAATCTGATTAGTGAATCTAGTGGATTTTTCATACTGAATTCAGGTATGTAGTCAGAATTTTTCCATGAGGCACAGTTTTTTTGTGACAGCTACTTTTTTAAAATTGATTTTAGCATTGTCTTTGACCTGTCATAGGAACCTTTACCTTATATGTAGCGATTTTATTCAAGCTGTATTTAAGGGCTGTCTCTGATGAGCACGGTGAGCGTTTTCATCAGCAAATTTCCACAATGGAAAAGAGGTACCAAGGCAAGTGGAGTTCTAATATGCTGGCTGACTACTGTTGAACCAAGAAGAGAGATGTTCCAGATGCAAAATATGCCCGAAAATCAGTATCTACCACTTTCTAGATAAGTCAGAATGAGTTACAGTTAGATGGATTTTATTAAAAATTATAAAAAATGTAAATATATATTACAGAGAAATCTTGCCTGATAGGAAAAAAACTGAAATGATATCTAAATTCAGGATGAAAAATACTTCTAAAATCTCACATTTTTATTCTTGTGAAAGAAAAAAGTTCATTTTTGTCGACCAGTGTAATCAGATAAGTTTTGTATTGGGGTTTATCATTATTACAGTTCCTACTTCAGATGATGATTAGTTGATTAATTTTTCATAAGTAATGTCATCGTTAAATACGTGAATTTGTCTAGAGGATTTGGAAATCAAGAGTGTAGTGAAGTTAAGCTGTTTATTCAAAAAATCATTATTTAAATATAGTTATTTTAAAATATTTGTATAATTAATGTAAACGGCGAAGTTTGAATACAAATAAAAAATGTGTGATTATGTTTCATCTGTTTAACCAGTGCAACTTGATCATATAATATTATTTATTGTCATCTGGCGTGGGAAACTTCAAATAAGATCACAATATTGTAACAATGCACCCTAGTGGAGAAAAATTAAACATCAAACTGTATATTATAACGAACACTATAGGATATTAATATTTTTTTAGAAACCGTTTCAATAAAATCATTATTTAAAAACACAATTATTGAACAAAAAATTATCAAATGTGTAGTTCGAAGGAATCTCTTCATTATTTGTTATATTCGATGTATTTGTTGAAGAGTCAATCCCTCTAAAATAATGCTCTGACCTGTTCAGAATACTAAAAAAGAGGAACTTTCTTTATCACAAAAGCAGGAAGTGGTTAAGGTAATTCGATAAAGAGTGTGGAGAAACGCAATTGTCATTGGTTGTAAAACAAAAGTCATTGAAACGTGATTGGTCAGTGACTACCATTTGGGACATGAGTTAAATTCTCTTTATAATTTTCAGAACCCATCTTTTAAAGTCAAATGACATCTACATGATTAACACTTAGACTAATTTTGCATTAAGTCACCGGAGACCGTGGCCTCATATCAAAACACTCACTTAACATCGCTAAATACTCTGTGAATGTTTTTGGGTAGAATTCTGTTCGTTCCAGCCTGTTTAGGGAATTCCATGTTAACTGGAGCAAATTCTACAATTAATTTTTTGAAGGCTTAAAATAATTGAAAAATCCTTTTTCTCAAAACCGCCTAGAGATGGTATGATATAATCTAATATATAGAAATGAATGTTTGTTTGTTCGTACTTTATGCGCGGCCATACCGTTGATCCGATTGTGTTGGGGCTTTTTGCAAAATGTTCAGGAGATTCCCGGGATGAACATAGGCTCTAAGAGAGTTGTGATACTCAACTCCTACACCCTTAAAAATCGCCCTTTGTAGTGGAAAACGTGAAAAAAGTAGCTCTTTGGACGCTTAAATGGCTTATGCTGCCTAAATCATAACAAATTCACAAAATTAATGTACACAGAATTGAATATCTCAAAAAGCTCTACAAAAAAGTCCGCGACAGCATATGTTTATCTCTTACGGATAACTCACAATAATCATTTTTGTCTTTCATTGGTGCCATGAAGATCGAAACAAGTACGTAGATTCCTGTGCAAGTATAGCAGCACATGGCGGGTATTCTTTTACGGATAACTCACAATAACGAATTTTATCTTTTAGCTCATTTATGCCAAGAAGATCGAGATAAGTAGATTGAAACACCGGGTAATCAGCACGGGGAATCTAAAAATATAAATTTATAATTATTTTTCCTTTTACTCATTAAATTAAACATAAAAGCACATTAATTTTAATTTATTTAGGCGTAGCAGCGCACGGCGGGTACTAGCTAGTTCATAATAAAAAGAAAGACGTAGCTTTCTGAGTTATGCTCAAAATTATTTTTTTCTGCAACTGACATTTCTTTAAAAATACGTACTATTAAGGAAAGATATTAAAAAAAAGTCTATGAAGTTTGAAATGGTAAATGAAAATATAAAATACAATCATTACATGGTACAAGGACTTAAAAATCCGTAGTTCAGGTTTTATCACTAAAAGCAATGGCTAAAAATTAAGAGAGCAAAGGTAACTGACGTAACCATTCTGTGTGGCATATGAGTTTTAATTAGAATTAAATGTCTTTCTTTTTTAAATCATTATTTTAAAACAACTATGATATATGTCTTACACTACAATGTTATTTGGATGCGATTAGTGATTTTTTGGCGCCAAAACATCGAGAATAATTTGGGTCCTTTATATTTGAATATAGCCACTTGAACCTTCATAATGATATTGTATGTGAACTAATAAGAATAATAATTGGTCGTCCCAAGCTTCTTCTGACACATTTTTTTAGTTACTATACATTGGAAAGAGTGGAGAATGCCGAGTTTGCAGTGAAAGAACTGCTCTTGAGCAGAACACTATTATTGAAGAGTGTCTGAAGACATAAAGGAGTTTTTTTTTTCGCAAAATCAAATACGCATACCCTCTATTTTTTTTCTGTTTGATCTTAATAACTCAAATAAATATTGCGATTGGATCATGACAACCCGTACCGACTTCATGCCAAACATAATGACATGCAAATTTGTACTGGGATAGACACCTTGTTCCAAAATGAGTTTTGGGGTTTTAAGAAGTTGGTATAGCTTTACAAACGACATTGGATGCGTGATTATTTGCTATAATGAAAGAAAAACTGTGAAAGTTTTATATCCTGTCTGCAGTAATTTGTTTCATGTCATTATTACGTTGTCAGCGTTAAATTTGTGAAAATGGCGACTCTTGCACATAAGCCATTCTGTGTGTTGCAATTTGCGAGGTCTGGTTCCATTGTTGCAGTGCAGCGAGCTATCCGACGGCAATTTGGAATTGATATTCCGACAGATAAGATTATCCGTCGATGGTATAAGCAGTTAGAAACAACTTTTTTTTTATTTAAGAGCCCCCCCCCTGGGTTTACAAACAACTAGATGTATCAGTAAAAGGAAAAGCCCAGGACGTCCACGAACACCAAATAACGCGTCGGTCCGAATGACATGGTTTATTCCCATAGCCTCCACGGTCTCCCGATCTCACACCTTGTGATTTCTTTCTATGGGGTATGTGAAGGACCATGTATGTGTACGTACGACCACTTCCCGTCGACCTTCCAAACTAGAGAAAAATGATTGTTGTCAGCTGTTGAACCATTACTCCAAATATGCTGACCAGTGTTTGGGAGGAATTCGATTATCATAAGTAATGCCACGAGTGATTTCCAAATTATCGATAAATTCACGACTCACGAAGTGAGGAGTGAATTTATCTAGAGAATTTGGAAATCAAGAGTGGCATTTGTTAGGACTATTTAACGAATAAAATAAAGCTGTTTACTCACAAATCATTATTTAACTACAGTTATTTAAAAATATTTTTATATTTAAAGTAAACGGTGATGTTTGAAAACTAATGAGAAACGATAGGTAGCCTACGCTTCTACTGCTTCTTTTGTTTATCACTGCAACCAGATCATACTATTTATTGCCAAAGGAACGCAATATTGTAAGAATGCTCTCTAGTGGAGAAAAAATGAAACACATCAATCTGTATATTAATTCATTTTTGATGTCGTATACATTTAAGAAAGTGCAAACAGTGGTTTCTTTTTTTGGTGGTATAATCAATTGCTACAAATGTTGACATGTAAGCACTATTATATACAATCTGGTAGCCGTATTTGTTATAGGCTCAGTCACTGCAAAATAACGGTCAGACCTGTTCAGAATATTAAAAAGGAGGAGCTTTGCTTAATATATGATAATCCTAACGTTGATAATTATTTCGTGAAACACGTCTCTGATTGGTTGTAATACAGAAATCATTGAAACGTGATTGGTCATTGACTCCCATTTGGGGCATGAGTTAAATAGTCGACTAGATATGTGCCGTGTAACGAAAGGTGCTCATATCGAATACTTACAAAGTATGCTATGAAAACTTGAAGAGTTTCTCTTTAATCCCATATAAGTTTTGTTCATATATATATATATATATATATATATATATATCATCTTCAAGGTATGGGCCTGTTGGCCCGTTCCGCTCCCCGGTGCACTATATGCTGCAGGTGCAGGTCGTCCCTCCAACGACGTTTTGGTCTTCCTACATTTCTTCGGCCTAGATGCCTATAATGAAGCAGCTGTTTTGATAAACGATTATTTGGTATTCTTTGTATATGTTCAAATGAATTACGTTTATTTGTGTGTATTCTCTCGTTTATATTATATATTTGTAATTCATCTCTGATATCTTGACTTCTCTTTTGATCTCTTAGAGATACACCCGCAACTGCACATATATATATATATATATATATATATATCTCCATCCATAGTAATTCTGCCCGAAGGCAGGTCCTTCACTGCAATCATAGCATTTTCATGCTATGCTTGTAGCTTTACTAGGGAATTGTGAGGTGTGGTAGCTTCCCGTTGCTTTTCACACTGGTGAAGGATGATGGTGATGATGATGATAATGATAAGGATGATGATGATGGCCATATGATTTCGGGGACCGTTTGGGCCTTAAAGTTTTCCTGACATTTGTCTTACAGGTGAGGAAAAGCCCCGATAAAAACCTCACCCAGAAAACTGCCCCGACCGGGGATCGAACCCGGGCCCGCTGCGTGACAAGGCAGCACGCTACCTCGAGACCACAGCGGTGGACGCATATATATATATATATATATATATATATATATAATGTAAGGGAAATTAAGTAACTTTGAAATCCTGTATATAAGGATTCTAGAACTAAAAGTTTATTTAGTAAATAAAACATCAATATGCCCAAAACGTATAACTATTTACTATTTTACAATAAAAAAAAACATTATTTATCAAATTTTCTTTTGAAAGTTTGCTTTTTACAATCATGATACAGCAAGTGGGCCTACGTACACCAAATTGTACTTACAATTGTTTTAACGTTATACAAATAAATTAAAATTATATGCGTTAAAAATAAAATGCTTCGATTTTTTTAGACATGTTTAGTTAACTTTCTGAAGTAACACAAGGTGTGCCCAGGCTTGCAAACACCAAACATGAGAGGTCTCAAATATCACACTAAGGGAAGCTGGTAATTAACTGTAATTGTATGGGCCATGTCCACTTTTACGTGCAATTCGCCAACATTTATTTATTTTTTTAAATTTAAATTTGTTCTCCTGTTGGTATTTAACAAGGTATGATAATACTGTACAGTCAACATCGTTAATCCTAATTTGTTCACTAACTAACTAACTCACTAGCACTATCGAACCCAAATGTTCATGTCCGCGTGGACATAAGCTCTCCATACATCCCTAGCCTGAGCTAATTCTTTCCAATCATTCCCTGTATAATCTACTTCCCTCAAATCATAATTAATGTTATTCTCCCACCTTATTCGTGGTCTACCAACTGGGTGTTTTCCCTCTGGCTTTCCTACAAGAAGCTTCCATGCACGTCTTTCATTCCCGTTCGTGCCACATGTCCTGCCCATCGCAGTCTACGAGACTTAACTGTTCTTATTATATCTGATTAAAATATATATACAGTCAATATGCCCATTTCACCAATTAATGTTTTAAAAAGGTCAACAAGTTTTCACAGCCAAGCTGTCATTCTCAAGACCAGATATTGACTGAAGACAAAATTGATAATAAAATATTTTAAATATTATATGTTATATAATATATTTTTTTTATTATCAATTTTGTCTTCAGTCAATATCTGGTCTTGAGAATGACAGCTTGGCTGTGAAAACTTGTTGACCTTTTTAAAACATTAATTGGTGAAATGGGCATATTGACTGTATATATATTTTAATATTTTATTACCAAGAAGATCACTTGTGTATTAAATTATTATATCTGGCTTCCTGTAGTTCACTGTTACGTAGTCTTTTCCATTCATCTGTCTGTTCATCTCTCTTTGGTCCAAAATTTTTCCTAAGAACTTTATTCTCAAACACTCGTAACCTCCTTTCCTCCCTTAAAGTAAGAGTCCACGTTTTGTATCCATATAATATAATTGGTAGAATAATAGTTTTATATATTTTCAGTTTAACGTTTATCAAAGGAATTGGGACGTCAAGAGTCTCTGTAATGCTTAATAGCACGCATTTGCAGAATTGAGCCTATGTTTAATAGGCTCACTATCATATAGTATTTATATCAAACTGTCGAAGACATTCTTCCAAATAGACTTATAAGGTAGTTAAATAGTAAATGGTATACTATAACTTGACAAATCCAACTACAATATGTATCGGGGGGGGGGGATGTGATTCTATACACAGCTTTTGGATTTTAACGTAAAAAATAATAAAATAACTAATACACGAACCATAGTATAGTCATGTAAAATACAAACATTTTCCCAATAGGATATATTGTATAGGCCTTACATAATATTAAAGTATTATACTGTGTGATTATAAAGTCTCAGTACATTTTAAAGAAATCGCTTACATATCGTATTTCTGTTACAGCCATTCGAAAGATACAAATATGTTCACCATTGAAGAGCAGATAGAGATTGTTGCTGCGTATTTAAGAGGCCAGTCGTACGATGAAGTTAGAGACTGATTCCAAAGGAAATCCTCACGGGAGACGTGTATCTTGATATGTTGCAACTTTTCTTACAGCCACAGTTACAGCAAGATGGTATCATTGATACAGTGGTGTTGCAACAAGATGGAGCACCACCACACTTTGCTCTGGCTATACGCGGGTATCTCAATGACAGGTTTCCCAAAAGGTGGATTGGAAGGGCATTGCGTCGTATCTGGGCACCTCGTTCGCTAGACCTCGCACCCCTGGACTTTTTTGCTTGGGGGTTCATCAAACAACAGGTGTACAGAACCAAGTTTCTTAATCTGCAAGTGCTGAAAGAACGCATACGCCAAGCGAGTGAAATGATTTCAGAGGATATGTTGGTGCATGTTTTCCGGGCGACGATGCGTCGTTGGGAAACATGTTTTGAGATTGATGGAGGTTATGTTGAACACTAACTTGATAGTAGAAACTACCTTATAATTTTTGTTTTATTTGCGCTACGTTATCCACAAAATGTACTGGGACTTTATAATCACACTGTAGAGAATGCACTAAAGCAAAGATTCTATAAATTATGTCGAACTGTTCTCATAATTTCGATGCTTCATTTGCCTTGTGATACTGCTTATTATGATAGTTTTTCGCTTGTGATAAACTACAGCACACGATATATTTTAGGATTTTATTATTATTGTTACCATCATCATCAACAATCAAAGGTTAAGCTCATGTGGCTTGTTCCGGTCTCATAGATTCTCATTCAAAAAGTTGAATCCATCTCTTTTTCGATCTACCAACTTTCCTGTCTCCTTTTTGTTTGTAATTAAGTATAATTTTTGGAATGCGACGATCTTTAATTCTTTGAACATGTTCTTTCCAGTTTTTTTCTAGATTCTTTTATTTTATCTAAATGTTTAAAAATATTTAGCTCTTTTCTAATATCTTCACTTCTTCTTTTATGTAGAAGATTGCAGCTAGCTACACTTCTCAGAAATCTCATTTCAGCTGCTTCTATGATCTTCTCTTCTCTTTTAGTTAAAACCCAAAATTCATTACCCTACAGTAGTACGGTAAGCGGACTGCCACCGCTTTGTAAAATTTTAGTTTTGTTTCCTTTATTATTATTATTATTATTATTATTATTATTATTATTATTATTATTATTATTATTATTATTATTATTATTATTATTTACTTCTCGCAGATGATCAGATGGCGAATGTTCAGGATCCGGATGATGTATTTTTCATGTTAAGGAAATTGCAGATAGAATACAAAAAATGGGGATTACAGATACATTATAATAAAACAAGAATGGATATTTCATTGGATACAAGAGACGAGTTAAAATATAATTAAGGAGAAATACGCAATATTATTATTTTTTTTAATATTTAGGATCTATTTTAGATAAAAATGAGAATTCAACTACAAAAATTGAAAAAAGAATAACTGATGGAAGAAGAAACATTGGTATGTTGAACTTAGTGATTTTGGAATAGTAATATAATATACAGAACGAAGAAAACTATATTTCAAGGTCTGTTACAAAGCATTTTATTATATGGCTCCGAAACCTGGACAGTAAGTAGAAAGCAATCCAACAAACTGTTATCAGTAGAAATGGATTTTTTGGAGGCGATCGACAAGAATTTCAAGAAGGGATAAAGTCCGAAACAGCACAATAAGGGAAATTATGCAAGTGGAAAAACATATTAGAAAAAAATAGTAGAAGAAGTTTGAAATGGTATGGAAAATTCATAAGAATTGAAGAAGATCCTTGATGGGAAAGCTAATGGAAAAAGTGGAAGAGGACATTGGATAGATGAAGTGAGGAGAAGTATGGAAGCTAGAGATTTGAAGGGAGAATATGCTTTAGACAGGAACCTCTGGCGACAAATCACTTTGGGTTGAAGTACAAACACTGCATTGTGGAATATTCCTCATAAAAATATAATTTGGTATTTACGAAGCCTTGATTATTCCTCTGTGTTACAGACCATGTTGTCTGCAAACATCACGAGTTTTCAAACTTTGTGATCTGAGGATACAGCGTTCAGTTTATATCCGAAGTTCACAGTTTCAATCGTGGCCAAGATCGATGGTATTTTTGGGATAGTGAAAATTCGAGGACGAGTTTCCTTTGGAGGGTAGATTAGATTAGATTTATTCAGATTTATTTAGCCTGGTGGAGTTAAGGCCATGTGGCCTTTTCTTCCACATACCAGGTCAAACATACATTACATCAGAATATAACAATCTGAATTAACTCTAATATTAAATACTAAATAAAGATTTGATTAAAAAGATAATATCTATTATATTACGATCTATAATGCAACCAGTTAATGTTAGTTAAAATTGAGACTAAAACTAATAATAAAATGTATACAAGCAAGACATATTAAATTGTCCCTGTCTAATGTATATAAAAAACAAACAAAAATAATGAGACATAGAAAACTAATTTTACGATTATAAAATATTTAAAACAAAACAAAAAAAATGTTAATCTTAATATAAATAATTGAATTTATTAATGTAAATAATTAAATTTATTAATTGTTAAAAGAATACTGTCAGTGAGGTGTATAAGTTAGTTGTTATTAAATAATTCTTTAATTTGTTTTTGAAGGATGTTATAGTTTGACAGTCTCTGACATAGGGCGGAAGGGAATTCCATGTTTTGGTAAGTGAGACCGTAAAAGATAATGAATAATATACAGTGTGATGAGGAGGGATATAAAGGACAATGTGCTGATGGGATCGAGTGTCAAGATTATGTGTGTCGGATAGTTTGATGAAGCGGCGTGATAAATAATTAGGTGATGATGTGTGAAGTATTTTATAGAGAAGGGATAGGAAATGGACAGTTCTATGATCTCTTAGACGAAGCCACGATAATTATACCAGGGACGGTATAACATGGTCAAATTTGTGAATACCACAAATAAAACGTGCGCAATAATTATGAACACGTTGAAGTCTTTGAGTGAAAATAATATTTAACTGTGAGTTTTAGTGCAAGACAATTTTGATATGGAATTCATGATAAAAAGGTTGAAAAGCACATATGAATCATGGGGTCTCACAGTAAATTTACAAAAAACAGAATATCTGGCAATAAATAGCAATGAAAGAGAAAACTTAGTATTGGAAGATGGAATCCAAATAAAGCAAATGAAACAAACTAAATATTTGGGAATGATTATGGATAACATCGAAGGTATAGGCAAAGAGAACATAAAACATAGAATTGAATTGAGTAGCAAAATAATATCATCATTAAATTCCATATGGTGGGATAAGCATATTTGGAAAGACACAAAAAAATATATTGGTAAAAACATTGGTGGAATCTGTTGCAATGTACGGAAGTGAGGTATGGACAATCAATAAGTACTACAAGAATAGACTAATAGCTCTAGAAATGGATTATTTACGAAGAAGTGCCAGAAAGTCTAAATTAGAACGTGTCACAAATAAGGAAAGGAAATTAGAAACAAAATGGAAGCAGAAGAAAGCATAATTGAAAGAATTGAGGAAAAAGAATTAAAGTGGTTAGGACATGTTTTAAGAATGGAAGATGAGCGATGGCCGAAGCAACTATATGAATGGCATCCTAACAGAAAGAAGAAAAGAGGAAGACCAAGGTTAACATGGAAGGAAAACATGAAGACAGTAATGCAAGCTAGAGGGCTAAGCATCGAAGATGCCCAAGACCGTAGGCTTTGGAGGTTTGGCACGGGAAGACGGCAGCAGCTGCAAAAACCCGAAGATAGATAGAGATAGTTTAAAAAATCATCCCAACAGAGTCACATGGTAAGTGAAAAAACTCATCGATTCGAAAAGCATGCCTTTAGAAAAATAACCCTCTGAATTCGCAAGTAGTTGATGATAAATCATTAAACACACAGCGATGAGGTGGAATGTATATTATTCTAATTGTATAGAAAAACATCTCTCCAGGATTCGGGTTTAGGATCGGAGAAAAATAGGTGATATTAAGCCAAGAAACCAACAAAAATAGATATGCTGCGACGTTTTTGTATTTATTCTAATTGTATCGCTTTCGTTTCTTGTTTCAATTTTGAACCCGATCATATTATGTTAACATAATTTTTCGGATGATAAAAATTCAGTATATTTTTGAAGCTGTGATTCTGCCCCTATTTTATTGACTTTGCTGTCTACGAAACATTATGAGTTTTTAAACGTTGTGGTCTGTTGTTACAGCGTCCCTGTTTACATCCGAAGTTCACAGTTTCAATCATGGTCAAGATCGATAGTATTTTTCGGATGGTGAACATTCGAGAACGGATTTCCGTTGGAGGATACCGTTAGTTAAAAAACCATTCCCACAATACAAATAAAAGTTTTTCGATTTGAAAAGTATATCCTTAAACAAATTACTTTCTGGATTCACGAATAGGAATGAGCAGAAATAAATTATGTTAAACTATTAAACAAACAAACAGTGATGAGATGTTACCTGATTATATATAAAAAAAAAAATCTTCTGTTGGTCCTCCAGGCTGGAGGCTAGCTCCCCCTTCTTACATAAAAATCAGTTAATGCTAAAATTCCCAAAGAAATGGAGAGAAATTACAATGTGAAAATGTGTAAATTAAGAAATTTGAAAAATTCAAATAAAGAAAAACTTATGAACTTCGAAATTCCCGCGGATTTTAATTGGATCCTGATGTTTATTGATCCACCGACAGAGGGAAGAAGAAGTACTTCTTCCGATCCACATCAGTCGAAGAGATATATTGGAGATGAAGCTGCCAGTGCTTTGAAACTGCAGTATAATTAGAAGACTGGATATGAGGTGAGGTATGAAGTATTTTAATTTAATCTTGTTTACGATCAAGTTTAGAATTATATGGCAAAGGTTGTAGTGAAACTGAGAAAATATTTAGTGAAGGAAGAAAAGTAATTGGAATGTTAAATTCAATGATATGCAGTAAAAATATCTAATATATAAATATGAATGTTTGTTTGTTTGTTCGTACTTTATGCGCGGCCATACCGTTGATCCGATTGTGATGGGGCTTTTTGCAAAATGTTCAGGAGATTTCCGGGATGAACATAGGCTATAAGAGAGTTGTGATACTCAACTCCTACACCTTTAAAAATCGCCCTTCGTAGTGAAAAACGTGAAAAAAGTAGCTCTTTGGACGATTGAATTGCTTACGCTGCCTAAACCATAACAAATACACAAAATTAATGTACACAGAATTGAATATCTCAAAAAGCTCTCCAAAGAAGTCCGCGACGGCATATGTTTATCTCTTACGAATAACTCACAATAACCATTTTTGTCTTTCATTGATGCCAAGTAGATCGAGACAAGTACGTAGATTCCTGTGCAAGCATAGCAGCACATGGCTGGTATTCTTTTACGGATAACTCACATTAACGAATTTTGTCTTTAGGTCATTTATGCCAAGAAGATCGAGATAAGTAGATTCCCGGGCAACATCAGGTAATCAGCGCGGGGAATCTTAAAATAATTACGATATACATTTATAATTATTTTTTATTATACTTATTCAACTAATCATAAAAAGTACATTAATTTTCGTCTTTCAACTCATTTATGCCAAGAAGATAGGGATGAGTCGATTCCTTGACAACGCCGGGTAAACAGCACGGGGTGTCTAAAAATAATAACGATATGAATTTTTGCCTATACTTATTTAACTAAACATAAAACACATTAATTTTCGTATTTCAGCTCATTTATGTCAAGAAGATCGGGATAAGTAGATTCCCGGACAACGCCGGGTAATCAGCACGGGGTATCTAAAAAAATTAATTTATAGTTATTTTTCTTTTACTTATTCAATTAAACATAAAATCACATTAATTTTCAATTATTTAGGCGTAGCAGCGCACGCCGGGTATTAACTTATTATAAATAAAGCCAAGACATTGATATTTAAATCATTAGTACAAAGTGTTATGTTGTATGGTGCAGAGACCTGAACTTCAGGTAGACAGCAAGCAAACAAATTATTGACAACTGAGATGGAGAAAGTTCGGAAACAGAAAATTAGAGAAATAATGAATGTTAAACATAATATTTTAGAAGTAATAGAAGAACGAAGATTGAAATAGTATGGACATCTGAAGAGGTTGGAGAATACTAAAGAGGTTGGAGAATAATAGAATCCCAAGAATTATGCTGGATTGGAATGTTGAAGGCAGGAGGAGGAGGGGGAAACCCAGGTAACAGTGGATGGATGAAGCGAGAAGAAACATGATCAGCCGAGACTTCAGAGAAGAAGATGCTGAGGATAGAAATCTGTGGCGGAGTAAAATACATTTGGGCTGAAGAATAACTACTGTAATGTAGAGAAAATCCTTATTTAAAACATTGTGTTCTCAATTCGCGTTTAGAATCAGAAGAAAAATAGAGGATATTAAACCAAGATACCAACAAATAAACAAACAAACAGAAATAACTGTGCTGCGAAATATTCCTATTATCTTTGTTATATCGCTGTAGCTTCTAGTTCCGAGGTTAATGATTTTGACCCTGGTCACATTAAACGTAATTTTTCGGATGATAGAAATGATATATATTTTTTGAAGCTCTGATTCTGCCCCTGTGTTATTGACCTTGCTCTCTACAAACATATACTTTTCAAACTCTGGCCTGGGATTATAGTGACCCTGTTTATATCTATGGTTCATGGTATCGATCCCTATCAAGATGGACAGTACTTTTCGCATAGTGAAAATTCGAGGATGTGTTTCCTTTGGAGAGTATGGGATGTTAAACCAATCGTCCTCGCAGAGATGGGTTGTACGATAACATTTCTTCTATTCGAAAAACTTATCCCTGGCAAAATTACCTTTTGGTTCGCTATTAGTTTTATAGCAGAAATATTATGTCAAACCAAGGAATACACACTAACGAACTTGAGTGAGGTGAGGTATTAGTCATTCAAAATATCTCTGCAGGCGGAAGAATTATGAAGTTCTGTTTGTTGCTACACGTCACGTCATAATAAGGCAGTGTATACTGTCTGCGTCCCACGTCCCATTCCCCTCTGCACTCATAGATAGCAGTGTCACGTGTTCTATTCCTGCATAAACACGACTGCAGTGCCCTCCGTCAACAACTGCACTTACTCCTTAAACGGGTAATATTAATCTAGTTATATCGCGTTCTTCTCTGGATCTATGATTCATGGTTTTTATTCCAGTTAAAGTTAAATTAATTTTTCGGATCATGGAAATTTAAGCTCCGCGATTTCCTTTGGAGGGGAAGTTAAAAGTCGTCAATATCATGTAATACACATATATGGAGATACCAAAACCACTGAGTCCACTATTTACGTATATATTCACTATATATCGTACTACCGTAAATATCCGCTGTGGTCTCGAGGTAGCGTGTTGCCTTGTCACGCAGCGGGCCTGGGTTCGATCCCCGGTCGGGACAAGTTTCCTGGGTGATGGTTCTTTTCGGGGTTTTTTCTCGCCTGTAAAGACAAATGTCAGCTGTATGACAAATGTCAGGAAACTACTAGGCCCAAATGGTCCCCGAACATCTGGTCATCATTATCATAATTAACGTACTCATTAAGTTTTGGATTAAGGCCCTCCTGGCGCATCGTTACCATTATCATCACCTATCATATATATCATCGGGACGGCGTAACGCCACCTTTCAGACGCCGCAACCTCAGAAGTGGGTTACAAGAACGCCATGTCAGGAGAGAATACCATAATGTCGAAATGACAGCGTGGTGGCATTGAAGCAAATATATATATATATATATATATATATGTGACTTGATAAGAAAAATAAGTTCCTGAACTGGATTTGAACCCGGTACTCTGGGTCAGTACCTCAGCGTGTTGTTATCCATTACACCATCAGGCGAATTCAATTCAAACACTTATTTTTCTTATATATATCTTCTTCCTTCCAAGAATTAGGCCAAGGCCTATTACGATCCTATAGAAAATTTTCCCTCCAGCGTTTCATAGGACGGTCTAGTGATATTCGTCCTCTTGGTATATAATTATAAACAGCTTTGGGGATCCGATTTGAACTCATTCTTTCAAGATGGTGTTCCTAATATATATATTATATTCTCCATTATTACTAGATGTCGTGAGAACTCGGTCTTCACTGCCACCTAGTAGTATAGATATATGCATCTATCTATAGTAATTCTGCCCGATGGCAGGTCCTTCAATGCAATCATAGCATTTTCATGCTATGCTTGCAGCTATATATATATAATAGTAGTGTTTACGCATTCAAATTATTAATGTAAAAACAAATTGTACTAATATATAGACACAAATTGTTATTAGTTTAAGACAATTGATACTATTTTTTATAATTATGTCCAAATTATTTTTGTGAAAGAATTAATACAGTGTTCAGACCTCCAAATTAATATAACGAACCTGGGATCTAATCGGGACACCCACTCGGCATTTATCACGGCTTTAGTATGTTCGGTTATAATAAGATCTACACAGACATTAATAAAGGGTGTATCATCCTTTTCTTGTATAGGAAATTACGCGATCATTCGAATTGAAACTTACTATACAGCTTCTTCTGTGTCTCCATGGTGTTGCTTTCTGTACCGGCGCGGCGCGACGTGTTGAGCGCTTATACGCACCGATTAGTACCGAAGCACAACAGTGTATGCTAGGTTCAGTGTTGTACTTGTGTGCAGGAGGTCCGAGAGTAACCAGTGGTTGTTTGTGTATAACTGAAAGTGAATATATAATCTGTTCAGTCTGGTCAAAATTTTATCCAAATATTGTAAATTTTAATGCACAGAAAGTGTTGGAGAAAGTTGTAATGTTCATATAGAAGGGGATATACATCATAGCAAAATGTAAATAAGTAAACAAATATTACAAAATATAATAATGAATTTTGAACATACATAAATAAATATTACAAAATCTAATAAGGAATTTTGAACGTAATTAAATAAATACATATTACAAAATCTAATAACGAATTTTGAACTAAAATAAATAAATAAATGTTACTAAATCTAATAATGGATTTTGAACGTAAATAAATAAATAATACAGAATCTAATAACTAATTTTGAAAGTAAATAAATAAATAAATATTACAAAATTTAATAATGAATTTTGAACGTAAATAAATATTACAAAATCTAATAACAAATTTTGAACTAAAATAAATAAATAAATATCACAAAATATAATAATGGATTTTGAACGTAAATAAATAAATAATACAGAATCTAATAACTAGTTTTGAATGTAAATAAATAAATAAAAATGAATATTATACAATTTAATAGTGAATTTTGAACGTAAATTAATATTACAAAATCTAATACCTAATCTTGAACTAAAATAAATCTAATAATGGATTTTGAACGTAAATAAATAAATAATTCAGAATCGAATAACTAATTTTGAACGTAAATAAATAAAGATTACAATATTTAATAATGAACTTTGAACGTAAATAAATATTACAAAATCTAATAATGGATTTTGAACATAAAATAAATATTACAAAATCTAATAATGGATTTTGAACATAAAATAAATATTACAAAATCTAATAATGGATTTTGTTCGTAAATAAATAAATAATACAGAATCTAATAACTATTTTTTAACGTAAATAAATAAATAAATATTACAAAATTTAATAATGAATTTTGGACGTAAATAAATATTACGAAATCTAATAACTAATTTTGAACTAAAATAAAGAAATAAATATTACCAATCTAATAACTAATTTTGAACGTAAATAAATAAATAAATAAATAAATATGGAAGAACAATTTTGGACGAAACAGTATTGGAAAACGACTGCCAAAATAACAGAATTTTTTTGACAGTAATATAATTCTGATACAAAGAATGCTGCATTCTAGAAGAAACGGTATTGAAAAAAAAGGACAAATGTTAGAATTAATGAAAATTCTTTTAAGATTGTCATAAAAAGTTTCTTATGTGGAAAGTGAAATCCAGACCAAACTATGTTGAAAAACGACTACTAATACAAGAACTTTATTTTTTTATTGTAATACCATGATTCTGATATGGAAGGTGAAATCCAGAAGAAACAGCATTGAGAAACAACTGCCAATACAACAAAATTGTTGTTTTCTGAGATAGTGCGAGTAATATTGGGACTGGAAGTAAATATCAATAAAACTAAAAATATGGTCACACATAGAAATACATTATATAATGGAAATGGACGGCTAATGGCAGATAAGGGAAGTTTTGAGGACGTGGCTGAATTAAAATACCTAGGGACAATAATCACAAATAGGAGTATAGGAATGAGATGCAAGGAAATTAAACATAGGCTCAATTCTGGAAATGCGTGTTATTGTGCATTGCAGAAACTCTTGACGTCCCAGCTCCTCTCAAGAAACGTTAAACTGAAAATATATAAAACTACCAGTTATATTTTATTGATGCGAAACATGGACTCTTACTTTAAGGGAGGAAAGATGATTACAAGTATTTGAGAATAAAGTCCTTAGAAAAATGTTTGGACCAAAGAGAGATGAACTCACAGGTGAATGGACAAGACTTACACAACAGTGAACTACATGGTCTTTATAGGAAGCCAGATATAATAACACTTAAGCCTCGTAGACTGCGATGGGCAGGACATGTGGCACGAAGGGGGAATGAAAGACGTGTATGGAATTTTCTTGTAGAAAAACCAGAGGGAAAACGACTAGTTGGTAGACCAAGAATGTGGTGGGAGAATAACATTAACTATGATTTGAGGGAAGTAGATTATACAGGGAATGATTGGAAAGCATTAGCTCAGGATATAGATGTATGGAGAGCTTATGTCCGCGCGGCTATGAACCTACGGGTTCGATAGTGCCAGTGAGTTAGTAATATAATTGTTTCTGATATCGAAGGTGATAATTGGACGAAATCGTATTGAAAAAGACTGACACTACAATTTTGTTTTGTCTATTGACACCAGATTGTCTTTTATGACATTTCTGGCTTTCTCTGATAGTATTGGCAGAATTGTAATCCATTTCTTAGCTTGGGGCACCTGAAAGGCGGAGTTACGTTCCCCCGATGGTATGATGGGTGATAAATGGCAATGAAGAGCCAGGAGAGTTCTTAACCTAAATTCCAGACCATGGGCAACCACAGGAATGATTCCCTTTATGGAAAAATTGTTATGGTTTGACCGGGAATCGAACCTGGGACCTCATGAACAGTAGTCAGGAACGCTGACCACTAGCCCGTGAGGCTGTTCACATTACAAAATATGTTTGGGTGTTTCTTAGATGCTTTAAATTTAAGTTCTGAAATACAAGGTGATCTACAAACTAAACAATTTTGAAAAACGGCTTCTAATACATGACCTCCTGAATTCATTTTTAGATGATTTACGTTTTTTTTTTCAAATATGGCTAGAGGATTGAAATATAATAACGTATGCAACTGCTTAACCTCTAGAGCCGTGGAGGGTGCATCCTTCTTCGGAAAGGTCTTTCTCTGATACATCAGCAACTGGAAACCATCACAACGCAACACGATCTGAGACTAGTTGCGACACCTGCTGGTTCTATACGACAGTGTTCTGCTCTAGGGCAGGTCTTTCACTGCAATTATAGCATTTTCACGCTATGCTTTGCAGCTTTACTAGGGAATTATAGGTGTGGTAATTCCCCATTGCTTTCCACACCGGTGAATGATGATGGTGATGGCCGGATGATTTTCGGGGACCGTTGGGTCCTAAGCTCCTGATATTTGTCTTACAGGTGAGGAAAAACCCCGAAAAAACATTACCCAGGAGCCTCTTCCGACCGGGGATCGAACCCGGGCCCGCTGCGTAACAAGGCAGCACGCTACCTCGAAATCACGGCGGTGGACAGCTGCTGGTTATGCACTCTGAATACAATCTAGACACTGTCCAACCAATATAAATGGACTGAACAGGGCACATAAGACACTAATGCAGCCGGAAGAGACAAGTCCCTGCTCCGACTCATTTGATTGCACCTGGTGAACTTAGTGCAAACTCGACAGACCAGGGGACAAAGGGCCAACACATAGTCTAGTCTAGAGCAATGGGAGAAAGTTTCGTATCTAAACACTGGCTCTGATAATTACTACGAGTATTAAATTATATTGTAATACCACTGCAAAAGTACCTTGCGAAAAACTGAAATTGCTTACCAGCGCGGATGACGTCGACTCCGCTGGGATACCAACGCTCGCCTTGTCTGAGCAGGAGAAGAACCGTATTGTTTGGCAGTGTTCGGAAATATTCGCCGTCTTCTACTTGCGTTCCGTCCGATTCGAGCACTAGGCGCACCGGCTCACCGGCCACCACTCCAAGCTTTTCCTTTCCTGCAAACAAAAATACCACCAATCATTCAACACTTTCTAGTTCAACAAAACAAATTCTGCGAAATTTGAATTAACTGATATCATTGTGAACGAACTTTTAAAAAATCATTCAACACTTTCTAGTTCAACAAACAAATTCTGCGAAATGTGAATTTAAGTCGTACCATTGTGAACAGGCTTTTGAAAAATCATTCAACATTTCTTGTTCAAACAAAACAAATTCTGCGAAATGTGAATTAACTGGTGCAATTGTGAACGAGCTTTTCAAAAAACATTCATTGTTGAAACAAAACAAATTCTGCGAAATGTGAATTAACTGGTACCATTGTGAACGAGCTTTTCAAAAATCATTCAACACTTTCTAGTTCAACAAAACAAATTCTGCAAAATGTGAATTAACTGGTACCCTTGTGAACGAGCTTTTCAAAAATCATTCAACACTTTCTACTTCAACAAAACAAATTCTGCGAAATGTGAATTAACTGGTACCATTGTGAACGAGCTTTTCAAAAATCATTCAACACTTTCTAGTTCAACAAAACAAATTCTGCGAAATGTGAATTAACTGGTACCATTGTGACAAGCTTATCAAAATCATTCAACACTTTCTAGTTCAAACAAAACAAATTCTGCGAAATGTGAATTAACTGGTACCATTGTGAATGAACTTTTCAAAGTTGTCTTTTAAATCAGTTGCCCCGTGTGGAATGACCGTTACTACAAAATTTGAAGGGCGGGCAAATAACACATTTATCAAAATATTCCATTGTTCATCACCACCAAGCAGAGCCACAATCTCCTGGATAGGTTTATTGAACAATAAATGGATGAAATGAGACGAAGTCTCATTTGAAAATCTGTGATATAGCCTACATTGATGCAAGCTTTCCAGGCCTGTTACATCATCGCAAGGGCAGATGAGAAGAAATCAAAGGACATGGATGGCAGAATATAGAGAAATATTGGAATGAAGTTTTTGGAAGGAAAAACTGGAGGAACTGAGGAAAACCTGTCCTGGCCTCCGATTCATCCATCACAAACACCACATGGAGTTACTGAGACTCAGAAACAACGTGACAGAGCAAAGTGGGTTCCTATCACAAAATTGTGTACATCTCTCCAAGTTTTTTATCAATATATTGCCTCGCCTCTTCCCAAGACGATGGCCTCAGAAGAGACTGAAACCTTGAAAAAAAAAATGTGGCTGCTGCCTTTTAAAAAATATTAGAGTTGTCCTTCTAGTTGCCCTCGCGATGCCAGGATGATATTCCATTTCTTGCTGGAAAGTGTGATGTATTCTGATGGAACCACATTCTGATCATCATAGCCATTCAGATATGAAGTTCCGAAAATCTTTACGGTAGTCGCGATCACGTTTGTAATGATGCTATATTGAATGTTTGGAATCAACTAATGCACGATTGTGCGACAGTCCATTTTTATATGTCGATGCGTGCATTGGAGGAAAAATGTTTTGCGATTTTTTAAATATTTAATACAGAGACAGTTGCAGCAACGGTGTTGTTGCACGTATGGAGAGAAGTAGAAAAAACCTTCAGGTTCTGAAGATAACTAGAAGTTAGATGCTGAGCTGGGAACTGTCAACCATAGCATGTCCGAAACCTGTATCAATGATGTATCAAGGTCGTGTCGAAAAATGTATCAGCCGCTCTTAACAGCAAGGCAATAAAATCCAGTGCCAAACCACTAATTTAAACTATAGGGAAGTAATACAACTCTCGAATTGGTAATTTGGATAACCCTAACTACCTGCCGTCCGCGCCGCGTCCCGCCTCACTCCACTTCTGTATTACTCAAACAGGGACATCCATCTGCTTCGTACAGTGGGTTGCCATTGCTGGATTCTGACAACGATTTCTGTGCCTTGCAGTTAAAAGCGGCTTTTTGTACACGATCTTGGTACATCACAACGGCTCTCTGGGAGGAAATTTCAAGGTATGTTTTGGGATGCAATGGTTGGCAGTTCACTTGTAAGACATCTATAAATCTTTTTTTTTTGTGCCATGTAGTTTTTGAGCAAATATCAATGATTTTAAGGGCCTTTTAGGACACAGTGCCGTTCTACGCCAATTTTAGTTTTTGAAAGACCCACATTTTCTGAGGAATTAAAATCCTACAGTGTCATGAATCAACAATGTCATTATAACAAGAGTTCCACGTCGTCTCTCGAAAAACATAACTAAACCCAATATCACCAACTCTTACTTTGTTCCTTTGATTTTAAAATGACAACATTTTATCTATAACGAGTAGAAATGTTATAGTCTAAACTTTTTTACTCGCCCTTCACAGCATGTACTCCATATTACCTCAATTTATTGTAATGCATCCTTCCATCATATGTCTGAGAGATTTGCGCATTCTTTAAAACACACCTGGTTGTTGCCAGATTGTCTGATGAGCAATCGACGTATATTAAATGTGCGAGAAGTCAAATATTTCAATAATTTAGATCAGACAAACGATATAAGTTACCCAAGATACTGGCCCTCCAATGATATTGTAATATAATATATAAAATTGTTTGTTTGTTTGCTTGTTTGTTCGTAATTTATGCGCGGCTATACCGTTGATCCGATTGAGATAGGGCTTTTTGCAAAATGTTCAGGAGTATCCCGGGATGAATTTAGGCTATAAGAGAGTTATGACTCAACCCGTACACCCTTAAAAATCGCCCTTTGTAGTGGAAAACGTGAAAAAAGTAGCTCTTTGGACGCTTAAATGACTTACACTGCCTAAAACCACAATAAATACACAAAATAAATGTACACAGAATTGAATATCTCGATAAACTCTATAAAGAAGTCTGGGACAGCATATGCTTATATTTTACAGATAATTCACAATAGCCATTTTTGTCTTTCATTGATGACAAGAAGATCGGGATAAGTATATTATTGGACAAGCGTGCACTGCCGTACTGGGGCTTTTTGTAAAATGTTCGGGATTTTTCCGGGAAGGTTATAGGCTACTAGAGAATTTTAATGCTCAAGCCTTTCATCCTTAAAAATCGCCCTTTGTAGTGAAAAGTAAAATAAAAGTGGCTTTTGTACGCTTAAATGGCTTACGCTGCCTAAACCATAACAAATACATCAAATTAATGTACACAGATTTGAATATCACAAAAAAAAACTCTACAAAAAAGCCCGCGACAGCATACGTTTATCTTTTATGGACTATTTAACTCATGCCCCAAATGGGAGTCAATGACCAATCACGTTTCAGTGATTTCTGTTTTACAACCAATCAGAGTCGTGTTTCACGAAATATTCATCAGTATTAAATTTACCATATTAAAGAAAGCTCCTCCTTTTTAATATTCTGAACAGGTCTGACCATTATTTTGCAGTGACTGATCCTGCTAGAAATACGGTTACCAGATTGCATATATAGTGGCATAGATGTCAACACACAGTGCTTGCATGAGTTAATATAAAAACATTTGTAGCAATTTATTATACCACCAAAAAAAGAAACCACTGTTGGCACTTTCTTAAATGTATTTTTTCCCAGGTAATAATCCAGAAAAATATAATTGTCATATTTACATCATACGACATCGGAAATGAATTAATATACAGTTTGATGTGTTTCATTTTTTCTCCACTAGAGAGCATTCTTACAATTTGTGTTCATTTGACAATAAATAGTATGATCTGGTTGCAGTGATAAACAAAAGAAGCAGATGAAGCGTACCAATCGTTTCTCATTTGTTTTCAAACATCGCCGTTTACATTAAATATATAAATATTTTAAAATAACTATAGTTAAACAATAATTTGTGAGTAAACAGCTTAATTTTATTCGTTAAATAGTCCTAACAAATGCCACTCTTGATTTCCAAATTCTCTAGATAAATTCATTCTTCACTTCGTGAGTCGCGAATTTATCGATAATTTGGAAATCACTCGTGGCATTACTTATGATATCTCACAATAACTATTTTTGTTTTCAATTATGCCAAGAAGATCGGAATAAGTAGTTTCCCGGGCAAGCAGAGCAGTACCACGTATAACTCGAAATAACGGATTTTCTCTTTCAGCTCATTAATGCCAAATATGTCGGGATATGTGGTTTCCCGGACTGCCTGGTAATCAGCACGGGGTATCTAAAAATAATTATGATATAAATTTATAATTATTTTTCCTTTCACTTATTCAACTAAACATAAAAACAAATTATAATTTATTTAGGCGTAGGAGAGCACGCCAGGTATTAGCTAGTGTGTAATAATATCGACGAATTCCATGTAAAAAAATGGATATGGCAGAAGAAAATTAAAGCTAGCTACCTGCTTCCTTTAGTGGAGCATTTGACACCTCTTATGTTTGTTATTTTCAAATCTGGTACAAGAATATCCTGCCGTCTGTTGTTATCTAAGGAAGGTATTATCGCCTCACTCTGATGGTTAACAGTTTATATAAAAGCGGGTGCCGCGCGGCAATGCTTGACATGCGGTGTTGTCACGTTTCTCATAGCGCTATGGGCGTTTATTATACAAGGACAGAAGGCATTGATTATTTATGTTATCATCTAATTTTTATGTTATTATTTGGTATTGTTTAACTATTAAAGTTAAAATTATATGTGTATTTATTTATTAAATAATTTAATTCCAACATTATATAGCTAGCAGGTTTACATTTAATATTCATACATCATGCTAAAATTGTCCACCGCTGTGGTCTCGAGGTAGCGTGCTGATGATGTAGTACTGTTGGGTTCGATCCCCGGTCGGGGCAGTTTTTCTGGGTGAGGTTTTTATCGGGGTTTTTCCTCACCTGTAAGACAAATATCAGGAAAACTTTAAGGCCCAAACGGTCCCCGAAATCATATGGCCATCATCATCATGCTTATCATTATCATCATCATCATCATCCTTCACCGGTGTGGAAAGCAACGGGAAGCTACCACACCTACACAATTCCCTAGTAAAGCTGCAAGCACAGCATGAAAATGCTATGATTGCAGTGAAGGACCTGCCTTCGGGCAGAATTACTATGGATGGATGGATTATTGTTATTATTGTTTATATTGTTATTATTTTTTTTGGTCTGAAATATTTTCCCATGGCCGCCATATGTTCAAATCACTTATATTTTAAACTAATGAAATATGTAGATATTATACTATTATACAGTAAATCACTGATAATCATAACAATTAATTACGGTATACAATTTTATAACTGGATCGACTGCTCCATGTTCCGAGTTTTAATTGAAACTGAGTGAAGAATAACAATGTGGCAACATGGTGATACTCGCGGCAGTCGGGATCTTTGTATTTTAATAACATATAACAGCTGCGGGGAAACAAAGCGAGCCGCTTGTTAAGCATCGTAGTGAGGCGATAATACCTAAAACATGTACAGTATGTAAACATAATTGTTTACATCTAAAGATATCTGATACGATACATTATTTATCTCTCTTATTTGTTTGCATCAGTGTTATTTAAAATAAGCAAGTTGGCTATGTTTTCTGTATATGTCTAGATTGTTGTCAGTAGATATTTTGGAAAGTGTTAAGTCTAAATAGTTTATGGAGTTATTATTTTCAGTTTCTTCTGTGAATTGAATTTTGTTGTGCATTTTGTTTAATTCATGTGGATGCCATTTTCATATGTTATTAGAAGGTAATCAACGTATCTTACTAATAATTGGATTTTGAATTTTTCTTTTAGTTTTTCAAAAAGTTTGTCTTCTAGGTGTGGTAGGAATTTCAAAAGTGTTGACATGTAGATGTGAGGTCAGCAGCCGACTGGTAGTCAAAGCACCTTCTAGGCCTGTCGCGCCATGGAGAGAGATATTACTCATCCAAATGTTTTGTGCAGGCGGAAAATATGTTAACTAACAAACTGTCTTTCTCTTTCTATTCGTTACTATGTTGCCACTTCCTGTCCTTTGTATTATGTTATTTGATTGGCAGGTAGAGAGCTGACAAATATTATGTATTTTAATGATCCGTCGTTCTGCGCGATCAGTGGCAGAATGACTAAATTGACAACCCTGTTACTTTTGGGGTTACGTCTAGGAATGAGCTGTCCCTTCCTTGCCCTTCTCATTACATGTTGCCACTTGTGATATGTTGTGAAGCTGGTAACAGAGAGACGACAAATACTGTGATTTTAAATGATCCGACCGCTTGAGCGTTCAGTACTTAAATGACTAATTTGACAACCATGTTAAGAACTGTCGCACGTGTTTAGAGATTCTCCCCCACATTTGAAGTTCAAAATTTTCAATACGTGATCGGATGTACGTTTTTCTCCTACATCCCTTCCACAGATTCAGTAGATCGGCGACACTAGCGCTAAAACTCTTCCCCTCCGCCCGTGAACAGTTAACTTGGATGTGTAATACTATTGGGTTTGAACGTTGTATACTTTGTTCCATGAAAATGACAAGTATCTTGTTTTGAGAATGACAATGAAGCCTGAACTTGATTTTGTGGGATTCTTGGTTTGTTAAACTGTTTCACCAAACAGCATCACTTGCACTGAATACATATCAAGTATTTGAATTATTCGACAAGGAGAACATAGGCTTAATTAATTTCACGTAAATTTGAATACAGATGAAAACGTCACATAGCACATGCATATGGAAAATGTCACCTCATTTGTATTTGGAGTAACTTACTACCGTACAATACAAGACATTTAAAATTCAAGCATTTTATATAGATGCACTATCTCCTCTGCTATTTAATTTTGTACTAGAGCATGCCATCAAATCTTTAGAGGATGAGGAATGCCTACAACTCAATGGTATTAATAAGCTGTTAGTTTATGCTGATGATGTAGTACTGTTGGGCGATAGCGAGGAGATACTAAAGGACAACACGCACACACTACTGAGTAACACTAAGAAATTGGGACTGGAAGTAAATATCAATAAAATTAAATATGTGGTCACACATAGAAACACATTATATAATGGAAATGGACAGCTAATGACAAATGAGGGAAATTTTGAGGAAGTGGCTGAATTCAAATAGGCCTACCTAGGGACAATAATCACAAACAAGAATGAGATGCACAAGGAAATTAAACTAAGGCTGAATTCTGGAAATGTGTGTTATTATGCATTACAGAGACTTTTGACTTCCCATCTCCTTTCAAAAAACGTTAAACTGAAAATATATAAAACTATTATTATACCAGTTATATTATATGGATGCGAAACATGGACTCTTACTTTAAGGGAGGAAAGCAGATTACGAGTATTTGAGAATAAAGTTCTTAGGAACATTTTTGGACCAAAGAGAGATGAACAGACAGGTGAATGGAGAAGACTGTATAACAATAAATTACATGGTCTTTATAGAACGCCAGATATAATGAGAACAGTTAAGTCTCGTAGACTGCGATAGGCAGGACATATGGCACGAATGGGGAATGAAAGACGTGCATGGAAGCTTCTTGTAGGAAAACCGGAGGGAAAACGCCAGTTGGTAGACCAAGAATGAGATGGGAGAATAATATTAACTATGATTTGAGGGAAGTAGATTATACAGGGGATGATTGGAAAACATTGACTCAGGATAGGGATATATGGAGAGCTTATGTCCGCACGGGCATGAACCTACGGGTTTGATAGTGCCAGTGAGTTAGTTAGTTATATATATTTAGACTATGCTATTAGTACATAGAAAACTCTTTTAGATTACTATTTAACTCCTGCCCCAAATGGGAGTCAATGACTAATCACATTTCAATGATTTTTTATTTACAACCAATCACAGTCGTGTTTCGCTTCGAATTTATCAACTGAAGTTTATCATATTAAAGAAAGCTCCTCCTTTTTTAACAATCTGAATAAGTCATAGCATTATTTTGCAGTGACTGACTCTTTAAGAAATACGGCTGCTAGATTGTATATATAGTGCATGAATGTCAGCGGATAGCGCATGCGGGAGATAATATAAAATATTTGTAGCAATTGATTATACCACAACAAAAAAAAAAAGAAACCATTGTTTGCACTTTTTTAAACGAATTATTTTCCAGGAAATGACGTTGCAGAAAAATATAGGCTAATTGACATATTTACATCATAGGACATCAGAAATTAATTAATACTTATAATGTTAATTATAAATTTCTCCACTAGGGTGCATTCTTACAATATTGCGATCCCTTGTCAAAAAATAATATGATCTGGTTGCAGTGATGAACAAAAGAAGCAAATGAAGCCTACCAATCGTTTCTCATTTGTTTTCAAACCTCGCCGTTTACATTAAATATATAAATATTATAAAATAACTGTAGTTAAATAATGATTTGTGAGTAAACAACTTAGTTTTATTCGTTAAGTAGTCCTAACAAATGCCACTCTTGATTCCCAAATTCTCTAGATAAGTTGGAAATTACTCGTGGCATTACTTATGAACATTTTATGATATAAAGGGAATGAAAATAAACTGTCTTTCATTTGCAGACGACCAGATCATTGTAGTTTCCTCAGAAAATCAATTACAAAAATCAGTTTATAAATTATGAAAAATAATGAAATATAATTTGAAGATATCAACAGAGAAAACAAAGTCCATGGCATTTATTGGAACTCAACATAAAAGGACAAAAATTGTAATTGGAGCAAACATTATTGAACAAGTAACGGCCTTTTACTATCTGGGATGCATGATATCATACCTGCAAAATTTGGATATGGTGAAGAAATTAGGGAAATTTAAACAGATATGTGATTCAATAAGGAGATATTGAGAAATAAGACCTCAAAGGAAACTCAATTAAAATTTTACAAAACAGTAGCCATTCCAACGTTAACATACGGGTCTGAGACCTGGCTTTTAACGATCTGATAAACATATAATTGAGACAATAGAAATGAAATTCCTGAAATCCACAGCAGGTGTATCTTTAAGAGAAGTCAAGATATCAGAGATAAATTTCATATATACGTATATATAAACGAGTTGAATATACGGAAATAAATGTAAATGGTTTGATCATATACAATCATCATCATAGTACATTCACGAATTTAGGCCATTTGTTGACGTGTTTCGGCCTCAAGAGAAACACCATCCAACATTCTTTTGAGTGGACGTCCTGGTCTTCTTCTTCCAGCAGGTTGATATCTTAACGTTTGTTTGCGTATCCTGTGATCTTCCATTCGATGAACATGTTGCATCCATCTTAACTTATAATCAGAAATTTTGTTTTCTGAAGGTTCCGTGTGTAATTTTTCTAAGATGTCTTCATTTTTTGTGATCTAGTAGTGTGTATCCTGCAGTCCTCCGAAGGTATCTCATTTCAGCAGATCTAACTCTCTGTATATCCTTTTGTTTCAACATCTATACTTCGCTACCATACAAAAGAGTTGGAAGAGCCATTGTTTTATACACTTTTAGTCTTGAATGTTTTTGGACTAACTGTGGCTTGAAGATAGAATTTATTAACCCTAAAATTCTTAAAAATTTAGATATTTTTGCATTTACATCCTTTTCTTCTTCATATGAGATATTGCATCCTAGATATGTAAAATTATTCGCCTGCTCCAAAATGTTATTGTCAAGTTCAATTTTACTTCTGACAGGATCTACAGCTTGAAATGCCATAGCATATACAAAGAATGCCAAATAATCGTTTATGAAAACAGATATTTTAATATAGACCTGAAGGCCGAAGAAATATATGAAGACCGAAACGACGTTGGTACCTAGGTATATAATATGTTGTGTAGCGGGGACCGGAACGGGTCAATAGTCCCATACCTTGAAGATGATGCATTTTCTGTTCCAGAAGTAACCACACTCAGATCTGGAATCGATTACCGTTACAGTACAAGAAATTAAAAAAGCAGGAATTGCGTAAACTAAACAAATTCCTCATCAAGTCGAATTTATGCTCCCATTTTGCTGTTTTACAGAATTTATATTTCTGTTGTTAAATTGGAGAAATTCACTTTCTAATGCCAACATATTTAAAACTAACGGACTGCAGTGAAAAAAAATCATGCATCATCGTAAATAGTCCACGGCTGTGGTCTCGGGTAGCGTGCTGCCTTGTGACGCAGCGGGCCCGGGTACGATTCCCGTCGGGGCAGTTTTTCTGGGTGAGGTTTTTATCGGAGTTTTTCCTCACCTGCAAGACAAATGTCAGGGAAACTTTAAGGCCCAAACGGTCCCCGAAATCATATGGCCATCATCATCCTTCACCGGTGTGGAAAGCAACGGGAAGCTACCACACCTACAATTCCCTAGTAAAGCTGCAAGCATAGCATGAAAATGCTATGATTGCAGTGAAGGACCTGCCTTCGGGCAGAATTACTGTGGATGGATCGTAAGTTATTGGCTATTTGCATATTGTTGTAGGCTATAATTAACAACCAAATCAAATAATATCCAACGATTAATTTTCGTATTATTTCATTACTAATATTAAATTAAACTAATGTATATTGTAGGATACATTACTAATTAGACTAACTCCATGGCGCGAAAGGTCAAGAAGGCCCTTGGCCTATCAACCGGCTGATGGCCTCACACGAGCAACTGTTAATCACAGAGGTGGACGATCATCCTGCAAGTATAGGGGTAACATGTGGTAAGCATGTCGGGTCTTCCGCCGTTAAAGCTGGTTTCCTCAACCTGGAGTCGCTACTTATTGTACAGTCAGATTCAACCCACGAAGTTACTGTGTGTTTGTTTAGTGAACATATTTAAGTAGTCACAAAGTTAAAAGAGGAATTGGGAACTGGGTTGCCATTTTAACAGTATTTTCTTGAGAGAAATCCTTATATAAAGCTGAAAATTCCAACACAGCAGGTACATAGTTGTAAGTTGTAGCCGTCCAAGCCACCCCCTCTTAAAAAAACAGTTACCACTTGTCACTGAGCTCTTGCGGATCTGTACTATCCTGTGTGAAAGTGTCGACTCCCATATTTACTAATAAAACTAGTTTGCATGTTGTAAAAAAATGTTTTTTTTAAATGTATAGTACATAGATTTGGAAAAGTACTGCTAACCTTGCCCCTCCTCCCCTCCGTAGACAAACAAATACCGTTATTATGAGTTTGGCAAAATCTACCCCTGTACGTAGGGGGACACTGGCGGTAGCCCATAAGGTCTGTAGTAACTTCCTCGGTTGAATTAGAGTGTAGCTAACGAAATGCTTCACGAAGCTGGGTGGACACCGGTCCCATACTGTTTGAAATTCCATTAGATATTTTCTTCTCCCGTGGAGACTCGAACCAGGGCAAGGAATCTTGGCTTAACCACTCGACTACGGCGAGGGACGTTACTAATTTAAGGGTAAATTAAATTGTGTGGTATACATTACAACGAACCAAATATGGCGGATCCAAAAGTATATATTTTTAATTTCGGGTTTCAGGCAAATCCCCACTTGTAATGGTCGGATTTCGCTGATTTTTTTGAGTATACCTTCCTCAGTTTATTTCCTCATGCACTATTTTAGTTGTGAAAAATCGAAAATTCCAACTACTAGAGCGATTTTTTAAATTTGTTTCAGGTGAACTCCTACACCTAATAATCTGATTTTGCTGGATAACGAACTCGAACTTTTGTAATTGATTGCTGTATGCCGAGTTTGGCATCGAAAAAAAAAAATCTGCCGCTAGGAGATTAACAGACAAACACACATATATTTATATATTTGTCATGTTCATTTTCGGTGCGTACTAGGTAGGGTAGGTGGAGCCCTGCAAATTTTTTCAAAACTATTTTCATGGGAATAAATTCAATAGTTTCACTACTTTGAAATTCGCTAAAATCAAACTTTCGAAGCATCGATCTAGTTAAAATTGTGAATTAGCCTGTACTTTCAATATGCATTCATTTGATTATATATTTATTTTTGCACGATAGTGCGTTTTGACGTACTTACAGCGATGGCGACTATGATCGAAAGTTCAACTTCCCACATTTCGGGGTTGCCAACCTAAATAACTATACTGTAATATTACATATTAAAAACCACGTGTGGGAAGTAAAACCACTGCCCTCTATGTATATTATATACTGTACAATGTATATACAAAAAATATCCAAAAGTTAGTGTTAATATACATTATAAGGAACAAATCACTGCATTTTAAATTAACTGAACTTTATTTGAAACAATATAAAACAATAAATACGCACTTGCCGCCATTTTATCGCTAATTGGTCTCACGGCCTCCTGTAGTTTCAACTAATAAACATCGCCCACACTGTTATCGTTAGTCAGTTGTTTATAATGGACGCAAATATTCCCTACAAAGATGTTATTATTTTACTATTATTTATTGTTTTGAGAACACCGTCGCGCAAAAAATAATGTAAAACGCACGTTTGTGAAGCGTTTTACAAAATCTCGGAAATTAAAAACCGAGCGACAGAGAGGGTTTTAAACATTTTCCTCGCTTTTGTAAAACCTCTTCCCAACTTCGAATTGTAATATACCATTGTTATTAAAGTCCGTGTAAAATAGAATTTATTCTATACGTCCCACAGTTATTGTAATAATTGTCAATTAAAAACTAGTATGGTCACCCAGGTTCCCATAACTTTTTAATTTTCTGAGTAGTTAGTTACAAGCTCTGTCTTTATTTTTAAATTATCTTTTAAAACACTTTTACCTGTCCCTCGTAAGGTCGTTAACCTCCTATAAAACGTAGGACAGGTTCATGATCATGGAGCTCATTTCATTGTGATGTCATCGCATTATTTGTTTTTAAATACAGCGCAGAAAGAAACATGTGATATTGCATCTGTGTTGTATAAACCATTGCGTAAAAAAGGAACTTATAGTTGAACTATTTGGATACTTTGTCAGACCCGGGCGTCTAGATACTCAGTGTCTAAGATAGATAGATAGATGGAAAGTTCTGCGGCCATCACTTAAGTGTTGGCGGTGAGCGATCCATTTTGGTCCTCCTTAATAGGTAGAACCCTGGGATCCTGTAAAATACATTAGCCCCGGTTTAAATTTTGAATTCAAATTTGAAGTTAATTAGCAGAGTGAAGTCGGAAGCGGACCTTTTGGGGATCTATTCCAGCATTTGCTCTTTGGATTGAGTGAAACCGCTTAAAACCTCAATCGGAGTAGTCGATCAAGCGGGATCTTGCCAATTTTGGCTTTCGGATGACTCTACATTGGGAGGACCAAAACCGGACATCAGGCTTCTCTTTATTTAAATATAATTACACGCTTTATATTAGCTTGACCTGTATCTGTCTATGTAACGGAATCTTTCAACACGATTTTTACCCACTTAAAAACATTGGATGGTCTTGAAACTTTGTATACTTATAAAGGACCAATGACAGTACAATAATTTCATTCATTTTTTTCTAAGATCCTGGCCAGGATCATCAGGACATCAAAAAATAACAGTCCATTGTTGTAAGAAATTAATATTATATCCTGTGGTAGCTCAGTTGGTAGAGCGGTGGACTGTAGTGGTATATAATTTCAGTAATCCATAGGTCGCTGGTTCAAATTCGGCCCGGAGGATTTTTTAGTTCTAAAAATATCGTAAGCAGTTAAATTTTTCATGGGATTCCAGTTTATGACAATCAATTAAACTAAAAATTAAAATAAAATAAATAATAGTTTAATAAAAACTAAAACAACACGCTTTATTAGAAAATCAAACTAAAAAATAAAAAAATAAATTATAGTTTTAAAAACTAAAACAACACGCTTTATTAGAAAACCGAACAAAAAAATGAAAAATAATTTTAATTTCCAACACGCTTGGGATAAAATTAAAGTGGTCAACAATAAAATCATCTCCAACACATCTAGAATAAAACTAGAGTTACCTACAAAAAAAAATAATTTTACCATCAAAAGCGTGGGGTGCTTTTTATGATATTTACGTTTTCTTCTTAGAGACTTAGAGAATTTATATCTAGAAACCAAAATGATGATTGGTCTACTAAGCTAACTCACTGGCACTATCGAACCCGTCGGTTTATGGCCGCGCGGACATAAGCTCTCCATACATCCCTATCCTGAGCAAATGTTTTCCAATCATCCCATGTATAATCTACTTCCCTCAAATCATAGTTATTGTTATTCTCCTACCTCATTCTTGGTCTACCAACTGGGCGTTTTCCCTCTGGTTTTCCTACAACAAGCTTCGATTCACGTCTTTCATTACCCCATTCGTGCCACATGTCCTGCCCATCGCAGTCTACGAGACTTTACTGTTCTCATTATATCTGGCTTCCTATCAAGACCATGTACTTCACTGTTATGTAGTCTTCTTCATTGGTATCTTTACCTTATCGTGGTGGAGTGGCTTACGTGCTTAAATGATCCCGAGAGCTATGCCGGCGGTAGCATTGCTGCCGATAGGGTTACCCATGCCGGACTGGTCGAAGGTGATAAGCCAGACGAAAAAAGTACCTTGTCGAAAGAGTGACGATCTTTCACCTTAAAGATACAAGCGTCAAGAAATGCGGACATGGGTTCAACTGGGGTTAGGTCAAATAGTTCCCATTCGGTTCTCCGGACGGAGACTACTTCAGGAAACCCATGCCAAAGGATCAAGCATAGGGACATGTTCCTAGGAACATGCAATGTTAGGTCTACTAAGCTATGGGGCATAAGTTTACATCATCATCATCCGGTATCATGGCAGCTGCCGCCGTCTTCCGGAAACCAAACGTCATTCCTCTCTGTCCATTCATTGATCTTCCTCCATTCATCTGATATTCATAGCTGCTTGTACCCTTTCTATCCAAGTTTTCTTCGGTCTTCCTCTCTTCCTCCTTTCCATTGGGATCCATTCCATAACAATTTTTGGCAATCTTTGCTCTGGCATTCTTTTGACATGGCCATACCACTGTAATCTTTTCTTTTCTATAATGTCTATGATGTCCGGCTCCTCTTGTACACCCGTAATTTCCCTTATTTCGTATTCTATCCATTCTAGATTTTCCAGCTGATCTTCTTAAAACATCCATTTCTGTACTTAATATTCTTTTCATTTCCCTGGTAGGAATTTGCCGTGTGGAGTTGCCAGTCTCCCATCGGACGCCTCCCCAGGTGGCGGATAGGGGAATGCTCACCAGATATGGCGGGTACTGGGGAAATAAAATGCCCAGGGCGGACCAAAACTAGCGCTGCTGCCTGGCAGTAAGATACTGGACTATCAAAGGCTAAGGGAAGAAAATCTTGAACAAAAATTACCCGTCCCCAAGGTTGGGGGTTGATGCATCGGGCCAGCTCCTCGTTCATCATAAAAAGAAAAAAATGCTAAAAAACCAAACATCATGCCTCGGAAAAACACTCTAGGACGATTAAAGGTAAGAAAAGGGACTTTGAAAATTGTCACATGGAATATTCAAGGCTGCAGAAATAAAATCCGATTCCGATTGAGGGTCTTTCCACTTTTCAGCGGTTGCCCTTTTACCAGCCGGCTGCTGGCCCTTCACATCCACATGTGTCAATCACAGAGGTAGATGATCAACAGCCAGTGTAGGGGTGACATGTGGTTAGCATGTCGAGTCCCCCAGCCGTTATAGCTGGTTCCTCAACCTGCAATCGAGGAAGCAATAAGTTTACAAAAAGTGGAAGTAAATTACATTGTATATAGGAATCAATGCCTTTAAAAATTGATGGTGAATCCTCATAGAGGCCATGTATTAAAATCTTAAAATAAGTAATGGTAGGCCTACTTCAGTCAACATCAAGATTTAGTTAATTAGAAAAATATCCTCGGCGCGACAGCCGTAGAAGGCCCTTGGCCTACCAGCTGGCCGCTCGCCTCACATCTGCATGTGTTAATCACATAGGTAGACGATCATTCTGTCAGTGTAAGGGTGACATGTAGTGAGCATATCGGGTCCCCTAGTCGTTATAGCTGATTTTCCCAAGCTTAAACCGCTAATTATTGTAGCTACCCAAATGGGTGGGCACCGGTCCCATACTGGCCGAGATTCCATGAGAAAACGTCTTCCCCCATGGAGACTCGAACCAGCGCAAGTCCTGTAGCTCTGCGCCAAGGCTTCTTGCCTTATCCACTCAGTTACGGCGCGAGACTTAGAAAAATCTAGCATGTAGAATTTTCCTGAAGGAAATAATTCAAGCAAGAATAAAACTATAAATACAAGCCAAAATTATGGATCCATTCATACATTTTATATACTTATATACATGTTATCATAAGTAATGCCACGAGTGATTTCCAAATTATCGATAAATTCACGACTCACGAAGTGAGGAGTGAATTTATCTAGAGAATTTGGAAATCAAGAGTGGCATTTGTTAGGACTATTTAACGAATAAAATTAAGCTGTTTACTCACAAATCATTATTTAACTATAGTTATTTTTAAATATTTATATATTTAATGTAAACGGCGATGTTTGAAAACAAATGAGAAACGATAGGTACGCTTCTACTGCTTCTTTTGTTTATCACTGCAACCAGATCCTACTATTTATTGCCAAAGGAACGCAATATTGTAAGGAGGAGCTTTCTTTAATATGGTAATTATAACACTGATAAATATTTGGTGAAACACGACTCTGATTGGTTGTAAAACAGAAATCATTGAAACGTGATTGGTCATTGACTCCCATTTGGGGCATGAGTTAAATAGTCTATTGGATTACATTGTAAAGCCTATTTTGATAGACGAGATATCTCTATTCGATTTATTTGTTGAAACAATTTAAATGTATTGTCTGTCAGTTTATTTGTTAATCCATATATTTGTAATTCTCTAATATCGGTATTGCGGATGTTATTTTAATTTTGTCACGAAGCTTTTTTAAGCAGGAGTTCACTTTAGTAGAGGCGAACTGAAGTATCTGACAGTTATCTTATAATTTTAACGCTTTATATATGTAGGAACTGTGATAATTTCAAAAGGGAAAATAGATATCGAAATTATTAAAAGAATAGATAAAAGTTTAAAAGTTTATTATTTAACAAAATAGTTAATTTGGAATGGAGATGTTCCTTTAAAGAGTAAACATATTTCAAACCAGTTGTAACATAAGCATGAGACTTGAACATATACAAAGATGGGATTGAGCAGAATCCAAGCTACATAAATTAAATTCTTACACGAAATAATATATCAAGCAAGAATAGTTGTGACACGATGTGATGAAGTTAAGAAATCATTATAGGTAGAAAAATTGGCAACATACATAAAGAAAAAATATGTTAAAATGGACATCTGAAAATAATAGAAAAGATACGACTACCACAGAGATTATTAAATCTCAAGATACACGGAAAACTATTACAAGGAAGATCACGGAAACGATGGATTAACCAATAAAAATTACAAGGAAGGGGATGTAAATAGGAAAAACTGAGAGGAAAAAAGCATAGGAGGACAGATATAAAAAGAGGCATTTTGGATTCAATCTTCCGAAAGGAGAACACGATAAGAGGATGGTGAATCTTCCTTATATTAACTTCAATTTTATGTTAAATTTCTTATAATTAATAAGAATTTTAATTGACCAGATCAGTGATAACTAAGGCTAGGATTTTTATGTAATATTAACATGCAAAATATGTACACATTTATGTAATAACATTATGTAAAATAGACTATATAAAATTTCCTTAAAATATGTAATATTAAACACATTAAAATTTAATTTTTATACAAATTTTCTATTAAACGTTAACTTTAAGATAGACCAAGTTTGAAGGATTGGGACTGTTAAATGTTTGACAACGTGATAAGAAGGATGTTGTCATGTTTCTATTATAAAGCGATCCTACTTAGGGGTATTGGGAGATCAAGGCTCCAATCTTTCTAGACATTAGGCACGAGATATCAGCCTTGTGTGATAGCCAACTTTACTCCTACAACATAATATGGTATTGATTTTTGTTAGAGGCTGAGTCGACCCCAGGCCACAAAGTTAAGCAGTTTAAAAATCCTGACTCTATCGGGTCTCGATACTCGACCTTCCCGCTTGTAGGATATTGCCTTAAGCAACTATACCACTGCGTGCTCCCTACATACTTCTACTATTTCATTCATAAACAGAGTAGATCGTACAGGTTTTAAAATATATATTGTAAATGTGGAACCCTATACCCAAGTATTCAGTGTCTTACTGTATCTATATTTACAGTATCTAGGAAATGGAATTCTTCTTCGACTGTATCTCAGCAGCTTTTGCATAGGTTGGAAGAACTGTTTCAATATAAAATCAGATATTTGAGTTTTTTTATGTAAAATATTGTCACACAGAATATTTTTAATTATTTTCCACTTACGAAAATTGTTTTTATTTGGCAGAATATGTAGTTTTACATAAAAATCTTTAAAATATGTAAAAATATGTAATTATGATCAAATGTAAAAATATGTAACCATAGATTTTCATATATAAGTAAGCTTCTAATTCGTGGACATTTATAAACATCTCCCACGCATAAAGAAAGGGAAAGAATATGTAATTACATACAAATCCTAGCCTGAATGATTACCAATAAAACTGGTCAACATAATTTTTGTCTCACGAGTACCAATAGTTGTACTTATTGCAGTTTTTTTATCGTATTTTCAAATATGTATTCGGAATTTCTCCATCACCCTCAGTTTTTGTGTTTCAATTTCAATTAATGGATTTAAATAATATTTTTTTAATAAATGTTTTTTCGTCCATTTGTCCATTGTAAAATAAAACGGGGAGATTTCAGCTATGGAAAAGATATATCAAGGCAAATGGAATCCTAATATGCTGGCCGATTATTGTTGGACCATCAAGAGGGATGCTCCACAGGCGAAATATAGCAGAAAATCATCATTTCTTACTTTCTAGGTGAATCCGAATGTTCGAATATTGTGTAGTTACGAATGTAGAAAATATTTTTGTGTTTTGAAATTATAAATGCCTGTCTCTCGGCAATCTTGCGTGGTGGAGAAAAACCGATATCATATTTGAATTCAGGAGAAAAGAAACATACTATCAGAATCAAATATTTTTCTTTCTGAGACAAAAA
This sequence comes from Diploptera punctata, assembly GCA_030220185.1. Taxonomy (NCBI): domain Eukaryota; kingdom Metazoa; phylum Arthropoda; class Insecta; order Blattodea; family Blaberidae; genus Diploptera; species Diploptera punctata. The sequence goes on from JASPKZ010001982.1 coordinate 518,062, forward strand.
AAGTTTATTTTTTGTTGCTCAGTGTTATTAATGCACTGAATGAATACGTGAACCATACGTGAGGGCCAAGAAAATAAAGAAATAATAATAAAAATAAACTTAAAACAGTGGAAATTTAAGAACATGCTGTTAATGTTACTACTTAATTACTAAAACAGAATTACTTAATGTACAATAAAAGAACAAGGATTGCTTTTTAATGGGAACAATTAACTTTGTCAACATTTTTAACACGAGATTTAATGTCACTTCCACTTCTGATGTCGCAATCTTAATGATATGGAATAACTCTGAATCAGTTAATCGGTTTCTCTATTTGTATTCCATTACTAGCTAATACATGGCGTGCGGTGCTACGCCTAAATAAATGTTTTTATTATTGATTTCGTACATCTCAATGATGGATAAATCATATTTGAAGAGAAAAATTATACGCTCAGACCGGGACTTGAACCCGGGACCCTTGGTTCTCTAGACCAAGTGCTCTACCAACTGAGCTACCTGAGCAAATACCGATCTAAACGCAAATAATTCCCAAATATGTCTTCTTAATAAAGGAGCCGCCATTTGCAAGATAGAAGCATGGCTTCACAGCATTTGGTGGATGGGAATTACAATGTATATAGAGAAAGATTTGCGTTTAGATCGGTACTTGCTCAGGTAGCTCAGTTGGTAGAGCACTTGGTCTAGAGAACCAAGGGTCCCGGGTTCAAGTCCCGGTCTGAGCGTATAATTTTTCTCTTCAAATATAAATAAATGTGTTTTTACATTTAATTGAATAAGTAAAAGGAAAAATAATTATACATTTATATTTAGATACCCCGTGCTGATTACTCGGCGTTGCCAAAAATCTACTTATTCCGATCTTCTTGGCAAAAATAAGCTGAAAGCAAAAATTGTGTTCTTTTTACACGCTTTATATTAGCTTGACCTCTATCTATCTATCTATCTATGTAACTGAATTTTTCAGCGCGTTTTTCACCCACTTAAAATAATTGGATCGACTTGAAATTTTGTATAATTGTAAAGGACCCGTGACAATGCAATAATTTCATATGTATTTTCTAAAATCCTGACCAGAATTATCAGAAAAAAAAGTGTCTTTGTATTTATGTAACGGAATCTTTGAACACGATTTTCACCCACTTAGAGACATTGGATCGACTTGAAACTTTGTATACTTGTAAACAACCCGTGACAATACAATAATTTCATATTTATTATGTTTAGTTGAATAGGTAAAATTTACTCTCTTCATTATTGCAGCTAAAGCACCAATACACTAATTAATTCTATTTCCAAAAATTACTTTTTATACAATCCAAATAGTAAAAAATTTCATCTGCCAAAATTTAATATTCGAGCAATCACTATAAGTGAAGCCATGTCGTAATAATTTTGATACCCCGTGCTGATCACCCGGCTTGCCCGGGAATCTACGTATCCCGATGTACTTGGCATAAATAAGCTGAAAGATAAAATTCGTTATTTTGAGTAATCCATAAAAGAATACCCGCCGTGCGCTGTAATGCTTACCCGGGAATCTACTTATCCCGATCTTCTAGCATCAATGAAAGACAAAAATGGTTATTGCGAGTTATCCGTAAAAGTTAAACATATGCTGTCGCGGACTTTTTTTTTTGTAGAGTTTTTTTAGTTATTCAATTTTGTGTATTTGTTATAGTTTCGGCAGCGTAAGTCATTTAAGCATCAAAAAGGGACTTTTTCAAGTTTTTCATTACAAAGGGTGATTTGTAAGGGTGTAGGAGTTGAGTATGACAACTCTCTTATAGCCTATGTTAATCCCAGGAATCTCCTGAACATTTTGCAAAAAGCTCCATCACAATCGGATAAACGGTATGGCAGCGCATAAAGTACGAACAAACCAACAAATAAACAAACATTTTTATGTATTCGATTTTCATTACAGAGAAGACAGTTTCATATAATGTAAGTAGTACTAAACAAGGAAGTAAGTTTTTAAAAATGTTTGTTTCTTAGTTATTCTGCCCGAGGGTAGGTCTTTCACTGCAATCATAGCATTTTCATGCTATGCTTTGCAGTTTTACTAGGGAATTAATAGGTGTGGTAGCTTGCCGTTGCTTTCCACACCGGTGAAGAATGATGATGATAATGATAAGGATGATAGTGATGGCCGGATGATTTTCGTGGACCGTTGGGCCCTAAGCATCCTGACATTTGTCTTACTTCATCTGAAGATGATTTACAATGGTCAGTACATAATTTAAATTTGATAGCCCAGAAATATTCAATGGAAATATCTACCAATAAAACTAAAATAATGGCCTTTTGTGGAAAATCTCCAATACCAAGCAAAATTTGTTTAAATAACAAAATTTTAGAGAGAGTTAATGAGTTTACTTATTTAGGATATAAACTCTCTTTTGTTGAAAATTTGGATTTACCAGAGAAAATTGTGAAATTCAACAAATCAATGGGAATCATTAATAGAGTTTTAAAACCTTCATCAGTGCAAAAATGAACTCGTACTCGTCTTTATCAAATAATGGCTCGATCAGTCCTATGTTATGGGAGTGAAGCGTGGACTATAAGGACGAGAGATGAAAGCAGACTAACAGCTTGTGAGATGAAATTTATGCGCCGAACAGCTGGCTACACCAAATGGGATCGAAAGAAAAATGTAGAAATCCTTCAAGAACTTAATGTGTCACCAATACTTGACTACATCTCCAGATATCAGCTAAACTGGAAGGAACATGTCTCAAGAATGGCTAGATCCAGGATCCCCAAGGCAATAATGAACTACTGTCCAAATGGCAAACGGTCACTTGGTAGACCTATGAAAAGATGGCACGAAAACCGCGTTCTCAGGCCGTAACAGTTCTTCTAGGACTAATAACTGGCAGGATGATGATGATGACGTTCGAGAGTAACTGATGATGGGGGGGTGATAGTATTCTAAGGGTCGTATGCAAATACATTAGTCTCTACTCAAATTACTTCCAATCACTGGTGAGCTGACTCACCGTGAGCAATTGCTGAGTTCGAATTAACGGCCGACTTACCGGTCATGCATGAAAGTTGACGTTTTCGTAATATTGGCAACGAATTACCCAGAATTCTCAGCGATAAAACCACTTCCGTTATTTTCGTCTGCTATAGAGGAACGCATTTACGCTTGCGACCCGCAAATAATACCGTATACAACGACGTCTGCGTCGCGCAATATTACGCCGATTCTCCTTTTCTTCCAGTTGAATTCTTTGGTAGACTCTATCAAATTCATCTTCTCCGCGTATACCGAAAATATGATCGAAGTCTTCAAGGTCCGACATCTTGGATAAAGCTGCAAAGGTTTCAAACTACATCGGTTACCATTGGTTCCCTTCGGGATTTTCACGATAAGTTTCTATCTTGAGCTATGATCTTAAGGTACCTCGTCAGGTAGCTTACAATTATTATCGCATGAATAGATTTCTGAGTAAGCAAAATGTATTTGGATAAAACTTTCTCAGCAGAGAACGCCTTTTACTGTCTAATGCGTTCAAACATTCGACCCTAAATTAGCAACCAGCATTGTGAGGCATTTGGGTAGCTACAATAAGTAGCGGATACACGTTGAGAAAACCAACTATAACGACTGGTGGACCCGACATCCTGACTACATATCACACCTACACTGGCAGGATGATCGTCTACCTCTGTGATTAACACATGCACATGTATTACTTCCCTATTACATTGACCAACATGATTTTTGTCTCATGAGTACCAATAGTTGTACTTAATGCAGTTTTTTTGTCGTGTTTTCAAATATGTATTCGGAATTTCTCCATCACCCAGTTCTTTTTTATTTCAATTTCAATTAATGGATTTAAATAATTATTTTTTAATAAATTTTTTTCGTCCATTTGTCTATTGTAAAATAATACCATATGAGCTAACTCAGGAGATTTCAGCTATGGAAAAGAGATATCAAGGCAAATGGAATCCTAATATGTTGGCCGATTATTGTTGGACCATCAAGAGGGATGCTCCACAGGCGAAATATAGCAGAAAGTCGTCGTTTCTTACTTTCTAGGTGAGTCCGAATGTTCGAATATTGTGTAGTTAGGAATGTAGAAAATATTAAAGTGTTTGAAAGTATAAATTCCTGTGTCTCGGGAACCTTGCGTGATGGAGAAAAACCGAAATATAGTATTTGAATTCAGGAGAAAAAATACTATCATAATCACAAACTTTTCTTTCTGAGACAAAAAATAAAGTTTCTTTTTTGTTGCTCAGTGTAATGTAAATGGGAGCTTCGGCGCTGGATTTTAGCGCCTTATAGTTAAAAATGGCGGATCATTTTTTGACATTACCTTTGTACATTACATGATTCTGTGGAAGAAATTTAACTCTTGCACCATAGAGATTTTCCATAAACGCTGCCTTGCAGTCTAAAACGGCAGAATTGTTTCCAAGCTTTTTTTATTACTAACCCTAAAGCTCGTCAATAGCTAATAAAAAAATAAAAACATAATAACAAGAAAATCGGTTGGCAAATGGAGGAGATAATGGTACATAACTGTTTTGACTTAAGCCTATTTATATATGGATTAGATTCTAGTCCGTTACCCATTGTTAAGATCAACATAAAGTTTAAATAAATGTTAAAAATCGCCATTTTTAATGTTCTTCTTCCTTTCATGTGATAGACCTAGTAGTCTGTTACGGTCTCAATCCAACGTTTGAAGGGTCTGCCCAAAGATCTCTTGCCTGGTGGCTGGTAATTTAAAATCTGACGTGGTATTCTTGTTCTGCTCATTCTTCGTACGTGAGATTTCCAGTTGTTTCTGTATTTTTGTACATATTCCATGACTGATTCTGTGTGTAATTCTTTGAGAATCTCAGAATTCCTTTTATGGCCTTTTTAATGTTTGTCTATTTATTTATTTAGCTCGTTTCACAATGTTTCACAAAATCTTCCCACCTCCCATTAATCTATTGTCATTCTCCTCCACATCTCTCTGTCATTGCAATCGCCATCGTTCAATCTTTTTTATCTCACGCTGCCCAAAACATTATCAATCCACGTTATTTTTGGTCATCCTCTTCTTCTTCTACCAAGTAGACATTTTTCTTTAATTCAATGCCAACCCAGTTTGTCATTTCGACATTTCTCTATTCTCTCCTGGTATTGGCGTATTGTAACCCACTTTTGAGGTTGGAGCGCCTGGAAGACGGGGTTACGCTGTCCCGATTATTCATCACGATGATAATGATGCGCCTGGAGAGGCCTTAATCCTAAAATTAATCTAATGAGGTAAATGTGATAATGATGGTCAGATGATGTTTGGGAACCTTTTGGACCTTAAATTTCCTGACATATGTCTTACAGTGAGGAAACACTCCGCAAAAAAAAAAAAAAAACGGAAAATTGTATCGATGCGGTATCGAACCCAGGCGCGCTGCGTGACACCATTTTATTAATTGTCTTGGAAATCTGTCTTCTGTCATTCTTTTTATGCAAGCATACCATTTTGTTTGTTTTTTTAATGAAATCCACAATTGAAGTTTGATACTTAGTTATTTACTCTTACTCACGCACTATCGAACCCGTGGGTTCATGGCCGCGCGGACATAAGCTCTCCATACATCCCTATCCTGAGCTAATGTTTTCCAATCATTCCCTGTATAATTTACTTCCCTCAAATCATAGTTAATGTTATTCTCCCACCTCATTCTTGGTCTACCAACTGGGTGTTTTCCCTCTGGCTTTCCTACAAGAAGCTTCCATGCAAGTCTTTCATTCCCCATACGTGCAACATGTCCTGCCCATCGCAGTCTACGAGACTTAACTGTTCTTATTATATCTGGCTTCCTATAAAGACCATGTAGTTCATTGTTATGTAGTCTTCTTCATTCGCCTGTCTGTTCATCTCTCTTTGGTTCAAACATTTTCCTAGGTACTTTATTCTCAAATACTTGTAATCTCCTTTCCTCACGTAAAGTAAGAGTCCATATTTCGCACCCATATAATATAAATGGTAGAATATTAGTTTTAGTTTAACGTTTTTTGAAAGGAGTTGGGTACACTGTTTCTTATTTTACCTCTTCTAGAAATTCCAACTGAACATCTGCAAAAATCCATTTCTGCTGAATTTAATTTACTTATTGTTCTGGATTTTAGTTTTGATGTTTCTAAACCGTAATTTAATTCCTCTCTTATATCCTCATTTCTAATTCCATCAATTTTTTAACATCCTTTTGCTCATCTCCGTCTGTCTTCTATCTTTCTGTTTTTTCGTTGGAGCCCAAGTTTCACATCCATATAATATTGTGCGAATTGCCATAACTTTATACATTTCTATTTAGTTTATTTTTAATTTTATTTTTGAACGTTCTCTGTATTGTTTCACACTTACTTACTTACTTACTCACTCACTGGCACTATCGAAGCCGTAGGTTCTGGCCGCGTGGACATAAGCTCTCCATACATCCCTATCCTCAGCTAATGCTTTCCAATCATTCCCTGTATAATCTACTTCCCTCAAATCATAGTTAATGCTATTCTCCCACCTCATTCTTGATCTACCAACTGGGCGTTTTCCCTCTGGCTTTCCTACAAGAAGCTTCCATGCAAGTCTTTCATTCCCCATACGTGCAACATGTCCTGCCCATCACAGTCTACGACACTTAACTGTTCTTATTATATCTGGCTTCCTATAAAGACCATGTAGTTCATTGTTATGTAGTATTCTCCATTCACCTGTCTGTTCATCTCTCTTTGGTCCAAAATTTTTCCTAAGTGCTTTATTCTCAAATACTTGTAATCTCCTTTCCACCCTTAAAGTAAGAGTCCATGTTTCGCACCCATATAATATAACTGGAAGAATAATAGTTTTATATATTTTCAGTTTAAAGTTTTTTGATAGGAGTTGGGACATCAAGAGTCTCTGAAATGCATAATAGCACGCATTTCCAGAATTGAGCCTATGTTTAATTTCCTTGTGCATCTCATTCCTACTTGTGATTATTGTTCCTAGGTATTTTAATTCAGCCACTTCCTCAAAATTTCCCTCATTTGTCATTAGCTGTCCATTTCCATTATATAATGTATTTCTACGTTTGACCATATATTTAGTTTTATTGATATTTACTTCCAGTCCTAATTTCTTAGTGTTACTCAATAGTGTTTGCGTGTTGTCGTTTAGTATCTCCGCGCTATCTCCCAATAATACTACATCGTCAGCTTATTAATACCATTGAGTTGTAAGCCTTCCTCATTCTCTAAAGTTTTAATGGCATGCTCTAGTACAAAATTAAATAGTAGAGGAGACAGTGTATCTCTTTGCTTCAACCCATCCTGGATTTCAAAAGTGTCCGAAAACTCTTTGCCTACACGCACCCTACTCTTTGTGCCATTTAGACACATTCGTATAAGTCTAACGAACTTTTTAGGAATTCCGAACTCCAGCAGGATACTATATAACTTCTCCCTCTTAATTGAATGATATGCTTTTTTTTGAAGTCTACATATAGTTGATGCACAGTACCATTATATTCCCATTTCTTTTCTAAAATCTGTCTTATACTAAAAATCTGATCTGTTGTAGACCTGTTTCTACTAAATACACATTGATGATCTCCTAGAATGTCATCAATATAGGGAGTAAGTCTGCTTACTAGTATGTTTGTTAGAATTTTGTACGAAGTTGAAAGTAATGAGATGCCCCTGTAGTTGTTGCAATCAGTTTTATCTCCTTTCTTATAAATTGGTACGATAATTGATTCCTTCCATTCATCTTTCCTTCCATTCATCTGGAAGAGCTTCTTTTTCCCAAATCATACTAAGGAACCAGCGTATCTTGTCCATCAATTTTTCTCCCCCTGATTTTATCAGTTCTGCTGGGATCTCATCTGAGCCTGATGCTTTATACTTCTTCAATTTTTCAATCGCCATTTCAACCTCTAATGCACTTGGTTCTGCGACTAGCATTTCTGCTGTCTGTAAATAATCCTCCTCAATGTCCTGTTCTATATGTACATTTAATAGCTGTTTAAAGTAACTTTTCCGTCTATTTAATATACTCCTGGAATGCAATCGTATCCCCATTTTCATTCCGAATTATATTTGTTCTAGCCTGAAACCCCTTCTTCTCTATACTAATTCCCTAATATAATTCTCTAATGTTCCTATTTTTTGCATTCATTTCAAGATCATTAATCTTCTCTCTCAAATATTCCCTCTTTTTACTCTTTAGTAACGTGGTGGTTTCCCGTCTAATACTACCCAATTGCTCTAAATTTACCTCATTTGGCTCGTGTAACCATTTCATTTTTGCTAGCTTTCTTTTCTTTACAATGTCGGTACATTCCTTATCAAACCATTTCTTGTTTTGCCTCTTTTTTAAACAACCAATGCTTTCTGATGCTGACAATTTAATAGTATCTCTTATAGCCTCCCATTCTTTATTTATATCAGTTTCTTCTTCGTTTGCCACATTGTCATCTGAAGATTCCAGTACTTCAAATCTATTAGCAATTTTGATTTGGTATTCTTGCCGCATTTCATCATTTTTCAAGTTTTTAATTCAAATTTTACAGAATCATCCTTAGCGTTTGTTCCACACACCGTGTGAAATTTATTTATTTTAGAATCAATATCTCTTTCCATATTGAAGCTAATGTCACAGCCCAAATATTTGAAACTAGACACCTGTTCTATACGTTGGTTTACTAACATAATTATTGATCTCACTGGACCTTTTCCTCTAAAAGCCATGGTATGTGTTTTTCTTAATGATATCTTTAGATCGTATAATGTATTTAAGCCATACACATATTTCTGTAAATCATCTTTACCTTTCTGTATTATAATTAAATAGTCTGCAAAATAAATATATATATATATATGTATATATATACTTTATTATCTACTCTTACGTATTCCTGTATTCACCAAAACTTTCCATTTATTTAAAATGACAAATATAAGGTTAGTGTGTGTGATTTCTGTTATATTTTTAAGTTTAAGATTAACTAACTAATATTTTAAAACAAACCGAAACGTTGTTGTTGTCTAATGTGCTGCATCTAACACTGAAGTCATCAGCAGTCTTGTTCTCCAACACTTTGAGGTCTTAGAATCTTCATGTTTGACAGCGATACAGTTGTTCAGATGACCTTCGTCCATTTCTTCATCACGGTGATTGCATAAAATGCATTTCGGTGATGGCAGAACATTGGTTTTGTAAAGATGTTTTGCCAGACAGTCGTGGTCCATTGTCATTCTAAAATGTGCTACTTCTGTTTTTCTTTGTATGTCTCGTATATTAATTTTTTTGTTAGACATTCCCATTTTTTGTTTCTGGCTAGGGTGTTTGAAGTCTATTGTCATACATAATTTTGGATTTTAACTATATGTGGCTTTCACTGAGGAGTAGGGCGTTGGTTTAGATCCAGGCATATTGTTCAATACGAGATCCTTTTTTGGCGAGGAAATCGGCTGTTTCATTACCGGCAATCCCACAGTGGGAGGGTAGCCATTGGAGGACAACTTCTTTACCACTGTTTCGCAGGTCAGTAATAATGTCGTAGCATTCTTTGCAGTCGAAGATTTTTGGCCAGTAAATTGCCTGTATAGCTGCTTTGGAGTCATAGAGGAGCACTAATTTGAAAAAAAACATGGCTTTCAGTGTTAATAGGTCTTGTAGAGAGATTTTTATAGCATAAATTTCACCATCAAAATTTGTTGTTCCTCGTCTAGCATGACAGTAAAACGAAATAAAGGGAGCATGTTCCCCCTGCTCCGACACCAGTTTCAGCATTTGTGAGTGAGTCATCAGTGCAGACATGCAGCCAGTCTTCTGTGGGATATCTGATGTAGATAGTTTACAAGGTTTCTGATTTCAAGTAATTGGTATTATGTTCAGATTTTTGTGATGTTTGTATTTATGTGACCTAAATGTTTAGTGTTAATTGTTTTGTAATAGCTTAAATACATCTTGAAAAAGTTACAATAACAGCAAACAGACGAGCCGTCATAAAAACAATCCTGGAATCGTTCACGCAATGTACTAGAAAGAAAATACCTAGAGGGAGCATTATTCGGATTGCCTTTTTTTTCCCCCCAAAATAAATAGGAGAGATTCTAAGCCACCATGCTACATATATAAATTAAAATGGAACACGGAGATACATACAATTTACTATATTGGCTAAGGCGTTCACGGCCGGAGTTAGTATGGTGCTCTTGTAGAGGATTTCTGGGCTGTTGGCCGGAAATATATATGTTGATTTTCTCCCATAAAATGTGAGAAATGCCTTAAAATGAAGTGAGAAGTTGAGATCAAAGTAACCTAAAATCACCATATTTGAAATGTAAACTATGTTGTAATAGTCATTGCTCAGGCAGTGTAGCCAACTTATCAGAAAAACCAGCCAACAAACAAGTAAACGCTAAAAAAAATATAGTGTATGCCTGCTAACTCGCCCATTTTCTCACTCAAACCTTCCCAAAGTAACATTAAATTGGCCATCTAACAGTAACGTGCCCATTTTCTCACCCTAACTTGCCCACCAATGTAGTTGGACTCCTGGGATAGAATCCCCTTATATATTAGCAAACTTGTTGGCAATTGGCTCAAGCGAGAACGTGTGTTATCACAATGACAAACATGATTCTAGCAGTCGCTTGTTCTCCGATCGAATATTCACAGGTGGCACTGTGGCATAGAATAGCCGAAATATGAAATAGTGTCTGAAAGGGTTACCCACATCAACAACACATTACTCTTTAATAAACCATGTAGACTAAGGGTTACTTATATAAAAACGCTCAGACAACATCCCTTAACAATATATTGAAGTTGGTTAGTAGAGTTCTTTATTTAACTTTCACAGGGAAAGAACACTATGAGGTTTAATTTAATAATTAAATTAATGTTTTTGTTACCTCACCTCATATCCTTTTTCTTCTATACTGCAGTTTCGGAGCTTATCTCCATCGTCAGTAGCCTCTGGTCGACCGGTGTTATGTCGTTTCTTGGCGGTTTCCTTCTTACTTCTATCGGTGGACATATGAACCTCTGGATCAGGTCAAAATTTGCGGAAGTTTCAAAATTCATGAGTTTGTCTTTTTTGTTTTTTTGGATATGGATTTTTTCCCAGACTGTGAGTTCCTTTAGTTTATCTGTTTGTTTGATTAGGCTAGCTTCAGTATCAATTAAATGTTTTTCAGACCAAGCATGGGCTGCTACTGCTGACTTGTCCACTTCACCCTTTTTTACATTTCTAAGGTGTTCCTTCAATCTAGTTTTTAAATTTCTTTTTGTTTTTCCTATATAGATTTTGTCGCAATCTTGACATTTGATCTGATAAAATCAGGAATATATCAGATCAAATGTCAAGATTGCGACAAAATCTGTATAGGAAAAACAAAAAGAAATTTAAAAACTAGATTGAAGGAACACCTTAGAAATGTAAAAAAGGGTGAAGTGGACAAGTCAGCAGTAGCAGCCCATGCTTGGTCTGAAAAACATTTAATTGATACAGAAGCTAGCCTAATCAAACAAACAGATAAACTAAAGGAACTCACAGTCTGGGAAAAAATCCATATCCAAAAAAACAAAAAAGACAAACTCATGAATTTTGAAACTCCTGCAAATTTTGACCTGATCCAGAGGTTCATATGTCCACCGATAGAAGTAAGAAGGAAACCACCAAGAAACGACATAACACCGGTCGACCAGAGGCTACTGACGATGGAGATAAGCTCCGAAACTGCAGTATAGAAGAAAAAGGATATGAGGTGAGATAACAAAAACATTAATTTAATTATTAGTAGAGTTCTGTTCCTCTCTGAAGCTAGGAAGGTAACTTAAAACGTGACTACAATATGGGTATGAATATTACAATATCAATAAAGGTTCCAGTTGGCTTAAAATTTCTTGCAAAGTTTTATCTTTAAGGGGGGTAGAATTTAAGTTGGAATATATCTAACCTCGCAATTATCAATAATTGCAAATTTTTAGGCTGAGCTGTGGGGAAGGTAATGTAAAATGTTCCTACAATATGTAGTTTATCTACGACGCAAATCGCCAGCTCAAATCATCGATGTAATCGCTGCCCTTGTTTCTGAATGCATGTGGTTTCTCTACTACACTGAGCGCTGGCTAGAGAATTCTACTCCGGACTTGAATTCCGGACGCAAATTGCCGGCGTTTCCAAAGAATACAGAAGTCATTATCGATGTAGTTGCTAAAAACAAAAAATGATTTTATGACAAAATGTCAGCAAAACATCGCTTATTTTGAAATTTCAGCAAATTTAACGACGAAGTTTTAATTAGTTTTGTTTCAAATCAATAAAACTAAATATATGGACACACGTAGAAATACATTATATAATGGAAATGGACAGCTAATGACAAATGAGGGAAATTTTGAGGAAGTGACTGAATTCAAATACCTAGGAACAATAATCACAAATAGGAATGAGATGCACAAAGAAATTAAACATAGGCTCAATTCTGGAAATGCGTGCTATTATGCATTGCAGAGACTCTTGATATCCCAACTCCTTTCAAAAAACGTTAAACTGAAAATATATAAAACTATTATTCTACCAGTTATATTATATGGGTGCGAAACATGGACTCTTACTTTAAGGGAGGAAAGGAGATTACAAGTATTTGAGAATAAAGTACTTAGGAAAATTTTTGGACCAAAGAGAGATGAACAAACAGGTGAATGGAGAAGACTATATTACAATGAGCTACATGGTCTTTATAGGAAGCCAGATATAATAAGAACAATTAAGTCTCGTAATGTCGACATGTTGCACGTATGGGGAATGAAAGACTTGCCTGGAAGCTTCTTGTAGGAAAGCCAGAGGGAAAACGCCAAGTTGGTAGACCAAGAATGAGGTGGGAGAATAACATTAACTACGATTTGAGAAAGTAGATTATACAGGAAATGATTGGAAAGCATTAGCTCAGGATAGGGATGTATGGAGAGCTTATATCCGTGCGGCCATGAACCTACGGGTTCGATAGTGCCAGTGAGTAAGTAAGTAAGTATCATCGACTTCTATACGATATGAGGAGGATTTATAATAGCATGCTATCTGGTGTGAAAAGTTAGAACTATTTTTATACAGCTGTTTCATGTGTATAATTTATATCGTCTGAACTTTAGTAATCATACAGAAAACCCAATATAAATAGTTAAATATTAATACATGGTGCATGAATGGTGCTCAATTGAAACCAATCTAGAGGTTGAAACAAATCTCCTTAAGACTTCTTCTTCTTCTTCCTTCCAAGTATTAGGCCAAGGCCTGTTACGATCCTATAGAAAATTTTCCCTCCAGCTTCTTCTGGAAAATTCTCGTATAAGACTTGAAAGCATAATAATAGTCCCTTCGATTGGTTGCTGGCCAAAGGAAGGCAAGACCAGTGATGGGCCTGCCATCTTATAGCCTCTGGTCAGGCTTTTCTGGAGAAGAAAAGAAAATAATGGAAAGAAGAAATGGAAGACTCCCTAGCCCTCGGATGCCCTAATAGCGTCGGGGTCGAAAAAACAAGAGTTAACCAAGAGAGGTTAGATAGTAAAGTTAAAAGAGTGCAAAACACAAGTAAGTGGAAGAAATGTTTTGCTCGGCTTGGGCACCTTGTGGTCGCCATCCACATATCCCCTAGATGAGGACCCCTGAGGGGTCCTTAAGACTTAAACTAAGATTATTTAATTCAAATGTGAAATCGATTTTATTATACGGCTGTGGAACTTGGAGGGCTACAAAACAAATTGGAAAGAAATTGCAAATCTTTGTGAATCGTTGCCTGAAAAATAACTTGGGTATATGGTGGCCTGAGATTATAACAAACAAAGAAATTTGAAGAAGAACGAATCAAAACGAAATTTGTAAAGAAATTAAATTTAGAAAATGGAAATGAGTTGGTCATGTGTTAAAGAGAGAGAATGATAACATCACAAAAATAGCATTTGATTGGAACCCGCAATAAATCAGAAGGCGAAAAGGAAGACCTAGGGCGACATGGAATAATACCATCAGGAAAGAAGCTGAACAGGCAGGGATGAGTTGGAATCAGATTAAGGCATTGGCAAACAACAGAATTCATTGGCGAGCTTTTATTAAGGCCCTATGCTTCCCCAGTGGAGTGATCAGGATTACTACCTCTACTACTACTACGAAGTGCATTATATATTTTTTCTCCAAGCGCGACAGTCCTAGAAGGTCCTTGGCCTATCAGCCGGCTGCTGGCCTCACATTAATCAAAGATGTAGACGATCATCGAGCCAGTGTAGGGGTAACATTTGGTCAGCATGTCGGGAGCCATTATAGCTGGTCTTCTCAACCTGGAGTCGCTACTTATTGTAGTTACCAAATGCCTCACGATGCTGGGTCGGCATCGGTCCCAAATTGGCCGAAATTCCATGAGAAAATTTATTCCCCACGGGGGACTCGTACCAACGCAAGTCCTGTAGCTCTGCGCTAAGGCTTCTTGCCTTAACCACTCGACTACATATAGCCTATCTTCTTCTTCTTCTGCTTCATGAAATTAGGCCTTTTGACCTGTTTTCACATCAAGTGGGATTTAATAAATCCTCCCATCTAGTAAATGGGCGTCCAAAAATTTCTATGTCCTATTGGTTTGTACTTTAGTAACAGCTGAGGGATTCTATCTGTAGGCATTCTCTTGACATGTTCATACCAGTTGTTTCTCATGTTGTCAATTCTATTTGTTAAATAAAACATATTTAAGTCCTTCCTAATACCCTCACTTCTTTTCTTGTCCAAAATTGTCACACCCGCTACTGAACGTAGGAACTTCATTTCTGCAGTTTCTATTTTCCTTCTGTCTGAACGGTTAAGAGTCCAATTTTCACTTGCAGACTACACACACACACACGCACACGCACACACACGCACACACGCGCGCGCACACGCACACACACACACACACATATATATATATATATATAGAGAGAGGCCTATATTGTAAGCCTACGTTATAGTATTCGACATTGTTCAACTTATTAAGAAACTTCTTCTTCTACTTCATGAAATTAGGCCTTTTGACCTGTTTTCACGTCAAGTGGGATTTGATTAATATTCCCATCTAGTAAATGCTAAATAAATCTAGTCTAATCTAAATGGGGGTCCAACACTTCTATGTCCTATTGGTTTGTACTTTAATAACAGCTGAGGGATTCTATCTGTAGGCATTCTTTTAACATGTTCATACCAGTTGTTTCTCATTTTGTCAATTCTACTTCTTAAATTAAAAATATTTAAGACTTTATCGATTTACACAGGAACTATATTTAGAGAACCCGGGTTTGAATCTGCTGATTTGAAACAAAACAAAAAAAAGACGGGTGAAGGACGACAAAACACAATAGTTGACAATTTAATCCTTGGAAGTTAAATTTGAAGAGAAAAATATATGCCTAAATCAGGATTTGAACTCAATATCTCTGCTCCTGTACGCCGGTGCTTTACCGTTTACCGTTAAAGCGCTGGTGTACAGAACCAGAGATATTGGGTTCAAATCCCGATTAGGCATATATTTTTATCTTCAAATTTAATTTGTCATTGAGTGAGAAGTGATAAATTTAATATTAAATATCGAATCCTTGGAAGGACGATATAAGCTCCATGTGAAACCAGTATCACGCCCAGTGTAAAGCGCCAACGCTATAACGTTGGGCGTAACACGCTGTATAATAAACCAAAGTTTTAACCTATAACTTACCGTACCTAAATGAAGCGAGGCTAACCAGCAATCGCTTCTGATGTCTAGCAGACACTAGAATGATCTAGATTTGCATGTAGCCGCGCAAGCACTAAGTTAATTTATCCAAACATTTGTAAAATTTACATCCGTGGGTTGTTGAATATAGGCCTATGTGGGTAGTTTAGTAGATACGCTGCATGTGGGTAGAATGTGTTTTACTTTTTCATGTGTAGTGGATAGGCGGCAAAACTGATGCAAGCGTGGGATCGTGCGTATAAATGTTAAAGATACAGATGTCAGCATTATGTTTTAGTCTCTCAGAGCCCTTGTATTTGAATCAATTAATTCTGCAGCAATTAGCTACGGATTTTTATTAAATTAAACTTCAGATAATTTCAGGGACGATAAATGAAAAGTGAAAGTTGCAAAGGTTAAAAGTGTAGGGGAAGATAAAACGAAAACGATCGGCTGTTTTCAGTTAAT
This sequence comes from Diploptera punctata, assembly GCA_030220185.1. Taxonomy (NCBI): domain Eukaryota; kingdom Metazoa; phylum Arthropoda; class Insecta; order Blattodea; family Blaberidae; genus Diploptera; species Diploptera punctata. The sequence continues at coordinate 534,272 of JASPKZ010001982.1, forward strand.
ATAGGCCTATTCGTACCACTAAGATTTAAATTGTCCACCGCTGTGGTCTCGAAGTAGCGTGCTGCTTTGTCACGCCAGCGGGCCCGAGTTCGATTCCCGGTCGGGGCAGTTTTTCTGGGTTGAGGTTTTTATCGGGGTTTTTCCTCACCTGTAAGACAAATGTCAGGAAAACTTTAAGGCCCAAACGGTCCCCGAAATCATATGGCCATCGCAATCATCATCATTCATATTCATCTTAGACTAAGCTTAATGGCGCACCATTATCATCATCATCATCATCATCATCATCATCATCACCCATCATATCATCGGGGCAACGTAACCCCGCCTTCAACATGCCCCAACTTCAGAAGTGGGTTACAAGTACGCCATGCCAGGACAGAACACCAGGAATGTCGAAAGACAACCTGGGGCATTTGTAAAAAAAAATATTTAAATTAAAATTCTTTATACCTCACCTCATATCCAGTTTTCTAATTCTTCTTCTTCTTCTTCTTCTTGTAAGCCCATGTTTCCCTTAACAGAGATTTAGGCGCTCTCCCCCTACAGGGAAGAATTTCAACCATACTAATGTAGTTACACTTGTTTTCTTATAGATGTCATTTGAGTGGTCCATGGTGAGCTTTCCGCCTCATACTGACATCTAGGAAACCAAGGTAATACTAGGACGGGAAAATTCGGTAAATTTTGCTTAGAGGCCTTTTCATTCAGGCTTAAGGATCTTTTACGAGCCTGAAAATGTTCAGACTCGGGACCCACGGATTAAAGTCCCTCCCGGAGGACTTGCTCCTTGGATTTTTCCGCCCTAAAAAGAACATCCACCCCGGCCGGGTTTGAACCCGCGACCGTCGGGACCAGAGACAAGGAGCATAACCACTAGTCCATCGCGGCCGATTCTAATTATACCGGTTTCAAAACCTAGGTGGTTTCATCTTCAGTAATATCTCGTCGACTGATGTTATATCGTTCAGGAGAGCTGCTTGTTACTCTCTGTGTTGGTGAACTGATGAACTTCCGCATCAAATCAAATTCCCGGGAATTAAAAAAGTCATACGATTTTCTTTCTTGGTTTTTTATGTGATTTTTCATAGTAATTTTAACTTCAATTCATAGCATTTCTCTTTCTCTCTTTTCTTTTCTTTAATTCTGGAAATGCGTGCTATTATGCATTGCAGAGACTCTTGATGTCCCAACTCCTTTCAAAAAACGTTAAACTGAAAATATATAAAACTATTATTCTACCAGTTATATTATATGGGTGCGAAACATGGACTCTTACTTTAAGGGAGGAAAGGAGATTACAGGTATTTGAGAATAAAGTACTTAGGAAAATTTTTGGACCAAAGAGAGATGAACAGACAGGTGAATGGAGAAGACTACGTAACAATGAACTACATGGTCTTTATAGGAAGCCAGATATAATAAGAACAGTTAAGTCTCGTAGACTGCGATGGGCAGGACATGTTGCACGTATGGGGAATGAAAGACTTGCATGGAAGCTTCTTGTAGTAAAGCCAGAGGGAAAACGCCCAGTTGGTAGACCAAGAATGAGATAGGAGAATAACATTAACTATGATTTGAGGGAAGTAGATTATGCAGGGAATGATTGGAAAGGATTAGCTCAGGATAGGGATGTATGAAGATCTTATGTCCGCGCGGCCATGAACCTACGGGTTCGATAGTGCCAGTGAGTAAGTAAGTATAGGTACTCTTTACGTGCCCCACGCCACACAGGCCTTCCCGGATGAGTGACCAGTTCAATTCTGGGACTGCCTCCTACACACAACATTCACTCATATATCCATATTAAACAGATCGAATATGATGATTATGCTGGCAAAATTGTTTTCGGCAAACTATTTGGGCCTTAAAAAATTTCCGACATTTTTCTTATAGGTAAGGAAAAATCCCGAATAAATCCACCTAAGAAATTTATTCCGTTTGGGGATCGAACCAGGTCTTGCTGCATCTGGGGCAACGACGTTATACCTAGACGACCGCGATAGACTATACCGTCTTACATCATTTAATGTTTATATTTATATATATATATTTTTTGCATGATAATAAATGTGGCCAACATAAGACATAAGCAGGTACGTAGGTAAGTAGATACTTTCAGTATATCCATTAAAAACTCATTTTATCATTTTCGAGATTAAAGAATCGGTATCAAAGTACCAACAAATTCACTTAGAGGCTTTTTATTTCAGGTCTGAGTCTCTTTTTTAATTACTATAAAAGTATATAGCTTTACTCCCCTTTCTAAGGAAGAAAGTCTACATTTTTTTCGCTCAAGAAAAAATATAATTGCACTAGAAATATTTATAAATTGTCCCCTCCTTATAAATTACACTGATCAACAAAAAATAAACTTTTTTTTTGTGTCGGAAAGAAAAATATGCGATTCTGATATTTTTTCTCCTGAATTCAAATATGATATCGGTTTTTCTCCATCACGCAAGGTTTCCGAGAGACAGGAATTTATAATTTCAAACATTTTAATATTTTCTATATTCGTAACTACACATTATTCGAACATTCGGACTCACCTAGAAAGTAAAAAATTACGATTTTCTGCTATATTTCGCCTGTGGAGCATCCCTCTTGATGGTCTTACAATAATCGGCTAGCATATTAGGATTCCATTTGCCTTGATATCTCTTTTCCATAGCTGAAATCTCCTGATTAGCTCATTTGGTCTTATTTTACAATGGACAAATGGACGAAAAAACGTTTATTAAAAGAATAATTATTTAAATCCATTAATTGAAATAAAAAAAACTGTGGGTGATGGAGAAATTCCGAATACATATTTGAAAACACGATAAAAAAACTGCATTAAGTGCAAATATTGGTATTTATGAGACAAAAATCATGTTGACCAGTGTTATCAACCAATATAGCACATCTTCAAATTATAAAACATTATATTAATAATGCAAATTACAAATTAATTAATTAATTAATTAATTAAGTTATATCACTAATAACTAGTTCCTACTTACAGAATAAATTCCAATTTAAATTCACCCATCACTAGAGATCCGTGAAATTCGCGAGTCGCGATAACGCGACATGCTCTAATTTTGTCATGTATTGTACCATTTCTTAACTCCAATTCCCATAACCTCAAAAAAAAAAGCATTTATGAATCGTGAAATAACGCGAAATAACACCGAAATTTTAAATTTCCAACGAACTCCGGAGATTTTTTGTTCTATTCCCGAAATTTTCATAAAGCATTTTTAACATTGTTTTCGGATTTCATATCCTTTTAACCATATCTGATGGCGCCATATCTGCTTCCTCCATGCACTCTTGCAAAGGATAATGGTTGCAACACAGTTCACAACAGAGGTCATATTTTCTTACCTTCTCATGCTCAAATATGGTCCCTCCATATATTTTAAGTTCTATGGTCAATATGAAATCCAATAAATACGAATACGTGTGAGATAAGTTTTTTTCCCCTTAAATTTTTGCAGACATAATTATCAATTTAGTGACTACGATTAAAATTGTATACATTTTAGTGTATTAAAATCAATAGCAATTGTACAAACTAAAATTTGACCATAAACTATTGAATATATCAGTCCTATTGGGCTTAATATACTAAACTAGGATTAAAAAGACTCAAATTTACATTTTTTAGAATAACACCGCCAAATTCCCAATAACATCGAAATCTTGAAATTTTAAAACGAATTTTCCCTAAAAATAAAACCACTTTCATGGATCTCTACCTATAAATAAAGATTTAAATTATTATAATAATAGATATATCATCGGTTGATTAATGTCTTTGACATCGTCCGATTCCTAATAGCCAATTTTGTCGGTCCATCCAATATCCTGGTTGTAGATGTTTCTCCTTTATGTATAAATATATTCCCCGACTTCAGGAGGTTTTAGGTCTTCCTCTACCTCGTATCTTCCCTCCGGTTTCCATTCCAAAACACACAATAATTAATCAATAGTAGTATTCACTATGTATTACTTACTCACTGGCACTATCGAACCCGAAGGTACATGGCCGCGCGGACATAAGCTCTCCATACATCCCTATCCTGAGCTAATGCTTTCCAATCATTCCCTGTATAATCTACTTCCCTCAAATCATAGTTAATGTTGTTCTCCCACCTCATTCTTGGGCTACCAACTGGGCGTTTTCCCTCTGGCTTTCCTACAAGAAGCTTCCATGCACGTCTTTCATTCCCCATACGTGCAACATGTCCTGCCCATCGCAGTCTACGAAACTTAACTGTTCTTATTATATCTGGCTTCCTATAAAGACCGTGTAGTTCATTGTTATGTAGTCTTCTCCATTCACCTGTCTGTTCATCTCTCTTTGGTCCAAAAATTTTCCTAAGAACTTTATTCTCAAATACTCGTAATCTCCTTTCCTCCCTTAAAGTAAGAGTCCATGTTTCGTACCCATATAATATAACTGGTAGAATAATAGTTTTATATATTTTCAGCTTAACGTTTTTTGAAAGGAGTTGGGACATCAAAAGTCTCTGCAATGCATAATAGCATGCATTTCCAGAATTGAGCCTATGTTTAATTTCTTTGTGCATCTCATTCCTATTTGTGATTATTGTTCCTAGGTATTTGAATTCAGCCACTTCCTCAAAATTTCCCTCATTTGTCATTAGCTGTCCATTTCCATTATATACTGAATTTCTACGTGTGATCATATATTTAGCTTTAGTGATATTTACTTCCAGTCCTAATTTCTTAGTGTTACTCAATAGTGTGTGCGTGTTGGCCATTAGTATCTCCTCGCTATCGGCCAGTAGTACTACATCATCAGCATAAACTAACAGCTTATTAATACCATTCAGTTGTAAGCCTTCCTCATTCTCTAAAGATTTAATGGCATGCTCTAGTACAAAATTAAATAGTAGAGGAGATAGTGCATCTCCTTGCTTCAACCCATTCTGGATTTCAAAAGTGTCTGAAAACTGTTTGCCTACACGCACCCTACTCTTTGAGCCATTTAGACACATTCGTATAAGTCTAACCAACTTTTTAGGAATTCCGAACTCCAGCAGGATATTCACTATGTATATGTGATTTATTAACAAATTTCAATTATTATTAATCCGTACTTTTTTTTAGATAACCCGTTAGAGTCGAGTGTTACATATATTGAATTTTTTTTATTCGTTTCACCCTCTTTGGGGTACGTTGGATCAATCATTTCTCTGTGTGTTTTTCCTTTCTTACACTCTAATTCAACCCAGGAAGTTACTACAGACTTTATGGGCTATGCCAGTTTCCCCCTACCTACAGAGGGTAGATGTTGCCAAACTCATGATAACGGTATTTGTTTGTTAAGGAGGGGTGGAGCGGCAAGGTTAGCAGTACTTTTTTCCAAATCTATGTATTATACATTTTAAAAACATAGTTTTTCTTTTATGGCATGCAAACTAGTTTTATAGTAAATATGAGTCGACATTTTAACACAGGATAGTACAGTTCCGCAAGAACTCAGTAACAAGTGGTAACTGTTTTTTTTAAGAGGAGGTGGCTTGGACAGTTACATCTTACAACTATGTACCTGCTGTGTTGCAATCTTCAGTTTTATGTAAGGATTTCTCTTAAGAAAATACTGTTAAAATGGTAACCCAGTTCCCTATTCCAAACACACAGTAACTTCCTGGGTTGTATCTGACTGTAGTGCCCAGTATTTCTTCATTCATTCTGATCTTTTCCTCTCTTTTTCCGATATAATAGGTTTGGGATTTTGTGTAGATTTACCTTGGAACCTTATGTTTTCATCTTGAATAATTAATTTAGTTGTTCAATCGATTAGTGAATTTTCTGTAATCTTTAATTCTATTAGGTCTTTTTCAGTTTCTTTAAACCAGTTGCGATTTGTCTCGCAGTTAAGGAAAAAATCAAAGATTTATCTGTTAGATTTCATTCTGAGAAAATGACCGTAAAATTTATTCTCCTTTTTCGCATAGTATCTGAATGTTTTGTTTTTCAATTTCTTTGTAGAGAGTTTCATTCTTGATGTATATTATCTTATTACCTTGAAATTTTGGTCCTATGATTTTCCTTAAAATGTTCCTTTCCTTTTGCTCAAGTTTCTCCATTTGGCCTTGAAATTCATGGTTAGTATTTCTGCTGCATACAGTGCTAGGGACGATATCCTCTATAGACGTCGCAGAGAGCACGAAACCCTTGCACACGTCCTTGGGACTTGTCCGTTTGAGGAATCACTGAGAAACATTCGGCACCACGCTATTCAAAGTAAGATGGCAGAAGCCTTGCGAGATTATGGATACACAATTTATGAGGAAGTTCATGGTGTGGCCACTAATGGAAATAACAGACGAATAGATATTATTACATTTAGACCATCTTCTAAAATTGGTATGATATTAGATTCCACAGTCCGCTTTGAGACTCATAGTGCCCAACCTGAGGAAGTTGACTGTGAAAAGAAAGCCATATATGAGCCAACAATTAACTATTACAAAGATAAATACCAATTAGATAGTATAACTGTCACAGGATTCATGATAGGGGCAAGAGGTACTATACCAGGATTCTTAGCTAAATTTTGGAATTCCTTAGATTTGGACAGCGTGTATCTTTCTAAAATTGCCATCGCTGCCATTAGAGGATCAATTTCAATTTTAAGAAACCATATTTATAAAATTTCTACTTTATAGTATGTTTCATGATGTGTTCCGTTGAGGTTTATTCAAAATTAATATAAAATTATAGAATATTCACCTGAAAGGTCCGTCTCCTCAACTTAATTATCATTTAACTGTAGCGCTTTCGGGACTTGTCCCATCATCGGCAGGATTCAAAACTGGTGTTTCACTGAAGATCTGGTAGAGGGGGTTGCATGTATTGGGTTCGTTTTCGTTTATCAGGCTGTCGTTGTGAACCCAATACATGCAACCCCCTCTACCAGATCTTCAGTGAAACACCAGTTTTGAATCCTGCCGATGATGGGACAAGTCCCGAAAGCGCTACAGTTAAATGATAATTAAGTTGAGGAGACGGACCTTTCAGGTGAATATTCTATAATTTTATATTAATTTTTTATAGTATGTATACTTCAATTGCAATTTGAATTTTTTTAATGCATTTACAAAATGTATTTCATAAATTTCGAAAATTAATTGTATGTATCACTTTGTCCTTGAGGCAATCTTGTAATGAGGAAAGTTGTATATAATAAAAAAATGGTTTAATCACTGTCTTGTAATGGGTAATTTTGAATCCTCATGAAAGAGATTTTTTGTTGTATATATCTTTTGTAAATTGGTAAGGCAGTTACAGGCATATTTAAAATATGTTTATTTTTTTATCTTGTCATAAGATCATAGTGACTATATAACTCATGCCCCAAATGGGAGTCAATGACCAATCACGTTTCAATGATTTCTGTTTTACAACCAATCAGTCGTGTTTCACGAAATATTTATCAGTGTTAAATTTACCATATTAAAGAAAGCTCCTCCTTTTTAATATTCTGAACAGGTCTGACCATTATTTCGCAGTGACTGAGCGTGACAGAAATACGGCTACCAGATTGTATATAGTGCATAGATGTCAACACATAGCGCTTGCAGGAGTTGATATAAAAACATTTGTAGCAATTTATTATACCACCAAAAAAAGAAACCACTGTTTGCACTTTCTTAAATATATTTTTTCCCAGGTAATAATCCAGAAAAATATACTTGTCATATTTACATCATATGACATCAGAAATGAATTAATATACAGTTTGATGTGTTTCATTTTTTCGCCACTAGAGAGCATTCTTACAATATTGCATTCCTTTGGCAATAAATAGTATGATCTGGTTGCAATGATAAACAAAATAAGCAGATGAAGCGTACCTATCGTTTCTCATTTGTTTTCAAACATCGCCGTTGACATTAAATATATAAATATTTTAAAATAACTATAGTTAAACAATGATTTGTGAGTAAACAGCTTAATTTGATTCGTTAAATAGTCCTAACAAATGTCACTCTTGATTTCCAAATTCTCTAGATAAATTGGAAATCACTCGTGGCATTACTTATGAAAAATGTTTGCTATAGAGCTAACCTGGTGTTTTGAATTCTGTAATTAAATTATTTATAATAATTTAAACATCAGTTTATATCGCACTTTTGTAGTATAAAAATTAAAAATATTGCTGATGATAGGAAATGGACTCCATCTCCATGATAGTAGCAAAATGCATTATCTTACCCGCTATTCAAAATGTTACATACCTCTACACCAAACTACTCTCGCTTTCATATCATATCTTGCAATCACAATTTGAATACATGATCGTACCGGAACCTTCTCACACAACACAAAACCTCTCACAATTCTGATTCCTATGCCGTATCTACTCCTTGCCACAAGAGATTAGGCACTGTCGGATATTAGATTCCTGTAAAATAAATTTAAATCTCTATGTTTTGCATTTGGCCTTTCGACGAATTAAATTATAGTTTCTGATATTTCGCTTCTCTAATAACACTGAGCAACAAAAAATATTTTTTTTTTTGTCTCAGAAAGAAAAATATATGATTCTGATAGTATTTTTTCCTGAATTGAAATATGATATCGGGTTTTCTCCATCATGCAAGGTTTCCGAGAGACAGGAATTATAACTTCAAACTCTTTAATATTTTCTACATTCGTAACTACACAATATTCGAACATTCGGACTCACCTAGAAAGTTAGAAATTATGATTTCTGCTATATTTCGCCTGTGGAGCATCCCTCTTGATGGTCCAACAAAAATCAGCCAACATATTATGATTCCATTTGCCTTGATATCTCTTTTCCATAGCTGAAATCTCCTGAGTTAGCTAGCTCATTTGGTTTTATTTTGCAATAGACAAATGGACGAAGAAACTTTTTAAAAAATAATTATTTAAATCCACTAATTGAAATTAAAATAAAAAAACTGTGGGTGATGGAGAAATTCCGAATACATATTTGAAAACACGATAAAAAAACTGCATTAAGTACAACAATTGGTACTCATGAGACAAAAATCATGTTGACCAGTGTAATATTGAATTGATTCAATTTAATTTTATTTTAATTTCTCAGATATTTAGTGGCTCCGTGGCGCAAGTGATTACACGTCCCCCTCTTACTATTGGAGTCTCAAGTTCGTCTGAATCACTTCTGGGTTTTATGGTGGACGAATCAGAGTCTTGAAAGGTTATCCTCGGGGATTCCCCCGTTTTCCCCGGCCACAAATTTCACTCCACTGTTTCTCCATACTCATCTCATACATTTTATTCCATCTGCCTCTGTGATGGTGCGTCAAGCGGTTCGGTAGGCATCCTTGTTATAAGGAGTTTCATCCCATCTCGTCCTTCGATCCGTTCCTCTGTAGGAAATGAGGTGAGGAGGTTTTATGAGATTCTTGCATCACAATTTTTTTTTTGATCTCACAACAGACCCGGAGGCCCTTGGGGTAGTAGGAGGTTAAGGTTCCCACTTTTTCTAGACAATCGGCACTTTATGTCAGCCGGGTTGTCAGCCCTGCGTGACGGCCGCCTTTACCCCAGAACAAGCGTTCGGTACTCATTTCCGTTTGAGGCTGAGTCGACCCCAGGGCCATAGTGCCGCCAGAGGGTTTGGGTCAGTTTAAAAATCCTGACCCCAACGGGACTTGAACCCTCGACCCTCCGGCTTGTAGCTCAGTGCGTTAACCACTACGCTACGGCGTGCCCCCGCATCACAATATTAATATATTCAATTTATATAAACAATTAACAGATTTATGGTAATTAAATCTCTTATATCTATGTGAAAGCTTTAGAAGAAAAAACAATTCCACGTACAGAGACAGATGACTGCAACCTGTATCCCAAATGTCGGCAACTTGAATTTTCAATGCAGTTCTTCGGCGAGGACCACGAACACCTGGACGTCCACAAAAACGACTTTTAGACTCTGTATAGTTAAGACCGAAACAGGTCAACATTGGTCTATATTCATGAATGGTGTATGACGATGATCTGTGTGAAAATATATTATGTAGTATATGATATCCTCTTTGATTCGAGTGATGCATCATTTCCAAACTGCAGGGCGCGACAGGGCTATAAGCCCATTGGCCTACCCGCCGGTTGTTGGCCTCACACCCACACGTGTTAATCACAGAGGTAGACGATCATCCAGCCAGTGTAGGGTGACATGTAGTCAGCATGTTGGGTCCCCAGCCGTAATAGCTGGTCTTCTCAACCTGGAGCCACTACTTATTGTAGCTGTCCAAATACCTCACAATGTTGAGTGGGCACCGGTTCTACACTGACAGAAATACAGAAATTCCATGAGAAAAAAATTTATCCCATGGAAACCCGAACTAGCGCAAGTTCCGTAACTCGGAAATACACGCGCACGCGCGCGCGCACACACACACACACACACACACACATATATATATGCACAGTAAAACTAGTTTAATCCGGAACGTGAATAATGCGGAAATCTGTCCAATGTGAACAAATTTATTGGTCCCGGCGAAATAATAGTAATTTTACGTGTATTTATTTAGCATAAAACGGAATCAGTCCAACGCGAAAACGGAAGGATATTTCTACACAATTCACGAAAAAAATTATAAAGCGGAAATACGGAGAAATAAATTAGTTTCCTCTTCATTAAATTCCCGTTAGGCAAAAAAAACAATAAGGAATTATTTCTGCCGCCGGGTGAAGTAAAATATTATAGCCCTACCTTTACCTGAAATTTTATTTCGGCCTCACTGCACACCCGTAATGCGAAACACAGATACCTGTCTTACAAATAACACTGTAAAATCTTAAATTAGTTTAAGTTTCACGGGTAGCGTTCTGAATTTACGGAATAAAAATGGCTAAAACGTACGTATCATTGTCATTAAACGAAAAAGTGAAAGTGATTGAAGATAAATCTTCAAATTTTCGGACCGATGTTCCAAAGTCAAGCTGTAGCTGATGCTAAATCCCTAGGGAATAACGATTTCAAGGCATCTTCTGGTTGGCTGGACTTAATGTAGTGTGGAATGAAATTTGCGGGGAATCAAAGGATGTGGACGAAAGTGTAGTTAGTGAGCGGAAACCGAAACTGCATACTTTACTTTCAGGATACGCGCCTAAGAGACATTTTTAACGCTGACGAAACGGGACTGTTTTTTCGCGCGTTACCGCCGAAGTCGCTCATACATACTATACTTCTTTTTTTCAAAGGCAGCGGAACTACAATTAGTCCAAAGGTACGTAAAAAGTCATATACGGTACTCCATAATCTAAGATTATCATCATCATAGCATATTCACGAATTTAGGCCATTTGTTGACCTATTTCGGCCTCAAGAGAAACACCATCCAGAAGTTTTTTGAGTGGATGTCCTTGTCTTCTTCTTCCTGCAGGTTGATATTTTGACATTTGTTTGGGTATCCTGAGATCTTCCATTCGATGAACATGTTGCATCCATCTTGACTTATAATCAGAAATTTTGTTTTCTAAAGGTTCCATGTGCAATTCTTCTAAGATGCCTTCATTCATTTTTTGTGATCTAGTAGTGTGTATCCTGCAGTCCTCCGAAGGTATCTCATTTCAGCAGATCTTAGTCTCTTGTATATCCTTCTGTTTCAACGTCCATCTAAGAATACTAATAACGTAATAAGCTATTTTTATAATGCGGAATTTTGTCTAATGTGGAAAAAAATTGGTCCCATGCGATACCGCTTTGAGCAAAGTTTACTATATATATATATATATATATATATATATATATATATATATATATGCCTTTTAGCATTGTTATGTTTTTTTTGTGACGAACAGGGAGCTGGCCTGATGCATCAACCCCCAACCTGGAGGACCAGCTAATTTTTGGTCAATGTTTTCTTTCTCTAGCCTTTGTCAAACCAATGACGAACTGCAAGGCAGCAGTATCTGTACCCTAGGTAAGGGGCCCTCACAGGGTAAGTTACTATCAGCCGGGCGTACTGAACCCTGTTTTTTTAACGAGGTTGTTACTTCTCCCCCTCAGCCTTTTCTAACCTGGCTTGGGACAGGCTTTGGCAAAATTAGACAAAATAAGAAATACTGTCATAGAGAAAAAATGAATAGTGGTTATTCAATAGTAGATTATATACGGCATAAGCAATTAAATTGGTATGGGCACATACGACGAATGCAAGAAGAAAGATTACCCAGGAAAACATTGGAATGGTGTCCACCTGGAAGAAGGAGGAGAGGAAGACCTCGAAACTCGTGGATGCAGGAAATAACAACTGGAATGAGAGCAAGAGGACTGGAGGACATGGATTGGATGGAGAGAGACGAGTGGAGAAGAAAAATAAAACTTTAGGCACAGAAAGATGTGTAAACATTAAAATTCTGTATATAAATAAGTAAATATATAAGTTATATAAACATTGAGAAAACTAAATACCTGTGTATAGGAGAAGAAATAGAAAATATAAATTTCAACAATGGAGAAGAACTAAAACCTAGTATTGAATGCACTTATTTAGGAACAAAATTAGACCATTCAGGCGATAACACAGTGGAAATTAAAAATAGAATCGCACAAACAGTACAAGCAATAAATGCTTTAAACTCTGTTTGGTGGAGCAAAAATATTACAAAAAAATAGAAAATTACAAATATATCAAACCATAATTCAGAGAATTTTAACATATGGTGCGGAAATCTGGCAAATTCCTACCAGGGAAATGAAAAGAATTTTAACTACAGAAATCGATGTTTTAAGAAGATCAGCTGGAAAATCTAGAATGGATAGAATACGAAATAAAGAAATAAGGGAAATTATGGGTGTAGAAGAGGAGCCGGACATCATAGACATTATAGAAAAGAAAATATTACAGTGGTATGGCCATGTCAAAATAATGCTAGAACAAAGATTGCCAAAAATTGTTATGGAACGGATCCCAATGGAAAGGAGGAAGAAACAATATCGAAGAAAACTTGGATAGAAGGGGTACAAGCAGCTATGAATATCAGAGGAATGGAGGAAGATCAATGGATGGACAGAGAGGAATGGCGTTTGGTTTCCGGAAGACGGTGGCAGCTGCCATGATAACGGATGATGATGATGATATATATATATATATATATATATATATATATATATATATATTCATTCATAGTGTTCTGCTCAAGAGCAGGTCTTTCACTGGAAACTCAGCATTCTCCACTCTTGCCTTGACTCAGCTTTCCTTTTGTATCTGCATACAAACCATTTATTTTAATATTGTCTATCATCTGATGTCTTTTTCTGCCTCTAACTTTCTTTCCGTTGACCATTCCTTCTAGAGCATCCTTCAGCAGGCAGTTTCTTCTTAGCCAGTGGCCAATCCAATTTCTTTTCCTCTTCTTTATGAGTTCCAGCATTGTTCTTCTTTCACCCATTCTGTCTAGCACATCTTCATTTCTTACTTTGTCTGTCCATTTTATACGTTCCATTCTTCTCCATATCTACATCTCAAAAACTTCCAGTCGCTTTTCCTCATTCCGTCGTAATGCCCACGTCTCTGCACCATATAATGCTACACTCCACACAAAGCACTTCACTAGCCTCTTTCTTATTTCTCTTGCCATAGGTCCGCATAAAATGCTTCTCTTCTTGTTGAAAGCTTCTTTTGCCATTGCTATCCTCTGCTTTACTTCTTGACTGCAGTTCATGTTACTACTGATAGTACAACCCAAGTATTTGAAGCTCTCCACTTGCTCAATGGCCTCATCTTTAATCTTCATGTTTGTCTTCCTTTGTTTCTTTCCTATAATCATGGCCTTTGTCTTATTTATATTTATCTTCATCCCATAATCCTCGCACTTATCATTCAGCTCCATCAGCATGTTCCTCAATGTCATTGCATCTTCTGCTAGCAAAGCCATATCATCAGCAAATCTTATGCACTTTATATATATATATATATATATATAGGTTTATTTGTTGGTGCTTCTGTTACAAAAAGTATGGACTGTTACACGTTCCATTGCAATAACTCAGTTTTAACCTCTCACTTTCTTGGTACCATGTGCATGCCACACGCTATCCGGGCCTTAACAGTGAATCTTACACGTTATAAGAATAAGATTGAGGAAAGTATCTATGAAATGGACCAAGTCAAAAACGTATTGGAAGTGCAGTTGAAATGGAGGAACAGTTTCCTGAGACACGACCTATTTTATAATCTCTTCCATTTGTCCCCAGGAAGTTTTTAAGTGTAATTAGTGTATAATGTGGTTACATATCCATAGTTTCACGTACGTATAAGTATTCCACTAGGACAGGAGATAAACAAGAAATGATGTCATTAACAATATCCTTTGTTAATGGCCGCTAACTTACCACATAAACTAGAAATTAAATTCATTTTTATTTTGTAGTGAAAGGCAGTATGGCTTAGCATTAACATACTTTTTTTTTCGCTGGAAATTTTACTTTTTTTTAGACCAAAATAATAGTATATTTAACGAACGAGATTTCTCGGGTTGTAGCGTTTTCTTCTTTTTCTTCTTCTTCTTCTTTCTTCTTCACGGTTAGGTTTATTTAGTAGCCTGTTCCGGCTCCAAATTGCTGCTGTTTCCATTTTTTCTTTGGTCTTCCCAAACTTCTTCTTCCTGGTGGTGAATAGCTGTATGCTGCTTTTGGTATTCTATTCTCAGTCATTCTTGCCAAGTGTTCTTTCCAGTTTGTTCTGTATTTCTCTATTGTTGTGTTTAATTCCTCTACTTTTATTTGTTGCCTTATTTCTGTGTTATGTTTTTTGTCTGTTATCTTGCTATTGGTCTGAGGAATCTTATTTCAGCAGCTTGTATTCTGGCAGATTGTTGTGTTGTCACTGTCCATGTTTTGGATACATAAGTAATAATAGAAACTGCCATTGTCTTGTATAATTTCATTATAGAGTCTTTCCTGGCTTTATTTTTCAAAGTTATTTTTAGTGTTCCTGTTATGTAATTAAACTTATTTAGTTTGTTGTTTACATCCACTGCATTTTTGTACATTCAAAATTTAACGGAAGTCAGAAATTTTGTCCTAGAAGGTTCAAATTTTTACTGCATGTCCTAAAAACAATGAGTAACAAAGTAGTGCATGGGTTTCGATTGAAGTAGTATTTTAAGAAATACAAAATAAAATTATGTAATTATTATTTTTTTTGTAATTCCACGCCTGAATTACAACATTATATTTTCTCCCTTTGTATTCACATTATAAGAATTCGAATGCATTATGTTTTTCTAAGTATTTTAGGGGTCTTATAAAAAAATCAGATATTTTACTAAAAAATTGTGGAACCCTTTTAATTATAACATATGCAATTGTTTTAAAATACAATATTTAATAACTCGTAAAATAAATGCCTCACAAGAATAAAAATTGAACACATCATTATGTATCATGCAGTGATTGTTTGTACAAAATATCAAGCCTCTAGCTCAAAAAAATGAGCAAATAGCTACTTAAGCTAATCATATGCAAAATTATAATAATAATAATAATAATAATAATAATAATAATAATACTTTATTTATTCTGGCAGAGTTAAGGCCATAAGGCCCTCTCTTCCACTCAACCAGCACAAATACAAATAAATATTCGACAAATATAGATATACACTATACTAATTATAAACAGTTAAAGATACAATAAATGTAGCAATGTAAATGTCATGTACAAACAACATTTTATAGGGTAATAACAATAATGATACGATAATAATAATAATAATAATAATAATAATAATATAAATATGATACATTATACGGGAAACACCAATTAATATATATATATACCTTACACTGGATAATAATGAAGTCGAGTTTAGAGCAAATATAAATTTAGATTTCTTTTAAAAGATGCCAATGTCCGGCAGCCCCTTATTTCTTGTGGTAGGGAATTCCAGTTGCGAGAAGTGGAGATGGTATATGACATGGAGTGATGTGATGTCCTATGTTGCGGTATATTAAGTAAGAGACTATGTTGTGATCTTGTGTTTAAGTTATGGTTTGAGGATAGATACTGGAAACGGGATGATAAATAATTGGGAATCGAGGTATGTAGGATCTTAAATAGGAGAATTACACAGTGCGATTTTCTTCTCTCTTTTAGATGTAGCCTTGACAATTCGTGGAATAATGGAGAAATGTGATCGTATTTTCGAACATTAAATATGAATCTGATACACATATTATGGACACGCTGCAGTTTGTCCGACAATCCGTCACTTATGTCAGTTAGTAGAACGTCACAGTAGTCAAAATGCGGCATCACTAAAGTAGCACACGACAGTGATACAAACTATAGAGACAGCATTTTCTTTCTGATCCATACTAGGAGCTAGAATGTAGAGAGAGAGTTTGCCCTTGGCTATATGATAAGTAACGATCCCCCACCCGCCAGTTAAGATTACGCGAAGTATACGCTTGTTTACATACTATTTTCGTACTATTTCCCGGCAGTTTGGTTATAAGATATTTAATTGTAGATTTATCTTACATGATTCTAACGTCCGCTAACCAATGATTTCCTATGGCAGGGAATTCCAATTACGGGAAACTTTGGATAATGTGAGTGATGAAATGTTCTATATGAAGATATTAGACCTATTATGTGTTCATGTGAATTATGATTGAAAAATAAATACTGGAATCGAAGGGCTAAATAACACTGGTAACATGATTTTTGTCTCATAAATACCAATATTTGCACTTAATGCAGTTTTTATCGTGTTTTCAAATATGTATTCGGAATTTCTCCCATCACCCACAGTTTTTTTTATTTCAATTAATGGATTTAAATAATTATTCTTTTAATAAACGTTTTTTCGTCCATTTGTCCATTGTAAAATAAGACCAAATGAGCTAATCATGAGATTTCAGCTATGGAAAAGAGGTATCAAGGCAAATGGAATCCTTATATGCTGGACGATTATTGTAAGACCATCAAGAGGGATGCTCCACAGGCGAAATATAGCAGAAAATCGTTACTTCTTACTTTCTAGGTGAGTCCAAATGTCCGAATATTGTGTAGTTACGAATGTAGAAAATATTAAAGTGTTTGAAATTATAAATGTCTGTCTCTCGAAAACCTTGCGTAATGGAGAAAAACCGATATCATATTTGAATTCAGGAGAAAAAAATAATATCAGAATCACATATTTTTCTTCCTGAGACAAAAAAAAAAAATGTTGCACAGTGTAATCTGTAGTCAAAGTATACTATGAGTAACCTTGAATAGAAATTGTCTCTGCGTTTTACCCGGATCTTGAAGAGGAGTCATTATCAATCATGAAAAGATATGTCATCACATCTTCGGATATTAAACATGTATCTGATACACATATTATGAACTAACTCACTGGCACTATCGAACCCGTAGGTTCATGGGCGCGCGGATATAAGCTCTCCACACATCCCTATCCTGAGCTAATGTTTTCCAATCTTCCCTGCATAATCTACTTTCCTCAAATTATAGTTAATATTATTCTCCCACCTCATTCTTGGTCTGCAAACTGGGCGTTTTCCTTCTGGTTTTCCTACAAGAAGCTTCCATGCACGTCTTTCATTCCTCATTCGTGCCAAATGTCCTGTCATTGCAGTCTACGAGACTTAACTGTTCTTATTATATCTGGCTTTCTATAAAGACCATGTAGTTCACTGTTATGCAGTCCTCTCCATTCACCTGTCTGTTCATCTCTCTTTGGTCCAACAATTTTCCTAAGAACTTTATTCTCAAGTACTCGCAATCTCATTTCCTCCCTTAAAGTAAGTGTCAGTGTTTCACACCCATATAATATAACTGGTAGAATAATAGTTTTATATATTTTCAGTTTAACGTTTTTTAAAGGAGTTGGGACGTCAAGAGTATATGTAATGTATAATAGCACGCATTTTCAGAATTGAGCCTATGTTTAGTTTCTTTGTGCAGCTCATTCCTATTTGTGATTATTGTTCCTAGGTATTTGAATTCAGCCACTTCCTCAAAATTTCCCTCATTTATCATTAGATGTTCATTTCCATTATATAATGCATTTCTATCTGTGAACATATATTTGGTTTTATTGACATTTACTTCCAGTACCAATTTCTTAGTTTTACTCAATAGTGTGTGCGTGTTGGCCGTTAGTATCTTCGTTATCGCCCAATAGTAGATCATCAGCATAAACTAACAGCTTATTAATGGACATGCTGGAATTTTTCTGGGGGCACGCCGTAGCTTAGTTGGTTAACCACGAGATCGCGGGTTCGATTTCCGATGGGGCTCAGGATTTTTAAATAGTCCTAAAGTTTCTGATGGCAACATGGGCCTCGAGTCAATTTTCCTTCTAACTAAAATAAATACGAGTCTGTTCTGGAGGTAAAGACGGTCGTTATGTAGTGTTAAAAACTTGGCTGATATCTCGTGCCGATTGTATTTAAAGTGGGTGCCTTAATCTCCTATCACCCCATGACTCTGGGTTCGATTGAGCGACTAACTGAAATCAGTAAGAAACTGTTCTGAAGGTAAAGACAGCCGTCACGCAGCGTTAAAAACCTGGCCGACATCTCGTGCAGATTGTCATCATAGTGGATGTCTTAACCTCCTATCATCCTAAGGACTGTCGTAGATTTTTTTTGCAATATTTTTGACTGTCCTTAGCTAAGGACGGCTATTGTGTGAAGAAGAACAAAATGAAAGAAGGGAATGAGTAACATTGAAATACTTTTATGAGGGAGATTAAAACCGGGTGTCGAGCAGTCAGGAAAATCTTAAAAACCGCGAATAAGTCAGGTATTTGAGAGCAACCGGAAAAAAACAGGAAGTAGACGGGAATTCTAAAAGCGACATGCATCTGTCTCTAAATTCAAATCAAGAGTCGAAAACGTTGAACCACATTGTAAAAATGCGTAAAGAAATGTTCTGGTTGATGTTGGTGAACTTAAAAAAAAAGTAATGTACCAAAATTGATTGTTCTTTGAATGAAAAATGCTTATTCAATATATAAGGAAGCAGAATTAGATCGAAAAGATAAATTGTCCGAAGAAGTAAAATCCACAGTTGGAAAATAAATGCTTAGATTTTATAAAAGACCTGGAAGAAAATAAAATAGCTTTATAAAATGAAGTAGGCTAAAAAATTCCTGTCATTGACGAAAAAATCAAACTATTAAAAAATATATGAATAAAGAAATTTTGACGTGAGATTGTTTGCAATGTTTTTTCGTAACATAGTTCATGTTCAAACAATATTTTTTTAAATAAATTATTTTGCTGTTCTTACCTCAGGGGTCCTCATCATATTAGGGGATATGTGGATGGCGACCACAAGGTGCCCAAGCTGTGCAAAATATGTCTTCCACTTACTTGTGTTTTGCACTCTTTTAACTTTACTATCTAACCTCTGTTGGTTAACTCTTGTTTTTTCGACCCCGACGCTATTAGGGCATCCGAGGGCTAGGGAGTCCTTCCTTTTTTCCATTTCTTCTTTCCTTTATTTTCTTTTCTTCTCCAGAAAAGCCTGACCAGAGGCTATAAGGTGGCAGCCCCATCACTGGTCTTGAGTAACCAATCGAAAGGACTATTATTATGCTTTCAAGTCTTATACGAGAATTTCCCATAAGGGAAAATTTTCTATAGGATCATAACAGGCCTCGGCCTAATACTTGGAAGGAAGAAGAAGAAGAAGAAAGATTGGAAGCAGCTGAGATGAGATTTTTAAGAAATATAGCAGGACATACTCTGCTGGATAAGAAAAGAAGTGAAGATATAAGAAAGGATATAACTATTTTCAAACTTACAGACCGAATAATTAAATATAGGAAACACTAGAAAGAACATGTTGATAGAATGCCAGAAGGAAGATTTCCAAAATGATTGCTAAATTATAAACCGCACGGAAGGAGAAATGTTGGACGCCCACACAGAAGATGGTCTGAACAATTTTAACAATTCTAGCTTTCATGAAACCGGAACGAGCCAACAGGCTTAATCCCTGGATGATGATGATGATGATGATTTTGCTGTTCTTATTCAAGATCTTACGATAAAAATGAATTATATTGTTTTGATTACTTACACATATTAAATAAATATTTTTGCAAAATTAGTTTTGCTAGAATACTTGCTTCTAGTTCCGAGGGTCGCGGGTTCAAACCCGGCCGGCGTCGATGGATTTTTTGGACGGAAAAATCCAAGGAATAATTCCTCTGGGAGGGACATTAAGCTCTGGGTCCCGAGTCTGAAGATTTTCAGGCACGTAAAATATCCTTGAGCCTGAGTAAAGAGGCCTCTAAGCAAAATTTACAGACTTCAACGTCCTTGCAATACCTTAATTACCTGTTAGATATCTCATTGGATTAAGTGTGTTGATCGCATCCCACCCATGACATCTATGATCAAATAAGGTTACTAAACATTAAAAATGAACTTGTTCTAGTAAACCCTTACAAAGGAGAGACTATGACTGTACAATGGGCTCTGCCATTATAGATAATGATAATTATTAATAATGACTGATTTATTTTGACAGAGTTAAGGCCATAAGGCTTTCTCTTCCACTCAACCAACACAAATTAATAAAAAATACTTAATCACTGGCACTATTGAATCCGTAGGTTCATGGCCGCGCGGACATAAGCTCTCCATACATCCATATCCTGAGCTAATGCTTTCCAACCATTCCCTGTATAATCTACTTCCCTCAAATCATAGTTAATGTTATTCTCCCACCTCATTCTTGGTCTACCAACTGGGCGTTTTCCCCTCTGGTTTTCCTACAAGAAGCTTCCATGCAAGTCTTTCATTCCCCATACGTGCAACATGTCCTGCCCATCGCAGTCTACGAGACTTAACTGTTCTTATTATATCTGGCTTCCTATAAAGACCATGTAATTCACTGTTATGCAGTCTTCTCCATTCACCTGTATGTTCATCTCTCTTTGGTCCAAAAAACAACTACATATTTGATAATATATATATATATATACAGACACACATGCAAACATACATATACACTATACTAATTATCCATCCATAGTAATTCTGCCCGAAGGCAGGTCCTTCACTGCAATCATAGCATTTTCATGCTATGCTTGCAGCTTTACTAGGGAATTGTAGGTGTGGTAGCTTCCCGTTGCTTTCCACAGCCGTGAGAAGAAGAAGAAGACGATGATGATGGCCATATGATTTCGGGGACCGCTTGGCCTTAAAGTTTTCCTGACATTTGTCTTACAGGTGAGGAAAAACCCCGATAAAAACCTCACCCAGAAAAACTGCCCCGACCGGGGATCGAACCCGGGCCTGCTGCGTGACAATTCAGCACGCTACCTCGAGACCACAGCGGTGGACCATACTAATTATAAAGAATTAAAAATATATTAAATGTTGCAATGGAAATTTTATGTACAAACAACAGTTTATACGATGATAATAATAACAATAATACTTATGATGATGATGATGATGATAATAATAGTAGTAGTAATAATAATAATAATAATAATATGATAAATTATACAAGAAACACCAATTAATATATTGCCTTACACTGGGTAATGATGAAGTCGAGGTTAGAGCAAATATAAATTTAGATTTCTTTTAACTGATTGTCTAGAAAAAGTGGGAGCCTTAACCTCCTACTACCCCAAGGGCCTCCGGGCCTGTTGTGGGATTACTTTACACTTTTAAAAGATACCAATGTCCGGCAACCGCTTAGTTCTTGTGGTAGGGAATTCCAGTTGCGAGAAGTGAAGATGGTATATGACATGGAGTGATGTGATGTCCTATGTTGCGGTATATTAAGTAAGAGACTATGTTGTGATCTTGTGTTTAGGTTATGGTTAGAGCATAGATTCTGGAAACGAGAGGATAAATAATTGGGAATCGAGGTAGATAGATAGATAGATAGGTAGATAGGTAGATAGATATATATATAGATAGATAGACAGATAGAAAGATAGATAGATAGATAAATAGATAGATAAATAGATAAATAAATAGATAGATAGATATATATATATATTCCCGTCCAGGCATTTATTTTTCTTATCATACCATATATATATAGATGGATAGATGGGTGGATAGATGGATAGATGCATGGATAGATAGATAGATAGATAGATAGATAGATAGATAGATAGATAGATAGATAGATAGATAGATAGATAGATGATAGATAGATATATAGGAAGGTAGTTAGGTAGGTATATATATATAGATAAATAGATAGATAGATAGATAGATAGATAGATAGATAGATAGATAGATAGATAGATAGATAGATAGATAGAATTCAATTTAGCACTCAAAAAAACTCGGAAATTATTATTTGATGCCATGAAAAAACCCGGGAAATAGTCAGGAATTTCATATTTTTAATTAGAAATTACAATTGTAAAAAGAAATATAATAGTTTAAAAAAAGTTATTAATAGATGAAAGGAGAGGAAACGTAAGAATGAGTTTTGCTGTAATGAGTTAAGTAGTTTG
Source organism: Diploptera punctata (assembly GCA_030220185.1). NCBI lineage: Eukaryota > Metazoa > Arthropoda > Insecta > Blattodea > Blaberidae > Diploptera > Diploptera punctata. Next base: position 556,765 of record JASPKZ010001982.1, read on the forward strand.
ACAAATTGAAGAATTGTAACAAGAATAGAACAATAAGCTTATTGAATATGGTTGCAAATTGAAAGGAAATGTGTTGAAGCGACGTCCGTATCTGCAATCCCTCCAAACTACCCTGCACCCCTTTTGGTAATAGATGTTCCACATAACCTATATTTTAACTTGACCCACAAAGTAGTATCCGTACCAAGACTCGTGCACGCTCATCTGACTTTTCTGCACATTGCATTAACCCTTGAATTGGCAATCTATCCTCTAATATACATTTATTCTATTCAATAAAACAATATAGAAAACTAAGTAGCATAAATTAAAATATATATACAGTCAATATGCCCATTTCACCAATTAATGTTTTAAAATGGTCAACAAGTTTCCACAGCCAAGCTGTCATTCTCAAGACCAGATATTGACCGAAGACAAAATTGATAATAAATAAATAAACAAATTCAGTTTGTTTTTAACTGAATTTGTTTATTTATTTATTATAAATTTTGTCTTCAGTCAATATCTGGTCTTGAGAATGACAGCTTGGCTGTGGAAACTTGTTGACCATTTTAAAACATTAATTGGTGAAATGGGCATATTGACTGTATATATATTTTAATATTTTATCACCAAGAAGATCACTTGTGTATTAAATAGCATAAATTACTTAAATTTGTGTTGAATTACACAAAATTTACATTGCTACATTTATGGTATCTTTAAATGTTTATAATTAGTATAGTGTATATCTATATTTGTCAAATATTTATTTGTATTTGTGCTGGTTGAGTGGAAGAGAGGGCCTTATGGCCTTAACTCTGCCAGAATAAATAAAGTATTATTATTATTACTATTATTATTACTATTATTATTATTATTATTATTATTATTATTACAATATACAATAATAACTTACGGTTACATATCGCTCATTTGCTGCAACAACGTCATAACTCAAAAAACATAGTTATTCAGGAGAAGCATTTAAAAATTTGAAATCCACATACCTTTGCCTGTATTTGTCATAAATATCTAATTATTATACCAACTCATTGTATACAATAGCTTATGTCGTTCTTCCTGAATATAGAACTGAGTTCTGTCTTTCATGTAATACCAATAACTCAAAATCGACAGTTTTTGAGTTATGACGTTGTTGCAGCAAATGAGCGATTATGATTTCGTTTTAACTGCGGCCCGTCACACTAAGTAACTGGTACAAGAATTTTAGTGTTTTTCGCCAATTTAATCGCAAGTTTCTGTTGAAATATCATTTCAAGCTTTTATATTAGCTTATTGTTATCCCATAAACGCGATTAAAAATAAAATTATTGGAAAATAAATAAGGTAAAGTTATATTTTGCATACAAATCTTAAAACATTAATTTTTACTTCAATTATAATAATAATATTTTTTTATATACAGTGATCTGCCTTAGGGCAGGTCTTTCACTGCACTCATAGCATTTTCATGCTATGCTTTGCAGCTTTACTAGGGAATTACAGGTGTGGTAGCTTCCCATTGGTTTTCATACCGGGGATGATAATAATGGTCATGATTTTTGAGGACCTTTTGGTCCTCAAAGCTTCCTAACATATGTCTTACAGGCGAGGAAAAACCACGAAAAAAAATCTCACCCAAGAAACTTGTCCCGACCGGGAACCGAACCCGGGCCCGCTGCGTGACAAGGCAGCGCGCTAGCTCGAGGCCATATTGATACAGTAATTATTTAGGGTTACATATATTTACCTTACTTCTAAAACCTCTTAAGTTTAATTTAACAAAAATTTCAGAAAAGCATAAAAACATTATTTAACATTTTATGACCTTATAGAAGATTTTCGGGCTATTGGTCGTAGTCTTGAAGTTCCCAGAAGTCTCTGGCGAAACGTCGCGTTGGGGAACTTCAAGCCTCAACAACAGCCCGAAAATCTTCTAAAAGATCATATTAATAATTTCTGTCGTGAAACTCTAAGCCGATATGTTCTTTAACATTGCTTATTATTTTGTAACTATGGATTTAATGTCTTATTTTGAATGTTTATATTCAAGATACGACATTAAAAAAAAATTATTTATATACAGATTTTCAATGTTCACACATCTTTCCGATTCTAAAGTTTTATTTTCCTTCTCCACTCGTCCCAGTCCATCCACCCCATGTCCTCTTGTCCTCGTTCCATTTCTTATTTCTTAACATAATTGCAAAATAATAAGCAATATCAAAAATGACTAATGTATTTTATGTCTTTCGGTCTAAATGACCGTGGTTTGATTTTATTATCACTCAACGTTTCGTCTACTACTGCGGTAGACATCTTCATGAGATTCTGCGTGCTCTTCGACCTCCTAACTCTTCAAATGTCGGCTGCAGACTGGCTGTGTGTTGGAAATCAACTATAAATAAAGACACGATTTCCAATGCACAGCCAGTCTGCAGCCGACATTTGAAGAGTTAGGAGGTCGAAGAGCACGCAGAATCTCCTGAGGATGTCTACCGCAGTAGTAGACGAAACGTTGAGTGATAATAAAACCAAACCACGGCCATTTAGCCCGAAAGACTTAAAATACATTAGTCAAAACACCTGCCGTGAAAGTCTACAATTTTATGTAATATCAAAAATGTTTTTATGTTCTCTTGAAAAAAAATATTGTTAAATTATACTTACGAGTTTTTAGAAATCAGGTGACGATATGATTTCGTTTAACTGCGGTCCGTCGCATTTAAACAACTGGTACTAGAATTACGTATTTCGCCAATTTAATCGCAAGTTTCTTTTGAAATATCATTTCAAGCTTTTATATTAGCTTATTATTCTCCCACATACGCGAATAAAAATAAAATTATTGATAAATAAAAAAATGTAAAGTTATTAATTGATTTGACGTTTACTTAAAGAAAATTCATATTTATTTAATTAGATAAAAATAAAACTTAAAGTTTTATATGATTTTCACATTTATTACAATATAAATTCGTTCAGCTGTTTCGGTACTTTGTACCTTGTTCAGTCATGATTACAAATGAATGAATTTTGTTATTATATATTATAAGGTGGGAGCCTTAATCTATGGATAACATTGAAGGTATAGGCAAAGAGAATATAAGACATAGAATTGAAGTGAGTATCAAAATAATATCATCGTTAAATTCCATATGGTGGGATAAGCATATTTGGAAAGACACAAAAAATATATTGGCAAAACATTGGTGGAATCTATTGCAATGTATGGAAGTGAGGTATGGACAATAAATAAGTACTGCAAGAATAGACTAATAGCTCTAGAAATGGATTATTTACGCAGAAGTGCCAGAAAGTCAATATTAGAAAATGTCACAAATAAGGAAATTAGAAATATAATGGAAGCAGAAGAAAGCATAATCGAAAGAATTGAGGAGAAGGATTTAAAGTGGTTAGGACATGTTTTAAGAATGGAAGATGAGCGATGGCCAAAACAACTATATCAATGGCATCCGACCAGAAGGAGGAAGAGAGGGAGACCGAAGTTAACATGGAAGGAAAACATGAAGACATTAATGCAAGCAAGAGGGCTAAGCATTGAAGATGCCCAAGATCGTAGGCTTTGGAGGTCTGGCACGGGAAGATGGCAGCAGCTGTAAAAACCCGATGATAGATAGATAGATAGAGCCTTAATCTCCTATCGTAAGGTCCTCCTAAGGCCTGTAGTGGGATCACTTTTAGTCGACCTTGGTGGTCTCGAGTTTAGAACCGACCAGGGAAAAAATCCAAGAAACAAGTCCTCTGGGAGGAAATTCAAGTCATGGATCTCGATTCTGAACATTTGTGGGCTCGTAAAAGAATCTCAAGCCTAAATTAGTAGGCCTGCCTCTGAGAAAAATTTAACCGGCCTTCCTATCCAAGTAATACCTTAGTTGTCTATTGGATGTCTCATTGAGGCGATGTGCTGACCACATGTCACTCATTGACATTTGTAGGGAAATAAGCGTAGCTAAATTAGCTTGGTCAGGAAACTCCGCTTATTATTTAAATCAAAATTAATTGTTATCTTAAGTTCGACACAATGAAGACATTAACTGCATAGCAACTATATTCAGCATTCTGTAAATAATCATCTACTTTACTTTATTTCATATTATTTTAATTTTATTATATTACGTGTTTTTGTTAGTATTAGCTAGTATTAGATCACATCACCATTGTCTTTTGTTTAGTCTGTATTTTAATAATATCTTAAAATTATAATAAGTATGCAATTTTTATATAATTTTACTATTCGCTGGTTGAATGGAAGAGAAGGCCTTAACGGCCTTAACTCTGCCAGCTAAAACAAAACATTATTATTATTATTATTATTATTATTATTATTATTATTATTATTATTATTATTATTATTATTATGTTTTCACGAAGGGCGTATAGAGCATATAGGGCTATACGTTTTGTTAAACGAAAAATAAAAAGAACATGAAAGAAATATTTGAATGTAGGGTGGAAGGCAGAAGAAGAAAAGACAGACCAAGAATAGAATGAGTGCTGTATATAAATGATGTGGTGAGGAGAAAAAAAAATGGAAATAAGAATGATACAGGAACGAGACAGATTCAGCCAATGAGTGAAAACAGGTCCGATGGAGGATATAAATAAAGACAAATAAAAAGAAAGTGAAACTTCCCCCATTATAGAACAATTAATTTATTCTTATGATCATGATTTAATATTTGATTGGTAGGGCTCCAAAGTTGAGGAAACACATTTTTTTTAGTTTATGTCTGAAGACGAGGTCCAACATAATATATATATATATATATATATATATTCCACCGCTGTGGTCTCGAGGTAGCGTGCTGCCTTGTCACGCAGCGGGCCCGGGTTCGATCCCCGGTCGGGGACAGTTTTTCTGGGTAAAGTTTTTGTCGGGGTTTTTCCTCACCTGTAAGACAAATGTCAGGAAAACTTTAAGGCCCAAACGGTCCCCGAAATCATATGGCCATCATTATCATCATCATCATCATCATCATCATTCTTCACCGGTGTGGAAAGCAACGGGAAGCTACCACACCTACAATTCCCTAGTAAAGCTGCAAGCATAGTATGAAAATGCTATGATTGCAGTGAAGGACCTGCCTTCGGACAGAATTACTATGGATATATATACATTTTGGCTCATTCTAGGCCGGAAAATGGTGGGTTTTAATGGTCCTTTCTTTCTTTTTCGACATTTTTTTGGCTTATTTTTCCTTTATTTACCCTTTTTTTTAGGTCTTGGCGGTTTTTTAACTTTCTTTCGACTATACCAGCCTCATAGGCTAGTGGTCAGCGTTTCTGACTACTGCTCATGAGGTCCCGGGTTCGATTCCCAGTTAAACCATATGAATTTTTCCTTAAAGGGAATCATTCCTGTGATTGCCCATGGTCTGGAATTTAGGTTAAGATTAGCTTAAGAACTCTCCTGGCGCTTCATTATAATTTATCACATATCGGGGTTACGTAACTCCGCCTTCTACGAGCTTCAACTTCAGAAGTGGGTTGCAGTTAAGCCAATGCCATGAGAGAACACCAGAAATGTCGAAATTACAACCTGGGGCATTGAATAAAAAAAAATGTTTTTGCTACTTTACTTTACTTCGACTCTATTTATACCATTTGTATAGCATAAGTATGCTTCTATCCAAATATGCTTATAGGTATTCTAAATTGAAGTTCAGAAATTTGTTACTCCAGGATCCGTAGCGGTTTCGCTGAATTCATTGTAGGTGGGAAAAAGTTAACATTCTAAATTCTCAGAGAACTTTCTTTTTAAACGATCACATATCTTTTTTCAAACTTTGTTGAATTAAAACATATGTATAGAGTATGAAAGAAGAAGCATTTCAGTCATCAATTTCTTTTTTCCCAGTGTGTGTTGTATATCACTAGAATGTTTTTACTTTTTAAACATTGTTATTATATATTTATTAATAATGCAGCTGAAATTAAAATTATTATTTAATCTGAATTACTATTGGGCGATAGTGAGGAGATACTAAAGACGCACACACTACTGAGTAACACTAAGAAATTGGGACTGGAAGTATATATCAATAGAACTAAATATATGGTCACACGTAGAAATACATTATATAATGGAAATGGACAGCTAATGACAAATGAGGGAAATTCTGAGGAAGTGGCTGAATTCAAATACCTAGGAACAATAATCACAAACAGGAATGAGATGCACAAAGAAATTAAACATAGGCTCAATTCTGGAAATGCGTGCTATTATGCATTGCAGAGACTCTTGATGTCCCAACTCCTTTCAAAAAACGTTAAACTGAAAATATATAAAACTATTATTGTACCAGTTATATTGTATGGATGCGAAACATGGACTCTTACTTTAAAGGGAGGAAAGAAGATTACGAGTATTTGAGAATAAAGTTCATAGGAAAGTTTTTGGACCAAAGAGAGATGAACAGACAGGTGAATGGAGAAGACTACATAACAATGAACTGGATGGTCTTTATAGGATGCCAGATATAATGAGGATATTTAAGTCTCGTAGACTGCGATGGGCAGGGCATGTGGCACGAATGGGGAATGACACGTGCATGGAAGCTTCTTGTAGGAAAACCAGAGGGAAAACGCCCAGTTGGTAGACCAAGAATGAGGTGGGAAAATAACATTAACTATGATTTGAAGGAAGTAGATTATACAGGGGATGATTGGAAAACATTGGCTCAGGATAGGGATGTATGGAGAGCTTATATCCGCGAGGCCATGAACCTACGGGTTCGATAGTGCCAGTGAGTTAGTTAGTTATTTAATCTGAATTGCCTTTTTGCGTCCTTTTTTCAGTTTTTAGGTATTTTTAGAATATCTTTAGGTATTTTTTAAAGGTCTTTTATAGGCATTTTATAGGTCCTCAACTTCCCAGCCCTACTGATTAGTCTTAGCCGACATTTTGACCGCAGTTCCTAAATGTATCTTTATATCGCTGTAGATGTAATGCTGACACATATGCTAATGTACAATTGTACAATCTATGATAGGAGATAATGATGAATGTACCCGCAGACACCTACACACCGTGCACCCACTCGCCCATATCGTCGATTTCACCGAATGAGGGTCAGCATGAGTGAGAACTCCGGAGTACGTACCCTGGACATGCGCACCGGGAACAGACACTGCCCGCAAAGATTTGACAAGCTTAGCGTGTCCTCGTTCCCACTATTTAAGAGTCCCAGAAACAATCAAACACGTACATTATATATTGTGCATTAGAAATTTTAAATAGTAATCGATGATAAACTTTTAGAACAAGTGAATAGTTTTAAATATCTAGGTTTCAATTTATCATATGTTAAAATTGAAGATATTAATGATAAAATTTATTTAGAGAAAAAATTAGAAACTCGGTTATAAGGAAGAAAATGGATATTGAAGACACTGTATTCAAGTCTCAAGACAACCCTTGAGGATGCCAGACGCAGTCTTTGGCGAAACGTCGGGGAACTACAAGTCTCACGACCACGGCCTACAGCCCGAAAATCTTCATCAAGATCATCATTGAAGACACTATTTTAGATCATATTAAAACTCGGCAATTAAGATGGTACGGACATGTCCAGTGAATGGACAAAATGTGTTTTGGAATGGAAACCTGAGGGAAGATCTAAAACCTCCTGGAGTCAGGGAATATATTTATACACGAAGGAGAAACATCTACATCGAGGAAATTGGATGGACCGACAAAATTGGGTATTAGGAATCGGACGATACCAAAGACATTAATCAACCGTTGCTTTATGTGTAAATATATTTAATCTAATGTGTTGCACTATTAAAAGAACTCTTAAAAATACAAGAAAATAAACAAAAATGAAATTTTATGAAGTAATGGCTGTTCCTGTATTGATGTAATGGATCAGAATGTTGGACGATCACTAAAAGACAAGAACAAAGATTGGAAGCAACTGAGATGAGGAATATAGCAGGATATACTCTGCTGGATGAGAAACGAAATGAAGATATAAAGAAAGGAACTAAACATTTTCAAACTTACACATCGATTTAATTAAATATAGCAACGCCTGGGAAAAACATGTTGATAGAATGCCAGAAGAAAGATTTCCAAAATTATTGCTGAATTATAAACCACACGGAGGGAGAAATGTTGGACGTCCATCCAGAAGTTGGTCTGAACATTTCTAACAATTCTAGCTTTCATGAAAAACTGATCCAGCGAACAGGCTTAATCCTTAGATGATGATCATGAAGAAGAAGAAATGTCAAATATTCAGCGATTTTATATTCCGCTGCACCGTAACCCAAGACCCAAACGAGAGGTAAAAAAACAAAAAATGAAAGGAAAATGTTATAAATGTTGTTTTTTGAGAATAGAAACAAATAATAACTTATATGTTCTAAGTATTAAGTACTTAACCCTTGATGGAACAAAGAAGGGTTGTTTTATGTCTTTTTTTGAAGCCATTGCCACATGACAAGTTCGGATGAGCCCAATTATTAATTTGTGTCAGAAATAATATAACTAACTCGCTGGCTCTATTGAATCCGTTGGTTCATGGCCGCACGACATAAGCTCTGCCAGCAGCCGGATGGTAGGCCAAGGGCTGTCGAGTTTGGAGTTATGATTAGGGGTCGGAATAAAATTCCTTTAAAAATACCTAAAAATATCCTGACCTAAAAACTGAAAGAAAAAAAAAGGACGTAAAAGGCAATTCAAATTAAATAATTATTCTATTTTCAATTGCATTTTTAATGAAATGTGTAAATTATACGATCTAAAGATTTCTGTAAGGAAAACGAAGACCATGGCTTTTAGAGGAAGAGATCCAGTGAGATCCAAAATTATTTTAGAAAATCAAAGTATAGAACAGGTGTCTAGTTTCAAATATTTGGGCTGTGGAAAGAGATATTGACTCCAAAATTAATAAATTTCAGACGGTGTGTGGAACATTACAGAGAACATTCAAAAATAAAATTAGAAAGGAAACCAAGATAAAAATGTATAATGTTATGGCGGTTCCCACAATATTGTATGGATGTGAAACTTGGGCTCCAGTGAAAAGACAGAAGGATAGAATACAGACGGCAGAGATGCGGTTTCTAAGACAAGTAAAAGGATGTACAAGACTTGATAGAATAAGAAATGAGGATATAAGAGAAGAATTGAAAGTACAGCCTTTATTGGATAAAGTCACGAATTACAGACAGAAATGGATTGATCATATGGATGGAATGAGTAAGGAGAGATATCCATTGTTAGCAAGAAATTATCAAGCAAGAGGAAGGCGTGATGTTGGAAGACCTAGAAGACGTTGGGCTGATGCATTATGAAGTCGGAACGGGCAATTGCCTAATCCCTGGAGTGATGATGATGATGATGATGATTTTTAATGAATATAATAAAAAAAGTATTAAAAGTTCAAAATTCTAGTGAAATGCAATATACTCATAAATTGGGGGGGAAAATGACTGGAAATGCTTCTCCCTTCATACATTTTTTTTTCAATATAGTTTGAAAAAGAAAATCTGTGGTGAAATTAAATGTTTCTTACCTCTCCTCATATAAATTTTCTAAGTAGATCGCGATTTCGAGACGACAACGGTCTCATCTTCACCACTTTCTTGGCGACTGATGTTATGTCGATCGGAAGAAACTTTTCTTCTTCCCTCTGTTGGTGGACCGATGAACTTCTGGATCAGGTCAAAATTTGCGGGAATTTCGAAGTTCATGAGTTTTCCTTTGTTTTTCTGAATGTGGATCTTTTCCCAAACCGTGAGTTCCTTTTGTTTGTCTACTTGTTTAATTAGACTGGCTTTTGATTCAATTAAATGTTTTTCAGACCAAGCATGAGCAGCTACTGCTGACTTTTCCACTTCTACATTTTTGTTGTTTCCAAGATGTTCTTTCACCCTTGTTTTCAAATTTCTCTTCGTTTTTCCAATATAAATTTTGTCACAATACCTGCATTTGATCTGATAAATTCCTGATTTGTTTTCATTTTCAATTCTTTCATTTTGATTGGTTTTAATTATCCTATTAAGGCTGTATTCATTCTTTGGTGCTAATCTTATATTAAACTTTTTGATTTTTTTTAATTTATACTGTTTCAATGGATGGTAAGTGAATTTCTTGGATTTTATTTTGTCTATTTATTTTATTAATTTTTGTCTTTTAAATTTATTAAAAAAAAAAAGGAAATCTGTGTTCATTAAAAGAATTTAGAATGATCGAGTTTTCCCACCTAGAATGAATTCGGCGAACCCGTATTGGACATCAGGCGGTCAGTAGGCTGGTTAAAAATAACGGATATTTTGTGAGGGTTCATTAGTTTCTCGCGGAACTAAACGGTTGCAAAGTCTTTGGAAAGTAAAACTAGATAGTGTTTTAAAAGAAGTTGGAATTGAGACTAGACTCTGCGGATTCTTGAATTATACAAATGATATAAACGCAGTCAAAAAAGGTAAAGTTGAAAAAAATATTTAAGGCCTAAAAGGCTAAAAAAAAGGGCCAATAAGCCAAAAAAGTCGAAAAATGACAAATAAAATCCATCATTGTCTGGCCTACAATGACCCAAAATGTATATATACGGGTTGGGCCTCGTCTTCTGACAAAATGAAAAAGGATTTTTTTCTCACCTTCCGAGCCCTAGTTACGTATAATGATTACCATCATCATCATCATCCTAAGGAACGACAACTTCAAAAGTAAAACTTTTGGCCTTCTCAACAATACTCCTCCATGCCAATCTGTCTCTTGCCATATTCAAATTAGTCACTTTCATTTTCTTTAGATCGTTCATCGTGTCATCCTCCCATCTGATCTTCGGTCTTCCAAACGCATTGTCTCATATTGGTTTCCATTTATAGGGTTTCTTGATCAGTCTCTGATCATCCATTCTTATCAACCAAGTAACATAAATACTATTAATAACTTAATGTGGGTATCAATCAACTCAGCAGGATCTGTTTAATAAGTGATGTAATTTTTGTTTTGTTAACTATTATAGTTTTAGAGAGTCCACCGCTGTGGTCTCGAGGTAGCGTGCTGTCTTATCACACACAGCGGACCCGGATTCGATCCCCGGTCGGGACAAGTTTATGGGTGATGTTTTTTTTTTTCGGGGTTTTTCCTCACCTGTAAAGACAAATTTCAGGAAATTGTAACACCCAAACGGTCCCCAAATATCATCAGGCCATCATTTTCATCATTAACATATTCATTAAATTTAGGATTAAGGCCTCTTCTAGCGCATCATTAGCTTCATATTATACATTATCGGTGCAGCGTAACTCCGCCTTCCAGGCGCCCCAACCTCAGAAGTATTTATTATATGTATACTATTATTATTATTATTATTATTATTATTATTATCAGGTGGGAGAATAACATTAACTATGATTTGAAGGAAGTAGATTATACAGGGGATGATTGGAAAACATATAGGGATGTATGAAGAGCTTATATCCGCGTGGCCATGAACCTATGGGTTCGATAGTGCCAATGAGTTGGTTAGTTAGTTAGTTAGTTATTAATTATCATCATCATCTTCGGGTTTTTACAGCTGCTGCTGTCTTCCCGTGCCAAACATCCAAAGCCTACTCATCATTTTAAGAAGAGATTCAAGTTGAGTTATAACTACAAACAAAAAGAATTAGACTGATCTTGGGCATCTTCAATGCTTAGCCCTCTTACTTGCATTACTATCTTCATGCTTTCCTTCCATGTTAACTTTGGTCTCCCTCTTTTCTTCTTTCTGGTCAGTTGCCATTGATATAGTAGTTTCGGCCATCGCTCATCCTTCATTCTTAAAATATGTCATAACCATTTTAATTCCTTCTCCTCAATTCTTTCAATTATGCTTTCTTCTGCTTCCATTGTGTTTCTAATTTCATTATTATTATTATTATTATTATTATTATTATTATTATTATTATTATTATTATTATTATTATTATCATTATTATTATCCCGTAGCGTAGTGGTTAAGGCACTGTGCTACAAGCCAGAAGGTCGAGGGTTCAAGTCCCGGTGGGGTCAGGATTTTTAAACTGACCCAAACCTTCTGGCGGCACTATGGCCCTGGGGTCGACTCAGCCTCTAACGGAAATGAGCACCAGATACTTGTTCTGGGGATAAAGGCGGCCGTCACGCAGGGCTGACAACCCGGCTGACATCAAGTGCCGATTGTCCAGAAAAAGTGGGAGCCTTAACCTCCTACTACCCGAAGGGCCTCTTGAGGCCTGTAGTGGGATTACTTTACTTTACTTTATTAGGCTATTATTATTGTCATAAGAGAAAAAAATGAATATTGGTTATTCAATAGTAGATTATATACAGTATAAGCAATTAAATTGGTATGGGCACATACGACGAATGCAAGAAGAAAGATTACCCAGGAAAACATTGGAATGGTGTCCACCTGGAAGAAGGAGAGAGGAAGTCCTCGAAACTCGTGGATGCAGGAAATAACAACTGGAATGAGAGCAAGGGAACTGGAGGACATGTATTGGATGGAGAGAGACGAGTGGAGAAGAAAAATAAAACTTTAGGCACAGAAATATGTGTAAACATTAAAATTCTGTATATAAATAAATTATTATTATTATTAAGTGGATTACAATAACGCCATGCCAGGAGAGAATACCAGAATGTTGAAATGACGTGATGAATAATAATTTTTAAAGAAACATTAATTTATTTTCAACAAAGAAAAGTTTACCTAAGAACAGATACCGCCAAGAATCCTTAAGTTTCGCTAAAATTCCCCCTCGTAAATTTCAGGTTAAGCTGAAAACTTGTACCGGAATTAGTTATTATAATGATTACGGGAGAAAACAATGAGTTGGTATTTACATATGTGAGGCCTAAAGATACAGAAGACACCTGAAAGTAATTAGGTTTGAAGAAAGAGGTCCTGCAGCGTGTTGGTGGTGTCTGCAGTCCCGCATCGCCCCACCCATGCCTCGTGCCGCTTCGACTGCTCCTTATCTATCGATCCGTGAGCATGCAGCATTTATCCAGTCTCTTTCCTTCCATGACCCACTTCCACACCATTCCTTATCAACACCTTCCGTATCAACAATGTCATGTCAATCATTAACAACATGTTAAAGTCATTCTTATCAGCATCGCGATATCATTTCCCTTTTAACTACGTTCCTTATCTATATTTTTCATCAACAATGTCACTTCTTTGTAACTTCCGCATTAACAATGATATTCCAATCACTAACAGCATATTGCAGTCATTCTTGCAATGTCAATAAAATAACAATTTCCATTTTTAGCAGTTTAAATTTTGACTCATTTATATTATTATATAAAACTTTCAATTTAGACAATTTAGGATGTGATATAACTTATAGAGAAAATAAAGTAAATAAATTCCAGGCTATTTGTGGAACCATAAAAAGAACCTTAGGTCGGAAAACAAGGAAAGATACGAAACTTAAATTATATAAAACAATGGCTGTTCCTTTGTTGTTGTATGGAAGTGAAAATTGGATAATGAAATCAAGGAATAAAAGCAGGATACAGACTGCGGAAATGCTGTTTTTACGTAATGTGAAAGGATGCACAAGAGCGGATAGAATAAGGAATGAAACTATACGAGAAGAATTAAATATATATAAAATTGAAGATAAAATCAGCGAAAATAATAAGAAATGGAGAGAACACTTAATGAGAATGAACAACGAAAGAATACCAAAAAGAACCTTCCTGTATAATCCCAGAGGAACAAGAGATGTTGGCCGACCACGTAGAAGATGGACTCCACTTTTAACTTCGCCGGAACAGGCTGCATAGCCTAAACCTTGTAGTAGAAGAAGAAGAACTTTCATTAGAGGATTGCCACAAGGACAAAGTGATACAGACAACTTTCGAAATTGACGAAATACATTTTGTATCATCATCATCATATTACATTCACGAATTTAGGACATTTGTTGACCTGTTTCGGCCTCAAGAGAAACACCATCCAAAAGTCTTTTGAGTGGACGTCCTGGTCTTCTTCTTCCTGCAGGTTGATTATCTTAACATTTGTTTGGGTATTCTGTGATCTTCCATTCGATGAACATGTTGTATCCATCTTGACTTATAATCAGAAATTTTGTTTTCTAAAGGTTCCATGTGTAATTCTTCTAAGATGTCTTCATTTATTTTTGTGTAAGTACATAAAACATTTTCAAATTGTAATTTAAGTATATTCTATACTACAAACTGGTGGTTTTCTTAGGGCTTAAAGGACCTTCGGGACTTGGAATTTTGGTAGCATGAGGTTCTAGCCGAGCGTTAGTATGTGGATGTATTAGTTATAAAGGCATACGTGTTTTTGAACATGAAGAAATGGATTCTTGATCTAAATTATTTTATTTCTGTAACTATAATGATTACAATAACCCTAATTATTCTAACCCTAAATAACTGATCTAGGCTTATATTAAGAAAACCTACATTCGAACCCTCTTGAGGTTTGAGAGAGGGAGATGTAGGTTTATGAATTTACCCTAATTTACATTCTAAAAATTATCTAATAACTATTTAACTTAGACATATAGTATGAAACTATTTAAACTACTTGATTCTCTTTCTAAATGTCCTAGGTACATTCTATTAAGAATAATGGTATGTAGACTTACCCATCAGAACACTACTTCAACAGACAGACACGAGTCCCCTATTTTGCCAGGGTTATATACTAATCTAGTCCCGCGCCGTAGCCGAGCGGTTAAGGTAGGAAGCCTTGGCGCAGAGCTACGGGACTTGCGCTGGTTCGAGTCTCCATGGGGGAAGAAATTTTCTCATGGTATTTCGGCCAGTATGGGACCGGTGCCCACCCAGCATCGTGAGGAAATTGGGTAGCTACAATAAGTAGCGGCTCCAGGTTGAGGAACCAGCTATAACGGCTGGGGGACTCGACATGCTAACCACATGTCACCCCTACACTGGCTGTTGATCATCTACCTCTGTGATTGACATATCTGGATGTGAAGGGCCAGCAGCCGGCTGGTAAAAGGGCAACCGCTGAAAAAGTGGAAAGACCCTCAATCGGAATATACTAAGCTTCTGACCTTACAGCTACAACTAACTGTATTAAACATTCCATAAGTCCAAATGCAGAGATTTTACAGTTAGCCTTGCAATCTTTGTCCTGCCATAATCAAAACGCTGTCCTGAAATATGTCTAAGTGCTTTATTTCAACACTGTTTTTATTTGCAATAATTAAAATAATCTATGAAATAATTAAATATCTATGTAAAATACTCTATGATTCGTAACATTCTATAAAGTAGAAATTTTGTAAAGATGGTTTCTTAAATTTTAAATTGATCCTCTAATGGCAGCAATGGCAATTTTAGAAAGATACACTCTGTACAAATCTAAGAAATTCCAGTATTTAGCTAAGAATCCTGGTATAGCACCTCTTGCCCTGATCATCAATCCTGTGACAGTTATACTATCTAATTGACCAGCCTCATGAGCTAGTGGTCAGCGACTCTGACTACAATTCATGAGGTCCCGGGTTCGATTCCCAGTCAAACCATAGGAATTTTTTCTTGAGGGAATTATTCCTGTGGTTGTCAACGCTCTGGAATTTAGGTTAAGTTTAGGTTAAGAACTCTCCTGGTGCTTCATCATTATTTATCGCCCATCATATCATCGGGGTAACATAACTCCGCCATCCAGGTACCCCAATCTAAGAAATGGATTACAATTCCGCCAAAGCCAGGGGAGAAAAGTAGAAATATCATAAAAGACAACCTGGTGACATTAGACAAAAAAAAAAACTATCTAACTTTATCCCACTTTGTCCGTCGCCGTGGGGTAGTCGGTAGAGTCCCTACCTTCCACTCCGGCGACACGGGTTCGGTTCCCAGCGGGGTAGGGGATTTTAAATTTCCACCTTGGGTCTGGGTGTGTGTCCTGTCTTGTGTTTGTATGTGAGAATACGATAAAAAGGTTAACAAAGGTGAAAAAAAAGGAAGAACAGTGTAAACAATATAAAACGACAAAGAAGGAAATTAAAAAAAAATTGGTATTTATTTTTGTTGTAGAGAACTGTTGGCTAATTTTTTTTTTTTTCATTTACTAACAATATCACTATTTTTTTACTTACCCATTAACAATGTTATTCTAATCTTAAATAACTTACAGGATCCAATTTTACAAACATTAGAACATATTATGATGATCTCGTAGAAGATTTCCGGGCTGTTGGCCGTGGTCTTGAGGCTCAAGACCACGGCCAACAGCCCGGAAATCTTCTACAAGATCATCATAGTAACTCCGGCCGTGAAAGCCTAAGTCAATATAGGCCTATAAGAACATATTATTTCTCTTTTTAACATGTTAAATACCAATGTTATTTTCATTAACAATTTTTTATAGTCAGCTCAGTAATTTAGTTTAAGGGCGCTTTGCTTTGTGGTTAGGTAGGTCTATTTTGCACGCAAAAAAATATTTAGCATATCAAACAGAATTGTCATACATTTTATTCACTTTACCAACTAAAGATATTGAAGAAGACAAAAGTTGCAACGCTGTTAAGATAATTATACCCACGTGGAGTAGACATGATAGTCTTTTAAAATGCGAATACATTATTGGCAGAGAACTGTTTTCAGTTTTTTGGTGGTTGGAGCGGCGTTTTCGAATCTTCTAACGACAAGTAAGCGGCTCTACCTGGCAGTAGCAATGTATTTTTTTAAAACAGAGGGAAACAGTTGTGCGAAACATGGACTCTTACTTTAAGGGAGGAAAGGAGATTACAGGTATTTGAAAATAAGGTACTTAGGAAAATTTTTGGACCAAAGAGAGATGGACAGGTGAATGGAGAAGACTACATAACAATGAACTACATTGTCTTTATAGGAATCCAGATGTAATAAGAACTGTTAAGTCTCGTAGACTGCGATGGGAGGACATGTTGCACGTATGAGGAATGAGAGACTTGCATGGAAGCTTCTTGTAGGAAAGCCAGAAGGAAATGCCCAGTTCGTAGACCAAGAATGAGGTGGGAGAATAACATTAACAATGATTTGAGGGAAGTAGATTATACAGGAAATGATTGGAAAGCATTAGCTTAGGATAGGGATGTCTGGAGAGCTTATGTCCGTGCGGCCATGAACATACGGGTTCGATAGTGCCAGTAAGTAAGTAAGTGCTAAGAAAAATGTTTGTACTAAAGAAAATTAACAAGCGATAATGGCGAAAACATATCAGTGAACTCGACCAGCCTCATGGACTAGTGGTCAGGCGTTTGTGACTATTGTTCATAAGGTCCTAGGTTCGATTCCCGGTCAAACCATAGATATTTCTTTAAAGGAAATTATTGCTGTAGTTGCCCATGGTCTGGAATTTAGGTTAAGTTTAGGTTAAGAACTCTTCTTGAGCTTCATTATAATTTATTAGCCATCTTATTATAGGGGTAACGTAACTCCGTCTGCCAGGTGCCCCAACTTCAGAAGTGGGTTACAATTACGCCAATGCCAGGATAGAAACCAGAAATGTCGAAATGACAACCTGAGGCATTGAAAAAAAAAGAATCAGTGAACTACATTATTTTATGGGAAGCCAGATAAGTGTGGGGTGTGGAGGAGGTACACTTCTCTGCTTCGCATAGTACTAACTGCTGAGACAGCAAATTCCTTTCTGACACACGGAGCTGGGTCCCGAGCTATAATATGAACAGTTAAGTCTCATAGACTGCGATGGGCAGGACATGTGGGACGAATTGGGAATGAAGGGGGGACATGGAAACTGGAAACCAGAGAGAAAGCGCCCATTAGGTAAGCCAAGAATGAGGTGGGAGAATAGCAACCATACTCAATAAAATTTTCAGAAAATTAACCCTAAAAAGATCTTCATACACGGCAGTATACAAATCATAAAATTGAGTAAGGTTCAACGATTTGAGGGAAGCTAATTATACAGGAGATGATTGGAAAAACATTAGCTCAGCATAAGGATGTATGGAGAACTTATGTTTGCGCGGCCATGGACCTGGGGGTTTGAGGGCCAGTGAGTTAGTTACCCTTAAATTCGTAATGTAACCTTTTGGATACATAATTTGGTTTAATTAATTTAACATTTTAAATAAATCAGAAGAAAACGAACAAAAAGAAACCACTTAAATATGTGTCTAATTATACAATATTCCTATTAATAACGGTTACACAAGATTGCGTTTTCACGGCGGTCCGCCACATTCAAATAACTAACAGAAGAAATTTGTGTGGATAATTGTTTGAGAAATGACACAGTTTCCAAACACGGCGGCGGCGACGGCGGTTTTGCTAATTTAAGAGTTAACATATTTAAAAACGGTTTCTAAACAATTTTTCAAAAAAGTATCATACTTATGTTCCTTATCAACAATTTTCATATCAGCAATAAAATTCCATTAATTAACAACATGGCAAAGAATTTTAATCATAAGTATTGCCACGAGTGATTTCCAAATATCGTAACTCCTCACTTCGTGAGTCGTGAATTTAACTAGAGGATTTGGAAATCAAGAGTGGCATTTGTTAGGACTATTTAGCGAATAAAATTAAGCTGTTTGCTCACAAATCGTTATTTAAATATAGATATTTTAAAATATTTATATATTTAATGTAAATGGCGATGTTTGAAAACAAATGAGAAACGTTATGTTTCATTTGTTCATCATTGCAACCAGATCATATTTATTGCCAAATGGAATCGCAATATTGTGAGAATGAACCCTAGTGGAGAAAAAATGAAACATCATTACAGGTTATTAATTAATTTTTGATGTCCTATGATGTAAATATGTCAATTATATTTTTTGCAACGTTAATTCCTGGGAAATAACACGTTTAAGAAAGTGCAAACAGTGGTTTCTTTTTTTTTAATGGTATAATCAATTGCTACGAATGTTTTTCTGTTATATCTTGCAAGCAGAATCTGGTTACATTCGTGCACTATATATATATAACTTGGGAGCTGCTTGATAAAATGAAAGTGATAAAATCTAGGTGAAAAACGACATGTGATTGGTTGTAAAACAAAATTCATTGAAATGTGATTGGTCATTGACTGCCATTTGGGGTATGGTTAAATAGTTATAAAATATAATATCCACTTTAACATATTAAAACATTTAATATGTTTCATTCTGATGCTACTCAGCTATTGACATCAATGTCAAACCAAATCATTAGCAATGTGTGAAAATCATTGATATACAGGGTTTCCCATTCAAACCTCCCACACTTTAATTAATCGTAACTAACAAAGTATGCGGAATTATGAAATTAGGCCGATATTAAACGAAACAGAAACTAAAGAATTTTCATTGTCACACATTGCCACACACTAAAACACCTCTATATGTGCACCATTAGTAGCACGAATAATATCAAGTCTGTGGTTGATTTCGTGCGTTCTGTCCAACATGTCCATTGGTACTGTGCAATTGTGTTAAGGATACGGGTTCGTAAATCATGAAGATCTTGTACTGGAATCGCAAACACATGGTCTTTTACATACCCCCAGAGGAAGAAGTCCAGTGGAGTGATGTCTGGCGAACGTGGTTTTATGTCATTATTGTCCAACATGAGACAGATGAATAAGTGCAACAATGAAAAAAACATTCTTTGCGCTTTCTCTTTCTTTTAATACCAACCTCATTTCATAATTTCGCATACTTTGAGAGTTATGATTAATTAAATTGTGGGAGGTTTGAATGGGACACGGTATATTTTTAACAATTCAACGTAGGTCACGGAACTAGTTTATTTAAATTATTTACGTTCCTCTATTCTCTTTTTATAAAATGTAGAGATCCCACTACAAGCTTAGAAGGATCTTCGGGTAGTAGGAGGTTAAGGATACTACTCACTGGCACTATCGAACCCGTAGGTTCATGGCCGCACGTACATAAGCTTTCCATACATCCCTATCCTGAGCTAATTGCTTTCCAATCATTCCCTGTATAATCTACTTCCCTCAAATCATAGTTAATGTTGTTCTCCCACCTCATTCTTGGTCTGCCAACTGGGCATTTTCCCTCTGGCTTTCCTACAAGAAGCTTTGGCATGGGTTCCCTGAAGTAGTCCCCGCCCGGAGAACCGAATGGGGGACTATTTGACCTCCGGAAAATTTTACCCCAGTTGAACTCATGTCCGCATTTCTTGACGGTTGTATTTTACGGTGAAAGATCTTCACTCCTTCGACCAAGGTCTACTTTTTTCGTCTGGCTTATCACCTTCGACCAGTCCGGCATGGGTAACCCTATCGGCAGCAATGCTACCGCCGACATAGCTCTCGGGATCATTTAAGCACGCAAACCACTCCACCACGACAAGGTAAAGATACCATGGAGAGTAAGGCTACTACTTTTCTATAAAATTGGCACTTGATGCCAACCGGGTTGTCAGCCCTGCGTGAAGGCAACCTTTACACCCAGAACAGTCATCTGGAACTCATTTCCGTTAGAGGCTGAGTCGACCCCAAGGCCATGGTGCCGCCAGAATCTTTGGGTAATTTTTTTTTTAATCCTGACCCCATTGGGACTCGAATCCTCGAACTTCCGGCTTCTAGCGTATTTCCTTAACCAACTATGCTACGGCGTGCCCTCTCTTTTTATACCTTGAATATAATTTGTTATCAACGTTTGTATTCAAAACCAATCTTATGTTAATCTTTAGAAAAACACAACAATCTGCCAGGATACAAGCTGCTGAAATGAGATTCCTCAGATCAATAGCAGGATATCAAAGAACAGACAAAAAACATAACACAGAAATAAGACAACTAAAAATAGAGGAATTAAACTCAACAATAGAGAAATACAGAACAAACTGGAAAGAACACTTGGCAAGGATGACTAAGAATAGAATACCAAAAGCAGCATGTAACTATTCACCATGAGGAAGAAGAAGCTCGGGAAGACCAAGGAAAAGATGGAAAGAGCAGCAATTTGGAGCCGGAATAGGCTAGTAAATAAGCCTAAACCGTGAAGAAGAAGAAGAAGAAAGAACAATTTTGAAGTAACTAACTAACTCACTGGCACTATCGAACCCATAGGTTCATGGCCGCACTGACATACGCTCTCCATATATCCCTATCCTGAGCCAATGTTTTCCAATCCACTGTATAATCTGCTTCCCTCAAATCATAGTTAATGTTATTCTCCCACCTCATGCTTGGTCTACCAACTGGGCGTTTTCCCTCTGGTTTCCTACAAGAAGTTTCCATGCACGCATTTCATTCCCCATTCGTGCCACATGTCCTGCCCATCGCAGTAAATGTTGAAGTAAGTTTATCAATAAGCATATCATATAATTTTCTATTAAGAAGATGAACACCATTTCTTATCAATACATGTCACTGAATGCTCTGAAAATTTCCGTAAAATAGGTTTGGCATCAACATAATTTGTTATTAATGATCGCCTTGGATTAAAAAAAAAATATATATATAACAATTTTTATCGACATCCAGTCTTTCTTATTAGTTTTTAAACTTCCTTATTTCTAAAAATTAAACATATCGCACCTAATATAAGTTTGTAAACGAAACAGATAGAGTATAATAATAATAATAATAATAATAATAATAATAATAATAATAATAATAATAATAATAAAATAATAATAATAAAATAATAATAATAATATAATTTTAACTGATTGGTTGATGCTTGACTTTTATTTTTTGTTAGTAAAGTTTTTTTTATTTGGAAATCTTTTGCCAGTATTTAGGCCTATAGTGCATAGAAAGTAAAAATTAGTAATAATAATAGGCTAATAACATTATTTTATTTTTATTATTTTTTATGACTTTTATTCTTAGTATAGCTGTGCTTTATATCGATATTTTCACGTGGTATTTAGACCTACATAACACAAAAAATAAAAATTAGAAATGATAATAATAACAGGCTAATAATAATAATAATAATAATTAATAATGATAATTAATAATAATTAATAATGATAATAATTCATCATCATCATCATAGTACATTCACGAATTTAGGCCATTTGTTGACCTGTTTCGGCCTCAAGAGAAACACCATCCAGAAGTCTTTTGAGTGGACGTCCTGGTCTTCTTCTTCCTGCAGGTTGATATCTTAACATTGTTTGGGTATTCTGTGATCTTCCATTCGATGAACATGTTGTATCCATCTTGACTTATAATCAGAAATTTTGTTTTCTAAAGATTCCATGTGTAATTCTTCTAAGATGTCTTCATTTTTTTTGTGATCTAGTAGTGTGTATCCTGCAGTCCTCCGAAGATATCTCATTTCAGCAGATCTAAGTCTCTGTATATCCTTCTGTTTCAACGTCCATACTTCGCTACCATACAAAAGAGTTGGAAGAGCCAGTGTTTTATACACTTTCAGTCTTGAATGCTTTTGGACTAACTGTGGCTTGAAGATAGAATTTATTAACCCTAAAATTCTTAAAAATTTAGATATTTTTGCATTTACATCCTTTTCTTCTTCATATGAGATATTGCATCCTAGATATGTAAAATTATTCACTTGCTCCAAAATTTTATTGTCCAGTACAATTTTACTTCTGACAGGATCTACACCTTGAAATGCCATAATTTTTGTTTTTCCTGTAGATATCTTTAATCCATATTCTTCTGTAATTTTGTTAAGTTCATACAGACCTTTCTGTAGATTATCTTCGGAATTTGCTATTATTATTTGGTCATCTGCAAACAATAGGGTGTTTAATTTTCTATTTTCTGATATTCTTATTCCAAATTTATATGTTTTGTTCCAGCAACATATTACTTCATTGATATAAATTGCAAAGAGTGTTGGGGATAGGGGGCAGCCTTGTCTCACACCACGATTTATAATTCCTTCTTCAGAAAATCTGTTATTTAATTTAATCTTTATGGTGTTGTCTTTGTAAATATTTTGTATGTTCTGCCGAAGTAAATTTGGTATATTTCTGTCTTCCAATATATTTAAGAGTTTTGATCTCTTGACTGTGTCGTACCAATGATATTATGGAATCTGTCTCATTATTATTTCGGAAAATTGTATCTTCATAGCTATTGTCAGTCCAAAGACTTTTATAATAATTGAAAAAATCTTCTTTTGTTACTCCGCAATTAATTTTGGTAGATTCTTTAATATCTTTATTCAAAAATTTTAATATTTTGAAGGCATTAGGTTGGAGTTTATGCAAATCTGATTCTAAATGTGTAACAAAATTTAACCATGTTTTCCTATGTCTCTTTCTTATTTCCCTCTTAACAATAGCTCTACAGCGTTTGAATTCTATTTCATTTTCTACTTTCTTTGTGTTCAAATATTTTTTATAAGCTGCATTTTTTTCTTCAATCAATTGTTTTATTTGATCATTAATAATAATAATTTATGGCTTATTTTTAGTATAGCTGTTTTTTTATTTCGAGATTCTCACCAGTATTTAAGCCTATATTGCACATAAACTAAGAATTAGTAATAATAATAATAACAGGCTAATAATAATAATAATAATTATTATTATTATTACTATTATTATTATTTCTCAGTTACTACAAGCATATGACACGATATTAGAAATCATTAACTGATACTTAATTTTCATCTAATAGTTTATTTATTTTGGCATTTTACGGTATATAGAAAATAAAGTCGTTCATAATAATAATAATAATAATAATAATAATAATAATAATAATAATAATAATGATAAAAATATAATAATAATAATAATAAAAATATAATAATAATAATAAAAATATAATAATAATAATAATAATGATGATGATAATAATAAAGATAATAATGATAATAATAATAATGATGATGATGATAATAATAATAAAGATAATAATGATAATAATAATAATGATAATAATAATAAAGATAATAATGATAATAATAATAAAGATAATAATAATAATAATAATAATAATAATAATAATAATAATAATGTGTCGAGGCAATGCCTGTAAAAAGGTCATACTTTAGACTAGGCTTGCATGAAAAGTCAGGGCAGGCGCCTAAGGTTTCGGGAGTTTCTTCTCCCGTATTCTGAGGGAGCGGAGCACGGGTCAGTGACCTACAATTGCACAGACCGTACACAAACATGCAGGACCGACGCCCGCTGAATTTAGGACAACTGGGACACACCTTGCAGTATGGCAGCACTTTGTGGAAATAGAACAAGTCAGTATATTCACATAAATAAACATACAGCATCTCACTGCGGGAGAGCTGCTCTCTTCCATTTATCTATCAATAGCGTAACCCTCAAGTAGAATATTATATTTTTAACGAGCTAGCTGCTTCAAGGGACAGAGTTTGAGACTCGTATTCGGAAGGTCCCGGGTTCCAACCAGTCTGCCTGAGGTTTTTTCCTGGTTTTCCTTAGTCCACAAGATAAACGTTGGATTGAAAATTTTATTAACCTATTAACTCACTGGATAGCATTAATAAAATTCATTTCAAAATTCCGTTGATGTATTAGTCACAAAATGAATATATATATACGTATACACTTACTCACTGGCACTATCGAACCGTAGGTTCATGGCCGCACGGACATAAGCTCTCCATACATCCCTATCCTGAGCTAATGCTTTCCAATCATTCCCTGTATAATCTACTTCCCTCAAATCATAGTTAATGTTAATCTCCCACCTCATTCTTGGTCTACCAACTGGGCGTTTTCCCTCTGGCTTCCCTACAATATATATATAGGCCTATATATGAAATGAAAAGAAAAAATAATGTTTTGAAGGGGATTTGAACCCGGACCTCTGAATTGATAATTTAGTGTGCTGCCACTTACGCTATCCAAACAATCCTAGCATAAAAATTTATTTTTCTTTATATATACTCTCTATTACGAGAGGTAGCAGGAACTCGGTCTCACTGCCCTCTAGTAGCTGCTATAACAAGTAAGCAAATTAAAGAGAATTTTTACTTTATAGCAGTGATGTTCTTTATATATATATATATGGAAATGGATAACTAATGGCAAATGAGGAAAATTTTGAAGAAGTGGTTGAATTCAAATATCTAGGAACAATAATTACAAATACGAATGAGATGCACAAATAAATTAAACATAGGCTCAATTCTGGAAATGCTTGCTATAATGCATCACTGGGACTCTTGACGTCCCAACTTCTTTCAAAAAACGTTAAACTGAAAATATATAAAACTGTTATTCTACCAGTTATATTATATGGATGCGAAACATGGACTCTTACTTTGAGGGAGGAAGGAATATTACGAGTATTTGAGAATAAAGTTCTTAGAAAATGTCTTGGGCCAAAAATAGATGATCAGACAGGTGAACGGAGAAAACTACATAACCGTGAGCTACATGATCTTTATAGGAAGCCAGATATAATAAGAACAGTTAAGTCTGGTAGACTGCGATGTGCAGGACATGTGGCACGAATGGGGAATGAAAAAAGTGCATGGAAACTTCTTGTAGGCAAACCAGAGTGAATACGCCCAGTTTGTAGATCAAACAGGAGATGGGAGAAACATATCAACAGTGATTTGAAGGAAGTGGATTATACAGAGGAGGATTGGAAAACATCATCTCAGGATAGGGATGTATGGAGAGCTTATGTCCACGCGGCTATGAACCCACGAGTTCAATAGTGTCAGTGAGTTAGTTATAAAATATCTATCTATCTTCGGGTATTTACAGCTGCTGTCGTCTTCCCGTGCGAAACCTCCAAAGCCTACGATCTTGGGCATCTTCGATGCTTAGCCCTCTTGCTTGCATTAATGTCTTCATGTTTTCCTTCCATGTTAACTTCGGCCTCCCTCTCTTCCTCCTTCTGGTCGGATGCCATTGATATAGTTGCTTTGGCCTTCGCTCATCTTCCATTCTTAAAACATGTCCTAACCACTTTAATTCCTTCCCCTCAGTTCTTTCGATTATGCTTTCTTCTGCTTCCATTATATTTCTAATTTCCTTATTTGTGACATTTTCTAATTTTGACTTTCTGGCACTTCTGCGTAAATAATCCATTTCTAGAGCTATTAGTCTCTTCTTGTAGTACTTATTGAGTGTCCATTCCTCACTTCCATACATTGCAACAGATTGCACCAATGTTTTACCAATTATAAAATATAATTTTATATAATGGACAACGAATTGTCATACGAGAAACAATCGCAACTCTATTATATTGTGTCAGTAATGTTTGTAATGCCCAAAAATATGACCATATTTCGTGATATATATTGATTCACTTTTGATGGTTCGAGCTAAGAAACAGAACAACGTTGAATTATCTTACTATTCTACTTCAAATTATTCACACGCCTAACTCCATTCATCTGTCAGGTCTCTTTTACTGATATCCTCAAATTTTAACGAAAACGCTACCTCGCAGGTCATTGAAATATTATCAATATTTTTAACAGTCATTGTTAACATAATGGGCTAGTATTTTTATGACCTAAATACTACCGAAATATGCAGAAACATATGCAGTTGTGACCTAAAATTTACAAAAAAATATACTGTAACGTAAAACATATAAACTAATAATATTATAATTATCTAATAAAAATGGGAGTTATGAAGAGGAAATAAGAAATAGAAATAATAAAGGAAAATTTGCAATTGCTTGCCTCAATGGAATATTGTGGGATAAAAATATAAGTAATCAAAATAAAAGAATTGGCCCCATCATACAATTGTTAAAAGCATCATTACTTATGGAGCAGAACTTTGGCCATTAACAACAAAAACAAATAAGCACCTTTTGGCAACGGAAATGGATTTTATACGAAGGGCAACAAGAATTTCAAGAAGAGAAAAAATTAGGAACTCAGTTATAAGGAAGAAAATGAAGATTGAAGACACTATTTTAGATTATATTAAAACTTAGCAATTAAGACGGTACGGACATGTCCAGTGAATGGAAGAGGATCGACTACCAAAATATGTTTTGGAATGGAAACCTGAGGGAAGACGAGGCAGAGGAAGACCTAAAACCTCCTGGAGTCAGGGAATATGTTTATACATGAAGGAGAAACATCTACAGCCAGGAGATTGGATGGCCCGATAAAATTGGCTATTAGGAATCGGACGATGTCAAAGACATTAATCAACCGATGATCTATCTATCTAATAATTGTACAAGATATTGAACAAATTCAACCAAGATAGTATGGGCATATAATGAGAAGAAGGAACACAAAAACAAACAAAGAAGTATTGAAATGGATACCTCCTGGAAAAGGGAAACGTGGTAGACCAAAGCCAATGTGGATAAAGTGAATTCAGGACAACACGAAGAGAAATATGACAGAAGCAGGCACACAAGATCGGGAAGTGTGAAAGAAAAAGATTGCATACTTCGGTTGAGGATACCTGTGTATGTAACAGAAACAGTCCTGAAGTAAACAACATCCAATAATTTCAGATATAAAATCAATTAGCGTAGTAAATCGGTTTGACAATTAACTATTTATTTAGGAATAAAATGCAAATGAGAATCAAGCTAAAGTATGGAATTTGATATTGTAGCATGCTTTTATTTATTAAAATTATCAGTAGCTGCCTGCTTGTCGCGAGACAATAAATACATATTTGCTCACGTTTAAGCCTGTAAGTAAGGGAAAAGTCCACACTCTGAATTACAACGAAATAGCAGAAGAAGATAGATTTTACAAGAAACAAAATTCTGAGAAATTTAACAACTCAAATAAATGCGAAAGAAATAAATTGAAAGATTAAAAGTTCTTTACTTCTTAAAAGAATGAAAATATGACGAATATGACTAATAAATTGCTATAATCTGCTGTGTCACATATAAATGGGCAAATATGCATAAATATGACTTAACAAACGTCTTAATTCAATTAGTTTCTGTATAAAAAGCATTTATGTATATTTAACAAACATATCACTCTCGCCAAAAAATATATGATATGTCATGCAAATCCTAGCCCTAGTTATGGGAATTGAGGTTATGTGTTAATTTTGTTTAATAATAATAATAATAATAATAATAATAATAATAATAATAATAATAATAATAATAATAATATAAGTACCAAACAAGAAAGCTAAAATCCAAGCAGCCCAGATGAAATTTTTAAGAAGAGTAAAAGGATGCACTAGAATGGACCAGATAAGAAACGAGGATATCCGTGAAGAACTGCAGATCTACTCCATAAAAGAAAAGATATTTAACAACAAGATACAGTGGAAAGAACATGTAGAAAGAATGGAAGAAAGTAGATTACCAAATAAAATCTTCCATTATTTTCCAAGAGGAAGAAGAGATGTCGGACGTCCTCGGAAGAGATGGTCTTAGATCTATTAGTGAAGACGGAACAGGCAATTCTTGCCTAAACCAGGAAGTGAAGAAGAAGAAGAAGAATATAAGTAACTTTCTTTTATAACCGTCTTCAATTCGATTTTTTTTGTATGATTGTCATGGCATCTTCGATTTGTAAAATTATTCACCCCTGTTTGTAGAACGTGTTTTACAAAACTTGATTTTTCTTCGTCATTTTTAAAATGTTCATTGTATATTGTGCTACAATTCCTTGTTGTTCTTCCGATGTAAAATGTGTCATAAGTAATGCTACGAGTGATTTCTAATTTATCTAGAGAATTTGGAAATCAAGAGTGGCATTTGTTAGGACTATTTAAGGAATAAAATTAAGCTGTTTACTCACAAATCATTATTTAACTATAGTTATTTTAAAATATTTATATATTTAATGTAAACGGCGATGTTTGAAAACAAATGAGAAACGATTGGTATGCTTCATTTGCTTCCTTTGTTCATCACTGCAACCAGATCATAATATTATTTATTGGCAAATGATCGCAATATTGTAAGAATGCACTCTAGTGGAGAAAAAATGAAACACATCAAACTGTATATTAATTCCTTTCTGATGCCTATGATGTAAATATGACAATTATATTTTTCTGGAATGTTATTACCTGGGGAAAAAAATACAATTAAGAAAGTGCAAACAGTGGTTTTTTTTGTGGTATAATCAATTGCTACAAATGTTTTTTATATTAACTCCCGCATGCGCTATATGTTGACATTCATGCACTATATACACAATCTGGTAACCGTATTTCTTAGAGGGTCAGTCACTGCAAAATAATGCTATGACCTATTCAGAATGTTAAAAAGGAGGTGTTTTCTTTATTATGATAAACTTTAGTTGGTAAATGTTAGGCGAAACACGACTGTGATTGGTTGTAAATAAAAAAAATCATTGAAATGGGATTGGTCACTGACTCTCATATGGGGCATGAGTTAAATAGTCACAATTATTTCATTTGAGTTTATAAACGCCTTTATTTTGGTATTTATCAGTTTCTGCCATTTTGTTTCATATTATGTCATTGTTAGTTTATTGTTAGTTTTAAAGGCGACTTTTATGTTTTCATCCTTTTATTGATTGAATTAGCTAATTTAACTGTTTCGTTTCCTTATATGTGAGTTTAATCCAATTGTTTGTATTTATATTATCTTCTTTTTCCAATTTTGTTATATTTGTTAAATTGTTTTTTTTCTAACAAAAAATCTGGAAAAACTGCACTTAAACTAGCGTGAAATATTTTCAAAGTCCTATAGAACAACAGTGCGCATGCGCCAGAGTTTATAGAGCCAGCGATAACCCACAATCGAACCACATATCGATTATCATCCTCGATTACTATCCGTCGCTATGAAATTTAAATGACTAATATTTGCAGTAAATCTCCAAATCTATGTTAAGAAAATATATTAATAATATTAAAATTATCAAACGTGTATTAAAAATGGGTGTACACTTACTTATCACTACCTAACGCTGATCCAACCAGCGATAACCCAAAACAGCGATAGAAAAATCATAGACTAAATAATACATTCTGTGGAGAAAATATCAGTTAGCATCACAATATTGCCTAAGTGTCATAATATTGTGATTTATGTATTTAAATAAATACTTCAAAAATGCCTAATAATGTTATAACAATTGTTTGATAAAGTTTAAAATATTAAATAATGTTAGTAAATACAGAAGAAGAGCTACAATTTACAACAATCTTCTTCTTCTTCTTCTTCTTCTTCTTCCGAATGCAGTATTGGGTGATGATGCCCGTTCTGCGACTACAAAAACTGATCCTTCCATCGGTTGAAGGGTCTTCCGAGGTCTCTTTTGCCATTAGGGTTGAGGTGGTAAATCATCTTTGGTAAACGGGAATTTGACATTCTCTGGACGTGTTGGAACCATTTAATCTGATAATTTTGTATATGTTCAACCATTTCCCTACTATTCCACTGCATCCTTATCTAATCACTTTTCATTCTATCCCTTAATGTTACTCCAGTTAGTGATCGGAGGAATCTCATTTGTGAACTATTAATGCGGGATTTATCTTTTGCTCGAAGTGTCCAGCATTCACTTCCGTATTTACAACAATATAACTGAAAAATCAAGCGCTAGTAGAAGTGCAGTTGAGCCGAAAATCTAATTGAGGAAGACGGATATAAAGAAAGCACATATTATTATTAAAAAAATAATGGAAATATTAATTATATGCCTACGGCATCATAGAACGAATCATGTATTGCTATTTCAATGCCCTACTTTCACGTTATTTGAATTCAGTACTAGATTAAATCAGGAAATGTCGGTCAATATCCTATTTAACCCTTAAGTTTGGCAGTGTATCCTACATTGGTTTAGTTTGTTTAATAATTCTAATGAAACAAAAAAAAAAGTCAGTAAAAATTACTTAAATTTTGAATTGGATTACGTAATATAAAGCAATGATTAACAGTTGAATGTGATTTTGTTTTCTCTGCGGTTTGTCGCGTTTGAATAACTGGAATGAAAAATTAATACTTTGCAAATTAAAGGGTTAAAGCATTATCTGACATTTTTTTAAATCTCTACAGCAATCTTAGTTTTTCGAGAAATATCATGCGAATTTATTAAATTGCAGGCTAAGTTATACATGTATTTATATGTATTAGTAATTAAAGCTACTATATTTATTGTGGTCCCCGAAATCATATGACCATCATCATCATCTTTATCATTATCATCATCATTCTAGTAAAGCTGCAAGCATAGCATTCAAATGCTATGATTGCAGTGTAGGACCTGCCTTCGGGCAGAATTATTATGGATGAATGGATATTTATTGTAAGTGCATTTTTGTGTTAGTAGTTAAATTTGCTTTGAGTTAAATAAAGGTGTTTAAGCAATATTATTTTGTTGAGTGAAAGATAAGGTCCTATGATCATTATTCTTCCAGTCTATAAAACTGTTATTTATATTTTATTTTATTAAAATAAAACTATCAAAATTTTATTGATTTTTCATAAATATTTATTTTAATTAATATTCATGACAGCTGTTTCGATACACTGTATCTTCTTCAGGTTGTATGCAACAAATACAAGTATATTTTCTTATTTATTTATTTATTTATGTCATACTTCTGAAATAGATAAAGTATCTCGAAACAGCTATCATGAATGTGGATTAGAATAAATATTTATGAAAATCAATAAAACTTTGATAGTTTTATTTAATAAAAATAAATAATATGAATTTTCATCAAGTAATCGCCAGATCAACTGATTATCATTTATTATTATTATTATTATTATTATTATTATTATTATTATTATACATCATCTATACAAATTATATTTTTTAAACCTTGCTTTCAAATCCGAATGTTCGATATCTAATCACCATAAAATAATGTCATCTAACTGAAATAATATTTACTATTGGACCCTATAATAAATTTAATAGACTTATCCAAACATAATAATTTTTATAATATTATGATCAGACTTTTTAGTAGATTTGATATTACGAGATCTTTTTTTACTTTTTAGTATCTTTCTTAAAATCACATGGGAAACATTTTGAAATTAAGTATAATTATTTATTTTTATAATGTAAAACAATTCCATCAGAAATTCAGCTTTCGACATTTTGTTGATTATATTTTCTGCGGACCTTTGGCAAAAGAATTACGGAAGAGGCTAGTGAAGTGTTTTGTGTGGGGTGTAGCATTGTATGGTGCAGAGATTTCGACATTACGACTGAATGAGGAAAACCGACTGAAAGTTTTTGAGATTAGGATATGGAGAAGAATGGAACGTATAAAATGGACAAAGTAAAAAAAAAGATGTGCTAGAAAGAGTCGGTGAATGATGAACAATGCTGGAACTCATAAAGAAGAGGAAAAGAAATTGGATTGGCCACTGGCTAAGGAGAAACAGCCTGCTGACGGATGCCCTAGAAGCTATTGTCAACGGAAAGAAAGTTAAAAGCAGAAAAATATATCAGATGATGGACAATATTAAAATAAATTGTTTGTATGCGGATACAAAAAGGAAAGCCGAGTTAAGCAAAGAGTGGAAATGCTGAGTTTGCAGTGAAATACCTGTACTTGGTCAGAACACTATGTGTATATATCAGACACCGTAAGAGCTAAAATAATTCTGGAGGGGAAACCCATTGAACAAGTGAACCATTTTAAATACCTGGGTTATGAAATCTCCTATTTTAAAAATGAAGATCTATTTAACAAACTTAATAAATTTCATTATATATGTGGAACAATCAAAAGGATATTTAAAAGCACAAGGAAAGAAACAAAACTAAAATTTTATAAAGTAGTGGCAGTCCCCTTACTATTGTATGGTAGTGAATTTTGGGTTTTAACTAAAAGAGAAGAGAAGATCATAGAAGCATCTGAAATGAGATTTCTGAGAAGTGTGCCTGGTTGCAAACTTCTAGATAAGAGAAGAAGTGAAGATATTAGAAATGAGCTAAATATCTTTAAACTCTTAGATAGAATAAAATAATCTAGAAAAAACTGGAAAGAACATGTTCAAAGAATGGAAGATGATCGCATTCTCAAAATTATACTTAAATACAAACCAAAAGGACGCAGGAATGTTGGTAGACCGAAGAAGAGATGGATCCAACTTTTGAATGAGAATCTATGAGACCGGAACAAGCCACATGGGCTTAATCCGTGATTTTTGATGATGATATATATATATATATATATATATTTGTATTAATTTTTCGAATAACTGTTTTGATTAAAATTATTTAAAATAAAATTAACTGAAACTGATACAAAACAAATATTAAAGAAAAAACAGCATTGCTGGAGAATTGTGAACACTTAGCATAATTTGGAACTCTTATATTAAAATTAATCGAGACATGCACTTGGCGTGCGAGTCAAAATGATTGAAACATGACAAAGTACGATAGAAAAATAAAATTAGCAAAATTTCTGCAACCTTTGGCAACTATGAAGAACATAACTCAAGAAAGTGACATGTTTAAAGTTTTTCAAAACTATGGCTATTACTATCCTATGTGGCTCTGTGACTTGGACTTTAAAATATGAGCGTCAAATACAGAGAATGGAGGCAGTTGAAATGAGACATCTGATTGCGAGACTCTCAGTGGGCAACAATTTATATGATCACAAGATAAACGAAGAAATTCGAGAAGAGCTAATTACAAATATAATTACAAATAACCCCAATAATTTGACCTATAAGACCACAAAGGAAAGTAGATTGAACTTTTACAAACCAGTAGCCGTTCCAACGTTAACATACGGGTCTGAGACTTGGCCTTTAACGATCTCTGATAAACATAAAATTGAGACAATAGAAATGAGATTTCTGAGATCCGTTGCAGGTGTATCTTTAAGAGATCAAAAGAGAAGTCAAGACATCAGAGATGAATATTACAAATATATAATACAAACGAGAGAATGTAAGGAAAAAAAGTAAATGGTTTGAACATGTACAAAAAATGACAAATAGTCGTATATCAAATCAGATGTTTTATTATAGACCTGAAGGCCAAATAAATGTTAGGAAGACTGAAACGACGTTGGAAGGACGACCTGTAGCATGTTTAGTAGCGGGGAGCCGAACGGTCCAACAGGACCATGCCTAGAAGAAGAAGAAGAAGAAGAAGAAAAAGAATATTATGATGAATAACCCCAATGAGTGCCGAAATTACTGTTTTTGTCACGTATTAATAATGTCTCAGCATAGATTATCCCTTAAAATTCTGGAATACCCGCTACCGATAAACCCGCCTCTGGTTACGAAGTACGCAGGTTCAACAAGCCCTCCTGGAGTCGATGGACATTTAAAAAGCATAAACCATCCGATTTTTTGTTTACGAAACATACAAATATTTTGTTAATTATATCATATGTATCCAGTTATGTTGCGAGAAAACAAACATGGAGGCGATTTTTAAAATAAGGTTTTCCGGTAAACCCTCAACCCTCAGGGGTCCCCATTTAGGGGGTATGTGGATAGCGACCACAAGGTGCTCAAGCTGAGCAAAACATTGCTTCCACTTACTTGTGTTCCGCTCCTTACTTTTATCTTTAACCAATCTCGTATTTCATCCTTTTTTCCAACTTATACCAGACTCTTTTAACTTTACTATCTAACCTCTCTTGGTTAACTCTCGTTTTTCGACGCCGACGCTATTAGGGCATCCGAGGGCTAGGGAGTCTTTCCTTTCTTCCATTTCTTCTTTCCTTTAGTTTCTTTTCTTCTCCAGAAAAGCCTTGCCAGAGGCTATAAGATGGCAGTCCCATCATTGGTCTTGCCTTCCTTTGGCCAGCAACCAATCGAAGGGACTATTATTATGCTTTCAAGTCTTATACGAGACGCTGGAGGGGAAATTTTCTATAGAATCGTAACAGGCTTTGGGCTAATACTTGGAAGGAAGAAGAAGAACAAGAAGGTAGACCCTCACTCTTAATTATCAAATTTTACCGATTGTTGAACATAAAGATACATAAAGCTTTTTGTTCAGCGTTATAGATTTACGCCATGTAAAATAAACTCGAGCCTCAAATAAGAGGGCTTTGAGTAAAATTTGTCTGTCCTTTGAATTCAACCGCTAATTATTTGAGCTATAAAAAAGCGTCGTTAAATACAAATACTAACTAAATAGCCATCCTACAAGGAGGAGGATCAAGGTCGGCCTTGGAGATCGAGAGAATAAATTCCTTTTGAAATTTAAGTTTAAAAAAGGTCAGGTGATCTATATTGTGATGTTATTTGATGAAAGAATAGAAAATAATAAAGTAGGTAGTAAATTGAAATTGTAAACTTGTACAATTTCACAAGTCACTTAAAGTCTCAACTTTTCTGTAGGATTCTCTTTTTTTTTTTTTTTGCTTACTTATAACAATTTTATCCCCTTATATGAAATTCTATACTAGCTAATAGTATATTGCGATACAAGTGAGGTAAGAACTTGTTACTGATCGAGAAAAAGTTTGAAAAAAACGAGGCGCTTGCGCCGAGTTTTTTCAATTTTCAAAATCTGTTACATGCTTACCTCATGTGTAATGTGATCCCACTACAGGCCTCAGGAGGCCTTTGTGGTAGTAGGAGGTTAAGGCCCCACTTTTCTGGACAATCGGCACTTGATGTCAGCCGGGTTGTCAGCCCTGCGTAACGGCCGACTGTACCCCCAGAACAAGCGCCTGCTACTCATTTCCGTTAGAGGCTGAGTCGACCCCAGGGCCATAGTGCCGCCAGAAGTTTTGGATCAGTTTAAAAATCCTGACCCCACCGGGACTCAATCCTTCGACCTTCCGGTTTGTAGCGCAGTGCCTTAACCACTACGCTACGGCGTGCCCCTAACTCATGTGTATTGCATACTATTTTTTGGTCGATGTGACTAATTTTTATTACATACTTACTTACTTACTTACTCACTGGCACTATCGAACCCGTAGGTTCATGGCCGAGCGGACATAAGCTCTCCATACATCCCTATCCAGAGCTATTGATTTCCAACCATTCCCTGTATAATCTACTCCCTCAAATCATAGTTAATGTTATTCTCCCACCTCATTCTTGGTCTACCAACTGGGCGTTTCCCCTCTGGCTTTCCTACAAGAAGCTTCCATGCAAGTCTTTCATTCCCCATACGTGCAACATGTCCTGCCCATCGCAGTCTACGAGACTTAACTGTTCTTATTACATCTGGCTTCCCACAAAGACCATGTAGTTCGTTGTTATGTAGTCTTCTCCATTCACCTGTCTGTTCATCTCTCTTTGGTCCAAAAATTTTCCTAAGTATTTGATTCAATTTTTATGACATATAGTAATAAATTAATTAAAATATTGGTTGGATGTAAATGACTTCTATGAGAAAGAAACATTTGGTGATCGTTGCTTTTCAATTGTTTTATTATAAGCAAGGATTGTTGGCTGTGGAGACATATTTATATGTAGTACCGTGATTAGAATCTGTTTGATAATCTTATTATGGAAGCAGTCAACTTCAACATCAAATTTTCTAAGAATTCTCCACCTTCTGAAAATCACTTCGAGCAGAAGGTGAAGACAGCAAGATTGTCTTTATCCACTCGTTAGCAACTGCAGCACTTTTTACGCCCTTTTTTCAGTTTTTAAGCCTTTCTTAGGAAATCTTTAGGTCTTTTTAAAGCTATTTTATGGGCCCTCAACTTCCGAGCCCTAGCCATAAGTATGTCGTGATCTATAGTGTTAAAAAGCCAAAAGCTTTGGCGAAGTCAAGTAAAGTGAATGGAGTAATTTCGCACTAGGATGAAACTCCTAAACCAGGCACGCTATTAGAAGACATATGCTGTATGCACGTCTTTCATTCCCCATTCATGCCACATGTCTTGCCCATCGCATTCTACGAGACTTAACTGTTCTCATTATATCTGGCTTCTTCGTATTATTATTTATTAGAATTTCTAAAAGAGATAAAATTAGAAACGTTGTAATTAAACAAAATATGAATATTCAAACTTCATATTATGGATTTAATAAAAAAAACACAAAATAGTATGGTCATGTAAAAAGAAGATTTTAAGTTAAACAATAACCTTCAAAGTTATAAATAGAAAAGTTTCTTTAAGTCTAAGACAGATTCCCAAAAAGAATACTAAACCAGGCACGCTATTAGATGACATGTGCGGTAAGCCAATCCTGCTTCACTCTTCATGCGCCGTTGTCAGATATCGGTATGTAAGAGGGGAAGACAGACTATATATCATGGTTACAGCGCCAATTGTACAACACCGCTTGATTATGATAGGCTAGACGAAATGCACTAGCAATGCATAGCTCCGGCCGATATGTCTTCTAATAGCGTATGCTTTATAATGAAATAGGCGATCTGTAACTTTATAAAAGAGATTTAAAACAGTGTTGTATAAAAAAATGATTTTGGAATTTACTCACCTCTAACTACAAGTTCTTCAAAGCTGCTGACTACTAAACCTTTCCGTACGTTACGCCAGCTGTCCCATATCTTGAAGGGCCTCTTCCCCCGCGCCTCCTAGAACAAAATCAAAAATCACTATAACTGCCAAGAAACCAAAAGTCAATGGAAAAAAACAACATAATAGTAATCTACATGTATACAGGAACCCAGATATAATAAAAACAGTTAGGTCTCGTAGACTACGATGGGCAGGACATATGGGGAATGAAAGACGTGCATGGAAGTTTCTTGTAGGAAAACAGTTGGTAGACCAAAAATGAGGTGGGAGAATAATATTATCCATGATTTGAGAAATGTAGATTATACAGGGGACGATTGGAAAACGGTAGCTCTGGATAGAGATGTGTGGAGAGCTTATGTCCGTGTGACCATGAATCTATGGGTTCGATAGAGCCAGTGAGTTAATTAGTTAGTTATAAAACCAGTCTTCAACAAAAATTCAGATGCAATTATACAATACTTAATTCATTGAGGTTATAAAAGCAATCTTAAATGAAAATTTAGTGCAAAATATTGAATTGACTACTGTACGATTGTAAGACCAGTTCTTAAACGGAAATTTATGTTACATAACATTTATTTTATTGAAGTTAAAACCAATCTTTATAAAAAAACTTCACGTGTAACAATATTTAATTCATGTAGTAATATTAATTTAGTCCACCCCTGTGGTCTCGAGGTAGCGTGCTGCTTTGTCACGCAGCGGACCCGGGTTCAATCCCCGGTCGGGGCAGTTTTTCTGGGTGAAGTTTTTCCTCACCTGTAAGACAAATGTCAGGACAACTTTAAGGCCCAAACGGTCCCCGAAATCATATGGCCATCATCCTTATCATTATCATCATCCTTCACAGGTGTGGAAAGCAACGGGAAGCTACCACACCTACAATTCCCTAGTAAAGCTGCAAGCATAGCATGAAAATGCTGATTGCAGTGAAGGACCTGCCCTCGGGCAGAATTACTATGGATGGAATATTAATTTAATAATATTTATATTATAAAACCAGTCTTTAACAAAGATTCGGTTAAACAACAATATTGCAATAATATTCAAATTCATTAAGGTTATAAAACCAGTCTTAAACGAAAATTGAGGTTGAATAATTTTTAATTAATTAATTATGTTAAATAAAACCGATCCCTAACGATAATTCAGGTTCCGCAATAGGCCTATTTATTTATTTTAGTTAAAATTAAATAATAAACGAAAATTCGTGTATAACAATATTTGATTTACGAAGACTATAATTCCCGTCTTTAACAAAAAGTGTAATATTTTCAATTACAGTTAGAGTGGCAATGAATGGAAGAGTACTTTCTACACGCTTTATATTAGCTTGACATGTATCTATCTATATAACGGAATCTTTCAACACGATTTTCACCCACTTAAAAACATTGGATCGACTTGAAAATTTGTATACTTGTAAAGGACCAATGGTAATACAATAATTTCATAAATAATATATAATATATGATTTATAATATATAATATATACGCTAATAGGTTGCGGACTTATCGACTTTTTATTCCATCGTTGTAAGAAATTAATATTATATCCTCTGGTAGCTCAGTTGGTAGAGTGGTGGACTGTAGTGGTATATAATTTCAGTAATCCATGGGGCACGCCGTAGCGTAGTGGTTAAGGCACTGAGCTACAAGCCGGAGGGTCGAGGGTTCAAGTCCCGTTGGGGTCAGGATTTTTAAACTGGCCCAAACCCTCTGGCGGCACTATGGCCCTGGGGTCGACTCAGCCTCTAACGGAAATGAGTACCAGTCGCTTGTTCTGGGGTAAAGGCGGCCGTCACGCAGGGCTGACAACCCGGCTGACATAAAGTGCCGATTGTCTAGAAAAAGTGGGAGCCTTAACCTCCTACTACCCCATGGGCCTCCGGGTCTGTTGTGGGATCACTTTTACTTTACTTTACTTTACTTTACTTATAGGTCACTGGTTCAAATCCGACCCGGAGGATTTTTTTTAGAAGAGTGTAACTTTTAGCTGATTCTACAATAGTATCGATTTTTTAAAAAGATATTTACATTTTTAGAAAACAAAACTAAAAAATAAAAAAATAAATAGTTTAAAAATCTAAAACAACACGCTTTGTTAGAATACCGAACTAAAAAATGAAAAATAATTTTAATTTCCAACGCGCTTGGGATAAAATTAAAGTGGTCAGCGAGAAATCATCTCCAACACATCTAGAATAAAACTAGAATTATCTACAAAAAAAAATAATTTTACCATCAAAAGCGTGTGTTGCTCTTTATCAATTAATATATTTGATAATAAACAGATATTGGTAAAAGTAAAGTCTCTAAGAAGAAAACGTAAAAAAAAACTTTTTTTTTTTTTTGCTAGAACATCATAAAATTGAAAAAGAGGCAAAACTTTTGAAGCAATTGGATAAACCGTTGGGATTGACAATTTGGGAAAAGATATTCATTCAGAAGAATAAATATCGATCTATGAACTTCGATATTCAGGTGGATAAAAATTTAAATACAAAGTTTATAATCCCAACCGAAGATGGCAGCACATGAGGTGGTGTCCTTGGAGAGATCAACAACCAGAGAATTTCATCAGTGGAAGCCATGACTGAAGAGGGACAAGATATTGTCTGAAACCGTCGATATCAAAGAAATTTGAAAATATATGAGGTGAGTCGTTAAAAATGTGTTCTCCACTCACTATTAATGATATAACCTCATAATGTTTACTTCCCAATATTAATTTAAATATAACTTTTGAACATATTAAATATAATTTTACTTTCTTCATGTACTTTTTTATTTTATTGGAAATAAGTTGGATTGCTTTTATTGTACTTGATATCGAAAAATGATTATACCGAATAAAAAGGGAATATGTCTTGATAAATTTATTGGCGAAAGTGTACTTACGTCCGCTTTACAGTTCCCCGTAGAGTGCTAGGTGACCTGCGTACTTCAACTGTTACATGCATTAAACTCGTGCATATAGAACGCAAGCCTCACACTAGCGATTTCAAGTCTCTGCACTTCTTAATACTACAGTAATTTAAGAGTCTTTTTTTGCGCGATATTGCGTTTTGTCGTACTTACAGCAATGACGACCATGATTGAAAGTTCAACTTCCTACATCTTGGGGTTGCTAACCTAATAACTATACTGTAATATTACATATTACAAACCTCGTGCTGGAAGTTAAACCACTGCCTTTTATGTATACTACATACAATGTATATCTTAATATATAAAAATTTCGTGTCACGTTGTTTGTCCGCGATGGAATCCTAAACTACTGAACCGATTTTAATAAAATTTTGCACACTGTGTGCAGTTTGATCCAACTTGAGACTTAGGGTAGTTTATAACTAAATTTATAGTCGAATTATTTTTATTGCAAATTATTTGTTTATTATTTAACAAAGAGTTATAATTGTTTGTGAGTTCCATACGATTCTAACAGATGGCGGTGTAAGGTAATTTGGTAAGGTAATCGATTTATTATTTAACAAAGAGAGATCCAGATGGCTGTGCTTTTTGTTGCAACCGCGATTTTCAATTGAATTACAAATATTGATTATTTCATAATTTAAGTGTGTTCAGTGTTTATTTTATTTTCAATATTATTAATTTCGTGTGTAAGTATTAGTTTTAAGTAATCTGGCTGAAATACAGCAACTTAACTTAAATTTTTAACGTATACCTTAGCCACAGCAACGCGTGGCCGGGACTTCTAGTATAAAAATATATCCAAAAGGTAGTGTTAATATACATTATACGAAACAAATCACTGCATCTTAAATGTACTGAACTTAATTTGAAACAATATAATACAATAAATTCGTACTTGCCGCCATTTTATACTGATTGGTGTCACGGTCTGCTGTAGTCTCAACTAATAAACATTGGCCACACTGTTAACGTTAGT
Source organism: Diploptera punctata (assembly GCA_030220185.1). NCBI lineage: Eukaryota > Metazoa > Arthropoda > Insecta > Blattodea > Blaberidae > Diploptera > Diploptera punctata. The sequence continues at coordinate 597,963 of JASPKZ010001982.1, forward strand.
CACTTGTTTATAATGAACGCAAATATTTCCAACAAAGATGTTATTATTTTGCTGTTATTTATTATTTTGCAAACACCATCGCGCAAAAAATAATGTACAACGCACGTTTGTGAAGCGTTTGTAAATTCGTACTTGCCGCCATTTTATACTGATTGGTGTCACGGCCTGCTGTAGTCTCAAATAATAAACATTGGCCACACTGTTAACGTTTGTCAGTTGTTTATGATGAATGCAAATATTTCCAACAAAGATGTTATTATTTTGCTGTTATTTATTATTTTGCAAACACCATCGCGCAAAAAATAATGTACAACGCACGTTTGTGAAGCGTTTTACAGAATCTCGGAAATTAAAAACCTCGCTTTCGCTCAGTTTTTAAACATTTCCTCCCTTCTGTAAGAACAACTTCCCAACCTCGCATCATAATATACTAATACATTTCTAGTAGAGACGATTAGAAGCCAAAATTAGGGGAGGGGAATAATACGTCATTTTATAGAAATTTAAGCTTAAAATGTATAATAAATATGAAATTATTGTATTGTTTCGGGTCCTCTACAAGTATACAAAGTTTCAAGTCGATCCGATGATTTTAAGTGGGTGAAAATCGCGTTGAAAGATTCCGTTACATAGATAGATAGATAGATAGATACAGGTCAAGCTAATATAAAGCGTGTAAAAAGAATCCTAGTGATTAAAATGTTTGTATTCAAAGTACCTATTGAGCCAGACGACCATGCAAGTGAGCGAAAGCTACAGCTAGTAAGAAGCGAAGAGCGATTTACAACAGGCAGAAAAGGCTCGAAGTCGAAACGAAGACACCTCATCTAGGGTCCCTAGTACCGAAAGTATGCTAGGAGGGTGAACAAGACTCTATAGCTTAGGAAGGCAACTTGTCTAGGAAAAGGAAAATCCCAAAATAAAACCCAACTCAGACCGGCCTAGCAAGGCACCTAAATGTATTTCTAAAGCTCAGAGAAACACGCAGATTACGGCCGGATTGAAGTTTTAAGAGTGTCCGTCGCCGTGGCCTAGTCGGTAGAGTCTCTACCTTCCACCCCGGCGACCTGGGCTCGATTCCTGGCGGGGTAGGGGATTTTAAATCTCCATCCTGGGTCTGGGTGTGTGTGTCCTGTCCTTGTGTCTATGTGACGATAAAAGAAAGTTAACAAAAAGTTAAAACAAAAATGAAAAACAGAAGAAAAAAAAATATTCATAAGTAATGCCACGAGTGATTTCCAATTTATCTAGAGAATTTGGAAATCAAGAGTGGCATTTATTAGGACTATTTAACGAATAAAATTAAGCTGTTCACTTACAAATCATTATTTAACTATAGTTATTTTAAAATATTTATATATTTAATGTAAACGGCGATGTTTGAAAACAAATGAGAAGCGATAGGTACGCTTCATCTGCTTCTTTTGTTTATCACTGCAACCAGATCATACTATTTATTGCCAAAAGAACGCAATATTGTAAGAATGCTCTCTAGTGGAGAAAAAATGAAACACATCAAACTGTATATTAATTCATTTCTGATGTCGTATGATGTAAATATGACAATTATATTTTTCTGGATTGTTACCTGGGAAAAAATACATTTAAGAAAGTGCAAACAGTGGTTTCTTTTTTTTTTTTTTTTTTGGTGGTATAATCAATTGCTACAAATGTTTTTATATTAACTTCCACATGCTGCATGTGTTGACATTCATGCACTATATATACAATCTGGTAGCCGTATTTCTCACAGGCTCAATCACTGCAAAATAATGGTCAGACCTGTTCAGAATATTAAAAAGGAGGAGCTTTCTTTAATATGGTAATTATAACACTGATAAATATTTCGTGAAACACGACTCTGATTGGTTGTAAAACAGAAATCATTGAAACGTGATTGGCCATTGAGTCCCATTTGGGGCATGAGTTAAATAGTCATAGTAAACAAAACAAATGTCTTGAGACATTTATTTCAACACAAAAGAGGGAATTGAATGCCCACTTGGACAGAGCTGACGATGCGAGGCTTATTAAAGCA